>JAHRHZ010000026.1:41464630-41482186 GCA_024137785.1 Ginglymostoma cirratum
ACCTATCTCCTCCCTACGCCCCCCACCTACACTCACCTTTACTGGCTCCATCCCCGCCTCTTCGACCTGTCTGCCTCTTCTCCACCTATCCTCTCCTCTGTCCATCCTCTATCCGCCTCCCCCTCTCTCCCTATTTATTTCAGAACCCTCTTCCCCTCCCCCATTTCTGATGAAGGGTCTAGGCCCGAAACGTCAAGCTTTCCTGCTCCTGTGATGCTGCTTGGCCTGCTGTGTTCATCCAGCCCCACACCGTGTTATGCCAAATTACATTAACCCCCTTCTGCCTGCTCTTGGTTCATATTCCTCTGTTCCTTGCATATTCATGTTCTTCTCTAAAACTCCCTTAAACACCGCTATCATTTCTGCCTCCTCCACCGCCTCTGGCAGCAAGTTCCAAAACAGGGACCACTCTCTGTGTAAGAGAGTATGCCGCTCACATCTCCTTTGAAGTTGCCCCCTCTCACCTTAAATGCATGCCTCCTAGTTTTAGACGTTTCAATTCTGGTAAAAAGATACTGACTGTCAACCCTGTCTATGCATCTCAGAATTTTATAGACTTCTATCAAGTCTCCCCTAACCATCTGCTGCTCCAGAGAAAACAACCTGGGTTTTTCTAGCCTGTCTTTACAGCTCATACCGTCTTATCCAGGCAGCATTCTGGTAAGCCTCTTCTGCACCCTCTCCAAAGCCTCCACATCCTTCCTGTAATGTGGTGACCAGAATAGAATGCAACATCTTAATTGTGGCCTAACCAGAGTCTTATAAAGCTGCAACGTGACATCCTGAGTCTTGTACTCAATTCTCCGACTAATAAGGCAAGCATGGCAAATGTGTTCTTCACTATCCTATCTACTTGTGTGGCCAATTCAGGGAGATATGGACTTGATCTCCAAGATCACTCTGCAATCAATGCTGTTCAGGGTCCTATCATTAACTGTACACTCCTCCTCAACATTTGATCTCCCAAAGTGCAGCACCTCACACTTACCCAGATTAGCCTCCATCTGCCATTTCTCCACCCATATCTGCAACTGATCTATATCCCGCTGTATCCTTTGACAACCTTCTACACTATCCACAACTCCACTGATCTTTGTATCGTCTGTAAACTTACAAACCTGCCCATCTACATTTTCATCCAAGTTATTAATATATATAGCAAAGGTCCCAGTACAGATCCTTGTGGAACATTACTAGTCACAGACATCCAGCCATGGATGGACCTTTCCACCTTTCCACCACGACCCTCTGCCTTCAATGGGCAAGCCAGTTCTGAATCCAAGCAGCCAAGTCACCATAGATCCCACGCATCATAATCTTCTGGATGAGCATTCCATGAGAGACCTTGCCAAAAGCCTTACTAAAATCCATATAGACAACATCCACTGCTCTGCCCTGATTGATCACCTTTCTCACCTCCTCGAACAATTCAATCACGTTAGCAAGGCATGACCTGCCCTCCACAAAGCCATGCTGACTGTCCCTAGTTAAGCCATGCTTTTCCAAATGTGTGCAAATACTATCCCTAAGAATTATCTCCAATAGCTTCCCAACCACTGATGCAAAACTCATCGGCCTAGAGTTTCCTGGATTATCCTGGTTTCCCTTCTTGAACAGACATGCATAATTAGCTACTCATTAGTCTTCTGGGACGTCTCCAGTAGCTAATAAGGATACAAAGATGTTGGCTAAGACTCCAGCAATCTCCTGTCTTGACTCTCTCAATAACCTGAGGTAGATACCATCAGGCTCTGGAGTCTTATCCACCTTAATGGTCTTCAAGAGACCCAACACCTCTTCTTTCTTGATCTCAAAGTGCTCTAGCATATTAGGATGCTCCACACAAATCTCACTATTTTTCATATCCTTCGATTGGATGAATATCCAAAGTACTCACTTAGGATCTAACCCACATGCTCTGCCTTCAAGCGCAAGTTCCCTCCCTAAATCTTGAGTGGCCCTACCTTCTTCCTAGTTATGCTTTTGTTTTAATGTATGTGTAGAATGCCTTGGGATTCTCTTTAACCCTACTTGCTAAGGTCATTTCATAGCCCCTTCTTGTTCTCCTAATTCCCTGCTGGAGTTCTTTCCTACTTTCCTCATGGGCCCTGCCTGATTTTAGTTCCCTAAACCTTACATATGGTTCTTTTATCTTTTTGACTAAATTCATAACCTCCCCAATTATCAAAGGAGCCCTTACCTTGCCATCCATGTCCTTCCCCTTTCCTGAAACATGCCAGTCCTGAACTCATCAGCAGGTCTTTAAACAATTCCCATATGTCAAATGTGGACTTGCCCAATAACAGCTCCTCCCAATTAACGCTCCCTCGGTCTTGCCTAATACTGACATAATTTGCTTTCCCCCAATTTAGTACCTTGCCACAAGGTCCTGATTTATCCTGATTCATAGCCATTTTAAAACTTAAGGAGCTGTGATCACTGTTTCCAGAATGCCACTTTCAGTTTCCCACTGAAAGGTCAGTCACCTGGCTGGGCTCATTAGTTAATACAAGGTCCAATATGGCCTCTCCTGTAGTTGGACTATCCACATATTGTTTCAATAAACCCTCTTGGATGCCCTTAATAAATTCTGCCCTGTCTAAGCCTCTTGCTGTAATGGAGTCCCAGTCAATATTGGGGAAGTTAAAGTCACCCACTATGACAATCTGTTTTTAAATCGCATCTTTCCATAATCTGCCAACATATTTATTCCTCAAAGTCTCGGTGGCTGTTGGGGGCCCTCCAGTATAATCCTAACAGAGTGATTCTACCCTTGTTGCCTCAGGAGATGAGCCCTCCAATATATTCTCTCTGAGTGTAGTTGTGACATTCTCCCTGATTAGAAATGCCACTCCTCCTCTCTTTTACCTTCCTCTCTAGCTTGTCTAAAACAACAAAACCATGGAACATTGAGCAGCCAGTCCCATCCCTCTCTCAACCAAGTCTTTATAATGGCTACAACATCATCGTCCCATGTACTGATCAAGTTCCAGGCTCATGTGTCTTACCTATAATACACCTTGTGTTGAAATAAATACACTTCAGCCCAATAGCACCATTGTGTTCATTTAACTGTCTCTGCCAATCCTTTCTTCCTGATTTACTGATTTAACATAACCCATCCCTCTTGTACAGGTCTCTCCTGCTCCAGAAGAGGTCTCAATGATCCAAAAAAGTGAAAGCCTGCCCCCTGCACCAGCTCCTTTGCCACACCTACATCTATCCAATCTTTCTACTCCTTTCTACTCCTGGTGAGCCAGCATGTGGCACTGGTAGTGACCTAGAGATTAGCCTCAAGGTTTTGCTTTTCAGCCTCTTTCCTAACTCGGTGTACCCTCTCTGCAGGGCCCCATCCCTCTTTCTACCTATATCGTTGGCCACAATGACCTCTGGTTGCTCACTCTCCCCCTTAAGAATTTTGTGGAAACACTCAGATACGTCCTTGACCCTGGCACAAGGGAGCTAACACACCACCCTGGAGTCTTGAATGCAGCCACAGAAATGCCTGTCTGTGCCTCTAACTAGCGAGTCTGCAGCACTATTGCTCATTTGGATCTTGCCCAGCCCTGTTCTACGGCAAAGCCAGTTGTGGTGCCACGGGCCTGGCTGCTGCTGTTATATTCCCCTGAGAGGCTGTGCCCCCACAACAATATCCAAAGTGGTATACCTCTTAGAAAGGGGTGTATCCACAGGAGACTCCTGCACTACCTGCCTGCCTGTCCTGGCGGTCACCTGACTGAACCTGTGGTGTGCCCACCCCCTTGTAACTAGTGTCTATAACACTCTCTGCTTCCTGTAGATTCCTCAGTGTACCCCTAATAGGCCCTACTTTTTCCCTCGTTAACCTCTTCCCTTTAATGTATTGATAAAATATCTTAGGATTCTCTGTAATCCTGTTTGCAAGTCCTTTTTCATGCCCCCTTTTTGCTCTTCTAATTGGTTTTTAGGTTCTCTCTTGCACTTCCTCTGTTCCTTTTGGACCACAGATGATTTTCTCCCTTTGGACTTGCTGAAAGCCGGACTCTTCTTGTTTTCCAGTCCTGAAATGTCGTCGACATCAGGCTTACTAGTGGTGTACCGCAAGGAACTGTTTTCGGGCCACTGCTGCTTGTCATTTTTATAAATGACCTGGATGAGGGCGTAGAAGGATGGGTCAGTAAATTTGCGGATGACACTAAAGTCGGTGGAGTGTGGATAGTGCGGAAGAATGTTGCAGGTTACAGAGGGACGTAGATAAGCTGCAGAACCGGGCTGAGAGGTGGCAAATGAAATTTAATGCGGAAAAGTGTGAGGTGATTCACTTTGGAAGGAGTAACAGGAATACAGAGTACTGGGCTCATGGTAAGATTCTTGGAAGTGTGGATGAGCAGAGAGATCTCGGTGTCCATGTGCATAGATCCCTGAAAGTTGCCACCCAGGTTGATAGGGTTGTTAGGAAGGCATAAGGTGTATTAGGTTTTATTGGAAGAGGGATTGAGTTTCGGAGCCGTGAGGTTATGTTGCAGCTGTACAAAACTCTGGTGCGGCCGCACTTGGTGTATTGCGTACAGTTCTGGTCGCCGCATTATAGGAAGGATTTGGAAGCATTGGAAAGGGTGCAGAGGAGATTTACCAGGATGTTGCCTGGTACAGAGGGAAGGTCTTATGAGGAAAGGCTGAGGGACTTGAGGCTGTTTTCGTTAGAGAGAAGAAGGTTAAGAGGTGACTTAATAGAGACATACAAGATGATCAGAGGATTGGACAGGGTGGACAGTGAGAGCCTTTTTCCTCGGATGGTGACGGCTAGCACGAGGGGGCATAGCTTTAAATTGAGGGGTGATAGATATAGGACAGATGTCAGAGGTTAGTTCTTTACTCAGAGAGTAGTAAGGGCGTGGAATGCCCTGCCTGCAACAGTAGTAGACTTGTCAACTTTAAGGGCATTTAAATGGTCATTGGATAAACATATGGATGATAATGGAATAGTTTAGGTTAGATGGGCTTCAGATTGGTTTCACAGGTCGGCGCAACATCAGGGGCCGATGGGCCTGTACTGCTCTGTAATGTGCTGTGTTCTATGTTCTATGTTATTGCTCCTACATTTCGTTCGAAAGGGAATTGTCTGCCCACGCCGCCTGCTGATCTGTGTCTGCATGTTTCCTCCTTAGGAATTTGGGTAAGTGTCATAATCATGAAATGGATGCAAAGTGGAGTGACTGCGTGTCTCAGGATTCCCGCTCCTGTACTGTTCCTCGTGACAAACTCCGTCTCTTTTCCACTGATGATATCTTTGTGCTCGCGAAGAATGAACTCGGATCCCAAGTGTCTGACGTCTTGTGCCTTGATGCAATGGATGTGGGTGAGCAAGTTTTGAAGCACTGTAAACATTGTTCTCATATTCTCCCTCAACTGCTGATCTCTTCTATCTCTCTTGCTAACAATCTTGAAATTGTGACCCTTCATTCCTGATATACCACCTAGTGGAAACAGAATATCCTTCTTTACCCTTTCAAAATTGTTCATACTATTGAACACCTCAATACGGTCACCTCTGTTGTAAGAAGAATAAAGTCAGAAGCCACAAGAACCAGACGATAGTCCAACAGGTTTATTTGACATCATAAGCTTTTGGAATGCTGCTCCTTCGATGTTCCCTGTGTTTTCAAGTAAACCTGTTGAACTATAACTTGGTGTCGTGTGACTTCTGACTTTGTCCACCCAATCCATGATGGGCACCTCCACACCAATTTCTGTAATCTTTCCTTAGACCTAAAATCCTCCATAGCTAATAAGAACTGCCGATACTGGAGTCAGAGATAACACAATGTGGAGCTGGAGGAACACAGCAGGCCAGGCAGCATCGGAGGGGCAGGAAAGCTGACGTTTTGGATTGGGACCCTTCCCCCTCCCCCATTTCTGAAGAAGTGAGCTCTGAAATAAATAGAGAGCGGAGGGTTGGGGCTGGGGAAGGTAGGTGGGATGGTGAGTGTAGGTAGACAGTGGTGGGGATTGGTCAGTGGGATGGGAGGAGCAGGTAGGTGGGAGAGAAGATGGACAGGTTGTGCCAGGTCAAGGAGGCAGGGATGAGAGGGAGGGTTGGCCATGGGATGAGGCCGGGGGTGGGGAGATTTTGAAATTGGTAAAATCCACATTTAGGCCATTGAGCTGTAGGCTCCTGAGGTGGAATATGAGGTGCTGCTCCTCCAGTTTGCAGGCAGCGTCATTGTGACACTGGAGGAGGCCCAGGATGGACATGTCACCCAGGGAGTGGGACATGGGAGTCAAAATGGTTGACAAGTGGAAGGTGTTGTCGTTTGTCACAAACAGAGCGCAGGCGCTCTACAAAGTGGTCTCCAAGCCTCCACTTGATCTCACCTGTGGATTTTACCAGTTTCAAAATCTCCCCACCCCCGGCCTCATCCCATGACCAACCCTCCCTCTCATTCCCGCCTCCTTGACTTGATACAACCTGTCCATCTTCTCTCCCACCTCTCTGCTCCTACCACCTCACTGACCAATCCCCACCACTCCCTACCTGCACTCACCTATCACCATCCCACCGACCTTCCCCAGCCCCACCCCCCTTTCTGTATTTATTTCCCAGCTCCCTTCACCCTCCCTGTTTCAGGTCGGAAGGGTCCCGACCTGAAACGTCATCTTTCCTGCTCCTCTGATGCTGCCTGGCCTGCTGTGTTCCTCCAGCTCCACACTGTGTTATCTCTAAAATCCTTCATGCCTGGCATCATTCCAGTAAATCTCCATTGCATTGTCTCCAGGGCTTTAAATGAGGTGTCCAGAACTGAACACAATACTCCAAATGTGGTTTGACCAATGATTTGTAGAGGTATAGCATCACTTCCTATGCCTCTACTTACTAACTCAAGGATCCCATCACCCTTTTTAACAACAGTTTCAACTTATCTGACCACCTCCATAGAACCATGCATTGAACCCCAAGATCCCTCTACTACTGTACTCCCCTCAATGTTGTACCATTGAACCTTTATTATCTCTGTGTTTCTTCTACCAAAGTGCTTTACCTCACATTTTTCCGCACTGAAATGCACATGCCAGGTGTCTCCCCATTTGATCACCTTGTCAATGTCCCTCTGAAGTCACTCATTTCACTATTCACTACTAGCTAAGTATCATCTGCAAATTTAGAGATTTTACCCTCAGCACCCATCTGCAAATCTTTTACATAAACCAGAAAAAGTAAGACCAGTCCAAGTATTATTCATGTTTTACTGTTTGTTTCCTTCCTGGTTGTGTCATTTTCAAGAATGAGGATGCCAGCACTACAGTACCTGGGATCCTGACAATACCATCACTGGAACCCTGGCACTAAATTAGTGGGACTCTGACTCTACAGCAACTGAGACCCTTACACTGTACTACCTATAAGGCACAAGTCAGGAATATGATATTCCCCACATGCCTGGATGGGTGCTCCAACAATACTCAAGAAGCTTGACACTATCCAAGACAAAACAGCCCGCTTGATTGGCACCACTTCCACAAACATACACTCCCTCCACCACTGACATTCAGTATCAGCAGGGTGTACTATCTACAAGATGCACTGCAGAAATTCACCAAAGATCCCTAGACAGCATCTTCCCAACACATGACCACTACTAGGTGGACAAGGGCAGAAGATACATTGGAATACCGTCACCTCCAAGTCCACCTCCACATCATTCACCGTCCTGACGTCATTGATGTATCATCATTCCCCCGGTGTCACAGTGTTAAAATTCTGGATCTCATTCCGTAACTGCATTGTGTATATACATACAGTTCTTGGACTACAATGGTTCAGAAGAGAAGTCCTCAGGGGTTACTTGGGATGGGCAACAAATGCTGGCCCAGCCAGCAATGCCCACATCCACTGAATGAATTAAAAAATAACTGGAACCGTGACACAACAGTAATCAGAGCACTGACACTACAGTTTCTGGAGCCCTGACAATTCTAGAACCCTGATACAACTGTACTTGGGACTCTGATACTACAAGAACTGGGAACCTGACATGACAGGATCTGGAATGTTGACTCTATAGAATATGGACTCCAACATTACAGCAACTAGGACCTAAAAGTAGAGTATCTGGGACTCCGACACTATTCTTACTGGGATTTTACAACTACAATAATTGGGACACACAACACTAAGTAGCAGAGACTACAGCAGTACAGTATCTGGGACCGGCCACTATTGTATCTGTGCATTAATACAGACACTGACATAACAGCAGATGTTACGTGGACACTTACCATATCCAACACAACAGCACATGGATCGCAACATTACGGTATCTGGGTCTACCATTGTACCTGGGAGCCTGACACTACAGTATCTGGAACCTCGATGCACTAGGTGATCATTGTGTCGGAAACTCTGAGAATACAGTCACAGCAATCTGAAAGTCACAGCATCTGCGTCACTGGTGAATCTCTAAGTTTTGACTTTGTTCAGATCCTTCTCTGAGTTTTTAATGATACTGTAGTTGAGAAATCTTGTGCCTCAGCTGCCAATGCTGGCCTGTATTTCTGTAAAATTTTTGCCCTGATTATTGCTTCCTCTTTGTTCTCACACTAGTGAAACTAGAGCAGCCTGTCGATCCCATCATACAAGGAGATCCACAAAACAGCAACTGTTTGATTATAAGATGGAGGATAAGAATTAAGCTGCAAATTAAATGCCAGTTGCAGTACCGAGAACACGGCGAGTCTGCCTGGAGACAAGTTAGTGCTGATCATATTGATTCTTGTCCTGGGAGGATGTCAGGTGGAAGTCAGTTCCTGGCAATAGTTAAGAGTGACACTACATCAGATTTAGATTTAGACTTATTTGTCACATGTACTAAGTATAGGAATGCATAAGTACAGCGAAAACTGCACAAAGTCGCCATTCACTGGTGCCCACTTGGTTACAAAAACCAGAATTAAAAGGTTTAACAGTGCTAAAAAGTAAACAAGAAAACAGAGTCCAGATCTCAGAGCCACAAATTCCATCTTCACAATGGTGCAGGCGCTGCTCCAATTACTAGATCACCCAGGAGGCAGCACGCTGCCACCACCGTCACCACCTCACCGTCCCACTCCCACTGTCACTGCCTCACCGTCCCTCCCTCACTGTGACCGCCTCACTGACTCGCTCTCGCCGTCACTGCCTCAACGTCCCTCCCTCACCGTCACCACCTCACCGTCCCGCCCTCGCCGTCACCGACTCACCGTTCCACTCCCGCTGTCACTGTCCCTCCCTCGCCGTCACCGCCTCACCATCCCGCTCCTGCTGTCACCGCCTCACTGTCCCTCCCTCACCACGACCGCCTCACCGTCCCTCCCTCACCATGACCGCCTCACCGTCCCTCTCTCACCGTCACCGCCTCACCGTCCCACTCCCACTGTCACCACCTCACCGTCCCTCCCTCACCGCCTCACCGTCTCTCCCTCACCGTCACCGCCTCACTGTCCCGCTCCTGCTGCTGAACCAGCCCACATTTGATCCGCCACTGTTGCTGTGGCCCACGCTCGATCTGCCATCACTGCAGAACATGGCCTGCATGTTCAGTTTCCAGTTACGACCCAATTCATTCCTGACTCCTTAGGTCGTTAGTTAAAAGGACGGGGGTTGGGTAGGGTTAGGATTACTGCAGAGAGGAGCAAAAAGAAGAAAAGAAAGGAAAAGTAAAGGGAACTGGTGAGCAGAGTGTAGCTCCAAATGGAGCGACTGACCCTGCCACCACCTTGCCAGTTTTACTGGACTGTGAGGACTTTTGAAAAGTGTTTTATTTTAAGCTCCTCACTTTTATTTTCACAGATTTTGGCTTTCATCAAAGAACTGCAGAAAGAGGAGCGTCTGTGCCAGTTGTCACCAGGCACTGTGTACCTAATCCGCCTGCGCTGTATGTTGTCTGGTACAACTCAATACTGGAGTGACTGGAGCGTAGAATACTCTGGACGAACTGCAGAAAGCCGTATGTACCACAACCATCGCAGATAGGGCTAACCTTCAGTCCAGGTAGCATACATTCACCGAACAACCAAAGATGTACCTGGGACCTTTGAGTCTGTCATCCCTCACCAGAGTATCATACTGAAAATCAAAGCCTGCTAGAGTTATCACAAAAGTTAAAGATTTTATAAAGCCAGTTTACTTTGAGAGTCTGGTTTCCAGAAAAAGCATGGACCATGTTTTTGTACTCGACAAGAATTATTGATTTTTACAAATAAATAGATTCCAGATAAATAACGGTGAACCAATTTCATATCACTTGACCAATTAAAACTCTAAACCCCTGTAACGCCCCCCTGTACACATACAAACAGACACAAAAAAACGGGTGCTATGGATGGACGAAAGGAGTGGGAAGGCAGTTCAGGCTGTCAGTCTGCTATCACATGTAGGCTAAGCCTGTGAGGGCAGCAGTTTCCTTCTGTACAGGAACTGTAATGAACCAGATGGCTTTATCTGACAATCGACAGTTGTTTCATGGTCATCATTTGACTCCTCATTCCAGATTTTTTATTGAATTTAAATTCAACAACAAAGCCATGGAGGGATTGAAACCCATGTCCCTAGAACATTACCAGTGTCTCTGGTGCTTAATACGATTGCCTCCCCATACTGCTTCACAATGCCAATACATCATCCCCCACTTGAAATGTTTACCTGCTGAATGTTTACCTGCCTAATCTTTCATTTTCATTTGTGAAACTTTTAAATGTTGTTGTGCTACCCAACATGGTCCAATCCAATGCAAGGATTTGTGTTAGATCGCTAAGAAAAGAGGAACGCATCCACGATCTTGTCAAATATCTGGCTTTATTTCTTTTTCTTTGTTGACTACTTAGTTGCAAGTTGAGACCTCTGCAGCAACAGCTTTAATTGTGTTTTTGATTCATTTTGACTTGATCCTCCCTGTGACATACTCGAAAACTGTCCCCCATACCCTAAATCACGAGATCTAGGCAACAGTCCATTCGTCACGTATTCTCATGTCTGCTTTAGACTGATTTCCTTACTTTCAACCAGACCCAGGTTTATGCAATAGCATATGTAAATTTAACCCTTGTTATGCTGTAGCTTAATCACACAATTTTCAATATACTCCACAACTCCCCCCCTTTTGATTCTTCCCAAACAGAATCACACAAGCAAACCAGGCTAATAATAATATGTAGGTCACCTAGAGTATCAAACAGCAGTAAAATAAAGAACTTTAGGCATTTGCTGAGTCCAACATTTAAGCAACGTAAACAACAAATACAGAACAAGAATCACAACAACAAAAAGCGATGCAATCAAGTTCCCTGTCTTGGGCTATTGTAACAATTGTTATCAAGCTTCAAGTTCAATCACTGGTTGCTCATTAACATCATATATGGACTCAAAATTCTCCAGCTGTCTCTTTTGAGGTCAATATGTCAACATTTTTTGGGCCCTTTCACTTCAGCTCACTATCGCTGTTTTGAAGTCAGTTTCTCTATGGATTATGTGTCAGTGTCTTATCATTTAAACTATGCTCTTGGGCTCTTGCTAGCCGCACTAATCCATTTGTCAAGTAGGTGTACATGTCTGAGACCTGTTCTTCAGTGCAAATTTTTTTACCAAACATTCCCTCATGTTTATTACTTCCAAGGCAACAATCACTTTTGTACACTTACATCGATATCCCAAGACCATGTCATGCATTCTTGACTCTCGTATAATCTTATCAAAAGATCTATGAGATTTTATTTATCTCTCCACACACAGTCCCGATGTCTCAGGCAGTGGCTCGATCACCAAGTTCAGTTCTCTCGAAAGGAAAAACAAGCACACAAACATCAACAAGAGAAAGCTATAGTTTACTGCTCTAACCTTAAACTTCCCTTTCACTAAAATGCATATTAACTACAATTGCCATTTCAAAACATTGTTCTATTTTTTTCCCTGTCACTACACTCCATCCCTAATTACTTCATCTCATCCAATTTTGCAATTTAACTACTACCACCTATCTAATTCCAGAGATCTAAAGAGATTTGTAGTCCATGGTAAATCATCTTATAATAGTTTAAAACAGAAATCCAACATTTCTGTTTGATTCAGGCAAAACATGCTTTGTTCATTCTACCTCTAAGATGGCACACATATTTTAAAGTTACTTTATAACTCATTCTAGATATTCAATACATCTCCTGTGTAGATTTGTCCAAATTCAAAATTCTGTTTATTCCCCCAAAGTCGCCAACAATTTTTATGCATTGAAGTTCCTGATACCCAATACATTTAATGTTTTTGCGTAGTTCTCCAATGCTGAGATGTGTTATTAATGATTGGTTTGATGGATTGAGGATGCCTCATCCATCACTGTGTTGCAACATTGAAAGTCTGCAGACAGGCTCAGAAGTTCATAACCATCTGTGAAATCCCCTTCAGTGTCTTTCAGTTATTGAAAAACAAAACAACATCCATCCATTCCACTTCAAGCAGAATGGGTTAATTAGAAATGGTTTAAGGGGTGGGGTGATAACTCCTGGACATAATTATGTCAACCCTCTCTCTTCCTCCCTTTCGGAAATAAGTGTCTTATAAATAATATGGGAAAAGCCCACTTCCTTTGTTCGATTGTACTCTCTGTTTTAAAACACCTTGATATCAGTTTCATCAGAACTTTGTTCAGAGAAAATTGTATTTCCAAAATTCCAATTTTCCTATTACTTAGATACTTTCACACCAAAGTACATTTACAATAAGCAAATCTTATCATCCAGAATTAAAGACTCACTCATGTGTTAAAACAGTATTTGGAAGTTCACTCTGGCCAGAAAATGAAATTCCAAATGTGATAATTTCCAATTCCAAGACGTAAATTTTTACCAAGCTTTATGACCCAATTTTAAAACAACATTTCATTGCAGATTTTTGCTTTGTGCAACCAAAGATAGTTCCTTAAAAGTTCCTTACATTAACCAGACAAGTTCCACATTGATACAGATTCCCAAACAGCAAACTAATTTCAAAGTATTCCCAGATCTCGAACTCCAGGGAATGAAAACACAAATATTACATAAGACAACATTTAACAACCATTGAACAAAGCTACATTCAAACCAGACCACAAAGAGTTAATAGTTCAGTGAACACAGCACTAAAAGCTGGTCTCTCGCTGTGTGTGTGCGTGTGTATGTGACAGAGTGTATGTGTGTATGGCAGAATGTCAGTGTGTGGCGGGGCGGGGGGGAGGGTGTGTGTGTGTGTGTGAGTGTGAGAGAGAGAGAGGGTGTGTGTGGGTGAGTGTGCGTATGTGTGAGGGAGAGTGATTCTGTGTGTGTGTGTGTGGGAGAGTGAGTGTGTGTATGTGTGTGTGGGAGATTGTGTGTGTGCGTTTTTCTGTGTGAATGAGGGAGTGTGTGTGTGTGTGTGTGTGTGTGAGGGAGAGTGAGTGTGTGTGTGAGGGAGAGTGGGTTAGTGTGTGTGAGGGAGAGTGAGTGTGTGTGAGGGAGAGTGGGTGAGTGTGTGTGAGGGAGAGTGGGTGAGAGTGTGTGTGAGGGAGAGTGGGTGAGAGTGTGTGTGAGGGAGAGTAGGTAAGAGTGTGTGTGCGAGAGTGGGTAAGAGTGTGTGTGGGAGAGTGAGTGTGGGAGAGTGTAGGTGTGTGTCGGACAGTGTGTAGGAGGGTGTTGTCTATGTGTGTGTGAGTGTGTGTGTATGTCTGTATGTGGCAGATTGTGTGTGTATGTGGGGAAGAGTGTGTGTGGGAGAGTGTGAGTGTGTGTGAGACAGTGTGGGAGAGCGGGAGAGAATGTGTGTGTGTGTTAGAGAGTGTGGGAGAGTGTGTGTGGGTCTGTTTGCGTGGAACAGGGATTGTGTGTGTGTGAGAGCGGGTGTGTATGTCTGTATGTGGCAGATTGTGTGTGTGTGTGTGTGTGTGAGTGTGTGGGAGTGTGTGTGTGTGCGGGTGAGTGTGCGTGCATGTGTGTGTGGGAGAGTGAGTGTGTATGTGAGGGAGAATGATTATGTGTGAGAAAGAGTAGGAGAGTGAATGTGTGTGTGGGACAATAAGTGTGTGTGAGTGTGTATGTGGGCGTGTGTTTGTGTGTGAAAGAGTGTAGGTGTGTGTGGGACAGTGTGTGCCCGAGAGTGTTTGGGAGATTGTGTGTGTGTGTGTGTGTATGGGGAGGGGAGAGAGTGTGTGTGCGTGCATGTGTGGGAGAGTGTGCGTGTATGTGGCAGAATGTATGTGCATGTGGCAGAGTGTGTGTGTGTGGGAGAATGTGTGTGTGTATGTGTGTGTGTGTGTGGGAGAGTGAATGTGTGTACGTGTGTGGGAGAAAGTGTGTGTGTGTGTGTGTGAACAAAGAACAAAAACAGAGAAAATTACAGAACAGGAACAGGCCCTTCGGCCCTCCAAGCCTGTGCCGATACAGATCGTCTATCTAAACCTGTCGCCTATTTCCCAAGGATCTGGGAATCAGGAGGTGGGCTGAGATTAGTTCACAGGTCGGCGCAACATCGAGGGCCGAAGGGCCTGTTCTGCGCTGTATTGTTCTATCTATCTATCTGTATCCCTCTGCTCCCTGCCCATTCATGTATCTGTCTAGATACATCTTAAATGACACTATCGTGCCTGCCGCTACCACCTCTGCTGGCAACCCATTCCAGGCACCCACCACCCTCTGCGCAAAGAACTTTCCACGCATATCTCCCTTAAACTTTTCCCCTCTCACCTTGAAATCGTGACCCTTAGTAATGGAGTCCCCCACTCTGGGAAAAAGCTTCTTGCTATCCACCCTGTCTATACCTCTCATGATTTTGTAGACCTCATTCAGGTCCCCCAACAACCTCTGTCTTTCTAATGTAAATAATCCTAATCTACTCAACCTCTCTTCATAGCTAGCACCCTCCATACCACGCAACATCCTGGTGAACCTCCTCTGCACCCTCTCCAAAGCATCCACATCCTTTTGGTAATGTGGCGACCAGAACTGTATGCAGTATTCCAAATGTGGTTGAATCAAAGTCCTCTACAACTGTAACATGTACTCTTGTACTGAATATCCCGTCCGATGAATGAAAGCATGCCATATGCCTTCTTGACCACTCTATCGGCCTGCATTGCCACCTTCAGGGTACAAAGGAGCTGAACACCCAGGTCTCTCTGTGCATCAATTTTCCACAGGGCTTTTCCATTTACCATATAGTTCGCTCTTGAATTGGATCTTCCAAAATGCATCATCTCGCATTTGCCTGGAGTGAACTCCATCTGCTATTTCTCTGCCCAACTCTCCAATGTATCTATATTCTGCTGCATTCTCTGACAGTCCCCTTCACTATCTGCTACTCCACCAATCTTAGTGTCATCTGCAAACTTGCTAATCAGACCCTCTATATCTTCCTCCAGATCATTTATGTACATCAGAAACAACAGCGGTCCCAAAACGGATCCTTGTGGAACACTACCGGTCACAGTTCTCCATCTTGAGAAACTCCCTTCCACTACAACTCTCTGTTTCCTGTTGCCCAGCCAGTTCTCAATCCATCTAGCTAGTACACCCTGGACCCCATGCGACTTCACTTTCTCCATCAGCCTACCATGGGGAACCTTATCAAATGCCTTATTGAAGTCCATGTATATGACATCTACAGCCCTTCCCTCATCTATCAACTTTGTCACGTCCTCAAAGAATTCTATCAAGTTGGTAAGACATGACCTTCCCTGCACAAGACCATGCTGCCTGTCATTAATAAGCCCATTTTCTTCCAAATGTAAATAGATCCTATCTCTCAGTATATTCTCCAGCATCTTCCCCACCACTGATGTCAGGCTCACCGGTCTATAGTTACCTGGATTATCCTTGCTACCCTTCTTAAACAGGGGGACAACATTAGCAATTCCCCAGTCCTCCATGACCTCACCCGTGCTCAAGGATGCTGCAAAGATGTCTGTTAAGGCCCCAGCTATTTCCTCGCTCACTTCCCTCAGTAACCTTGGATAGATCCCATCCGGACCTGGGGACTTGTCCGCCCTAATGCCTTTTAGAATACCCAACACATCCCCCCTCCTTATGCTGACTTGACCTAGAGTAATCAAACATCTAACCCTAACCTTAACATCCGTCACGTCCCTCTCTTCAGTGAATACAGATGCAAAGTACTCATTAAGAATCTCACCCATTTGCTCTGACTCCTCGCATAACTTCCCTCCTTTGTCTTTGAGTGGGCCAACCCTTTCTCTAGTTACCCTCTTGTTCCTTATGTATGAATAAAAGGTTTTGGGATTTTCCTTAACCCTGTTAGCTAAAGATATTTCATGACCCCTTCTGGCCCTCTTAATTCCTCATTTCAGACTGGTCCTACTTTTCCAATATTCTTCCAAAGCTTCGTCTGTTTTTAGTCGCCTAGACTTTATGTATGCTTCCTTTTCCCTCTTTGCCAGTCTCACAATTTCACCTGTCATCCATGGTTCCCTAATCTTGCCCTTTCTATCCCTCATTTTCACAGGGACATGTCTGTCCTGCACTTTCATCAACCTCTCTTTAAAAGCCTCCCACATATCAAATGTGGATTTACCCTCAAACAGCTGCTCCCAATCCACATTCCCCAGCTTATGTCGAATCTTGCTATAGTTTACCTTCCCCAGTTTGGCACTCTTCCTTTAGGACAACTCTTGTCTTTGTCCATGAGTATTCTAAAACGTACAGAATTGTGATCACTATTCTGAAAGTAATCCCTTACAAAAAACTTCAACCATCTGGCCGGGCTCATTCCCCAACACTAGGTTCAGTATGGCCCCTTCCTGAGTTGGACTATTTACATACTGCTCCATAAAAACCTCCTGGATGCTCCTTACAAATTCTCCTCCATCTAAACCCCTAACACTAAGTGAATCCCAGTCAATGTTAGGAAAATTAAAATCTCCCAATACCACCACCCTGTTGCTCCTATATCTTTCATAATCTGTCTACGTATTTGTACCTCCATCTCATGCTTACTGTTGGGAGGCCTGTAGTACAACCCCAACAATTTTACCACACCCTTCCTATTTCTGTGTGCGGGAGAGTGTGTGGGAGAGAGTGGTTGTGTGTGGGAGAAAGTGCGTGTGCATGGGAGAATATGTGTGTATGAAAGTTTGAGTGTGGGAGAGTATGTGTGGGAGTGTGTGTGAGGGAGAGTGATTGTGTGTTTGTGTATATGTGTGTGTGTGAGAGAGAGAGTGAGTATAGTGTGTGTGTAGAGTCTGTGTGTGGGTGTGGGAGGGTGAGCATGTGCATGCATGAGAGTGGGAGTGTATGTGTGTGTGTGTGTGTGTGTGTGTGTTGGAGAGTGAGTGTCTGTGTGTGTGTGTGGGATAGTGTGTGTGTTGGAGAGTGTGGGAAGTGAGTGTTTGTGTATGTGTCTGTGTGCATGTGAGAGTGTGTGTGGGAGACTGAGTGTGTGTGTGAGACTATGGGAGAGTGAGTGTGTGAGAGAGACTGTGGGAGAATGAGCATGTGTGTGCTTGGGCGTGGAAGTGACTATGTCTGTGTGTGTGGGAGAGTGAGTATGTGTGCATGTGTCAGGTGGGAGTGTGTGTGTGTGTGTGTGTG
>JAHRHZ010000026.1:41482586-41499774 GCA_024137785.1 Ginglymostoma cirratum
TGTGAGAGTGAGTGTGTTTCTGTTTCTGTCTGTGTGTGTTTTTGGGAGAGTGTGTGTGTGTGTGTGTGTCTGTGTGTGTGTGTGTGTCTGTGTGTGTGTGTGTGTGAGAGTGAGTTTCTGTTTCTGTCTGTGTGTGTTTTTGGGAGAGTGTGGGTGTGTGCGTGTGTGTTTGAGTGTGTGTACCGGTCACCTGTGTTGTGACATGAACTGGCGTGGCCATTTCAGTGATCACGGAAGCAATCTTTACCGGAATTGGCTCTGGACCCCAACCCTTAAGTTTGCATAAGACCTCAGCCAGGCTGAGTACTAATGCCAGAGATCCTTCTCAGATTAAGGGTACATCTTCAGTTCCAGTCTCTTATGAGAAACAGTGGGTTCAGTTACCACTGATAGTAGTCAATGGCTCGGGCGCAAGCTTGATGGGTCGAGATTTGTTGTGAAAGATTCACTGACATTGGGTCATCATTTTTTCATTGGAAGTCCGAATCCTAATTAAACACCCAGAGGTTTTCCAGGAAGGTGTAGGGTCTATCAAAGGAATTAAGGCCACCTTGCACCAGGAAGCAATTCCATGATTCTGTAAGGTCCATCCAGCGCCATTTGCCTTCCACACAAAACTAGAGGCAGAAATCAGAATGCTGGAACATGAAGGGATCATCAAACCAGTACAGTTGGCAAAATGGGCAGCACCAGTCATACCGATTGTGAAGCCCAATGTGTTGGGTCACCTTTGTGGAGATTTTAATCAGAGAGTAAACTGCTTTTTGCAGCTGAACAAATACACAATCCCTTTCACAGAGGATTTATACAAGAAGCTAGCAGGGGGGCTGTCCTTCACAAAGCTGGACATGAGCCATGTGTACTTGCAATTGCATTTAGATGAGGATTCCCAGAGTTCTGTTCTCATCAATACCCGCAAAGGTTTGTACCAATATGCAACACTACTATTTGGAGTATCGTTAGCCTGTGCAATTTTTCAATTCTCCAACGTTCTCCAACGCTGGAGAACATTTTACAAGGTCTACCTCAGGTCTCCATTTACCTACATGATATGCTAATAACAGGGAAGACCAATAAGAAGCACTTCAGAGAACTTGGACATAGTTCTTAGAGATTTCTTCCAGGTGGGCATGTGCCTTATAAGGGGAAAAAATGTGTGTCCCAGGCATCCCAAGTTGACCTACTTGGGCTACAGAGTCAACAAGACCAGGCTGTACTGGTTGGAAGATAAAGTGAGGCTAATCAAAAGTGTCCTGGCTCCCATGTCTGTTCCAGAGCTTAGGTCTTTCCTTGGGCTGGTGAACCATTCCTGAAAGTTCATACATGACCTGGCCTCCATTCCGACACCTTTGCATCAACTTTTTGAAAAAAGCTCAGCCTTAGAAATGGTCACGTAGGGGGCAAGGGATGATTATTGGCAGGGAGGGGTCAGAGATCGAGGGGAAGATCCTGCTCTGTTCCAGGTGGAGTTCGGCAGCTCCACAGTTTCTTCACATCAGTCGTGGGCCACTGGTGTGTGCAGAGGGGGTGAGCCTCAGCCAGGTAGGGGAGCTTGGTTATGACTGTCGTCTAGCTGGTTGGGAGTTTGATGGGGCTGAAACACTGCAGCTGGCCAGGAACAGAAGGTCTTTGGTGTCTGTGCAGTTTCGGGGGGCTCCCCAGGAGGTGGGATGGCAGTTCCAGCAGGTGTGTGTTTGTTTTATTTGGTGGTGTGTTCTCCCTGATGCAGACCTCAGGCGGTCTGTGTCCCTGACACGCAAGTCAGAGAATAGCAAAGAATACCCTAAAATGGAACCAATTGAGCCAGGTCCCACGGTAAACAACTCTAAAACGAATCCTGTGATGCTCAGTGGAATTTGAGGCCCCTTTAAACTGAAAGAACACTGAACCGGCAATTTTAAAAAAGGGATTCTTTTATCTTAAATGATGTCCCATAGGCGATCGAAAATCAAAACAAGCACTTGGCTTTATTTGTAGAGGGATAGAGTTGGGCGAGTTTGAGAACAGACTTATGTAAGACCGCATATTAATTGTCCCCATCAAACACTCCCAGGACTGAGACAACACAGGTTTCAAACAGAATGAAGTTCTGTCTCTTCTGTCTCCATCACACACTCCAAGGACAGGTACAGCACAGGTTTAGATACAGAGTAAAACTCTTTCTGCGCTGACCCCATCAAACACTCCCAGGACAAATACAGCATGGCACAGAGTAACAGAAACAGAAATTGCTCATTGAACTCAGCGGGCCTGGCAGCATCTGTGGTGACAAATTAGAGTTAACGTTTGTACCAGCACGGGTTCAAGCACGGGCTTAATAATTAATAAGGGTTAGTAAAAATTACTTTTAAAAAAAGATATTAAAGGAAGTAGGGGAGAACATTTTAGATACTTTGACTTACGATATAGGAACTGTCCTCTGGATTGGAAAATTTCACATATTGCTCCACTTTTTAAGAAGGGTGAAAGAGGAAACCTGGGAAATTACAAGCCAGTTAGCCTAACGTCTGTGGTTGGGAAATTTTTGGAGCCTATAACCAAGAGCCAGCCTGGATTCATGACAGTGGGTCATGCCTGCCAAATCCCATTGAATATTTTGAAGAGGCGACTAAGGTATTGAACAGGGAATGTCTATGGATGCTGTCCTTATGGACTTCCAGAAGGCACTTGATAAAGTCCCACGAAAGTGACTGTTTACTGACACAGAAGCCCACAGAACTTTGGCCAAATTACTCACATGCTGGGAAATTGGTTGATTGGCAGGCAACAGAAAGTAGGGATAATAGTTAAATACTCAAATTGGCAGGATGTGACCAATGGTGTCCTTCAAGGATCTTAGTTAGGGCTTCATTATTCATATTATTTATTAATGACTTGGATAATAGCGTAGAAAATCATATATCCAAAATTGCTGATGAAACAATGTTAATGATGACAGCACAAAATTACAAAGGGATATTGGCTGACTAAGTACAGTGACAGAACTGTGGCAAATTGAGCTCAATTTAAGCAAGTGGGAGGCTTGAAAAAGGATACTTACTAGATGGTAGGGTGTTAAATACAGGGGTTGTCCAAATACCTTCAGAGGTTCAGGTCAATAGACCTTTAAAATGTCATGAACAGGTGGAGAAAATAATCAAGAAAGCTAATGAAATGCTGGCCTTTGTATCTAGAGGACAGGAGTACAAAGATGCAGAAATTATGCTGCAGTTATACAAAACACTGATCAGACCCTACTTGGTGCATAGCAAGCAGATTTGGAAAACACACCTTAGGAAAGATACCTTAGCCCTCCTGCTCCTCTGATGCTGCTCGGCCTGCTGTGTTCATCCAGCTCTACACCTTGTTATCTCAGATTCTCCAGCATCTGCAGTTCCTACTATCTCTGAAACAATTTTAACCCTGTGGATAAAGATAAACTAGTTCCACTGGTTGGTGATTCTAGAACTGGGATCATAGTCTGAGAATTAGGGCCAGATCCTTCAGGAGAGATGTTTGGAAGCACATCTACGCACAAAGGATATTTAGAACTGTCTTCCACAAATGGCAGTTGATGCAGAATCAGTTGTTAATTTTAAATCTGAGATAGATCAATTTTTGTTAAGCAAAGGAATTAAGGGATATGGACAAAAGGTGTGTATATGGAGTTAGGCCATAGATCAGTTATGATCTCACTGAATAGAGGAACAGATCTGAGGGGCTGGATGGTCTACTCCCGTTCCTATGTTCCTCGACATAGAGTAATGCTGTCTCCCTACTGTTTCATCAAACACTTCCCAGTACAACATGGGGTCAGATTCAGAGTAAAGCTCCCTCCACACCACCCGCTTCAAACACTCCCAGGTGATTAACAGAAGGGTTTACTTACGTTATAAATCTATCTCTATATTGTCCCATAAACGAATGCACAAGAAGCAACAGCATGTTTAGATAAGAGTACCGCTCCCAATTATAGATTCCCATCAAAAATATCCAAAACAGGCAGAGCACAAATCCATGACATAGAAAAGTCCTCACTAAGCTATTGTTTTTCTGTTGTAGCTCCTGTGGGGATACCTGAAGTCTGGTGGCGTTTTGAAGGTTCTGCTCAAGATGAAAAAATGTACATTCGAATATTTTGGAAAGTGAGTAATCTGGAGAGAGAATTTATTCATTTCATGCTGTGGTAGAGGCCTACGTTGATTACAGGGACAGTGGAAACATAATTTTTTTTTAAAATCAGTCTTGAGATGTGACATGGGTTCAATAAGACCATGACTGATCTGGTTATATCATCAGTCCCACATTCCTGCCTGCACCCCGAAATACTTGACTCTGCTCACTATCAAAAATCTATCCAACTCAGCATTTAAAGAACCTGCCTCCACCTCCTTCTTTGTGCCAGAAACTGTTCTGAGGGGCTCGAACATTATTGAAGTTGCATCATTCATGCAATTAAAGAGTATTCTGTCACACTCCTGAGTTGTGGTTGACAAGGTGTAGAGCTGGATGAACACAGCAGGCCAAGCAGCAGCATAGGAGCAGGAAGGCCGACGTTTTGGGCCTAGACCCTTCTTCAGAAATGGGGGAGGGGAAGGGGGTTCTGAAATAAATAGGGAGAGAGGGGGAGGCGGATAGAAGATGGATAGAGGAGAAGATAGGTGGAGCGGAGACAGACAAGTCAAATAGGGGGGGATGGAGCCAGTAAAGGTGAGTGTAGGTGGGGAGGTAGGGAGGAGATAGGTCAGTCCAGGGAGGATGGACAGGTCAAGGGGGTGGGATGAGGTTAGTAGGTAGGAGATGGAGGCGGGGCTTGAGGTGGGAGGAGGGGATAGGTGGGAGGAAGGACAGGTTAGGGAGGCGGGGACGAGCTGGTCTGGTTTTGGGATGCGGTAGGGGGAGGGGAGATTTTGAAGCATGTGAAATCCACATTGATACCATTGGGCTGCAGGGTTCCCAAGCGGAATATGAGTTGCTGTTCCTGCAACCTTCGGGTAGCATCGTTGTGGCACTACGGGAGGCCCAGGGTGGACATGTCGTCTGCGGAATGGGAGGGGGAGTTGAAATGGCTCGCGACTGGGAGGCGCAGTTGTTTAGTGCGAACCGAGCGTAGGTTTTCTGCAAAGCAGCCTCCAAGCCTCTGCTTGGTTCCCCCAATGTAGAGGAGGCCACAACGGGAACAGCGGATGCAGTATACCACATTAGCAGATGTGCAGGTGAACATCTGCTTGATGTGGAAAGTCTTCTTTATTTCAGAATCCCCTTCCCCTCCCCCATTTCTGAAGAAGGGTCTAGGCCTGAAACGTCAGCCTTCCTTCTCCTCTGACCTGCTTGGCCTCCTGTGTTCATCTAGCTCTGCACCTTGTTATCTCAGATTCTCCAGCATCTGCAGTTCCTACTATCCCCGAGTTGTGGTTCTCAGCTTTTGAGAGTTAGGAAGTTAACTACTCACCAAAGAATTCCTAGCTGCTAACTTGCTGTTGTTGCCACGGTATTTATATGGCTTGTCCAATTAAGTAGAGTTAAAAGAAGTGACTGTTGAGGTATTGGATATATCAGTTGTCATTTTCCAAAATTCCTTAGCTTCTGGAAGGGTCCCATCAGATCGGAAGGTAATGAATGTAACTCCTGTATTCAAGAAAGGAGAACAATAAAAAGCAGGAAACTACAGGCCTGTTAGCATAACGTCTGTCACATGTAGAGTACTTGGACTTCAAGAAGGCATTTGAAAAGATGCCATACCGATGAGTATAGCACAAAATCAAAGTTAATGTGTAGGGTCAACATATTAGCATGGTTAGACATTGGTTGGTGAATTGAAAACAGAGGGCTGAATGTTACACAACTTCTCTTTCAACTCCTCTCATTTTCTTCCGGTAAGAGGGGTTGCCATGGGTACCTGCATGGCCCCTAGTTATGCCTGTCTCTTCATGGGGTACGTGAAACATTCCTTGTTCCAGTCCTATTCCGGCCCCCATCCACAACTCTTTCTCTGATACATCGATGATATCATTGGTGCTGCCTCCCTCTCTCACCTGGAATTGGGAAACTTCATCAATTTCGCCTCCAATTTCCACCCTGCCCTCACTTTCACCTGGTCTATCTCTGACTCCTCCCTTCCCTTCCTCGACATTTCAGTTTCCATTTCTGGGGATAGACTGACCACTAATATCCATTACAAACCCACTGACTCCCACAGCTAACTGGACTATACATCCTCACACCCCACTTCTTGTAAAGACTCCATCCCGTTCTCTCAGTTCCTCCGTCTCCCATCACATATGTTCAGATGAGTCCAACTTCGACAAGGGAGCCTCCGAAATAACAAGCTTAGGGCTGGATGAACACAGCAGGTCAAGCAGCATCATAGGAGCAGGAAAACTTGACGTTTCAGGCCTAGACCCTCCGAAATGTCCACTTTCTTCCTCAGCCGAGGATTCCCCAGTTCCATTGTCAACAGGGCCTTCAACCAGGTCTGACCCATCTTCTCACACTTCCACCCTCACCCCTTTTCTTCCCTCCCGCAACAGCGCTTGGTTCCCCTTATCTTTACCTACCATCCCACCAGCATCCACATCCAGAAGATCATCAGACGCCATTTCCGCCACCTCCAGCGAGATGCCACCACCAGACTCATATTCCCCTCCCCTCTCTTGTCCGCCTTCCTCAGGGACCGTTCCCTCTGGGACACCCTGGTCCACACTTCCTTCACCCCCAACACCTCCCCACAGCCCGACGGCACCTTCTCCTGTCACCAGCAAAGGTGCAACACCTGCTCTTTTACCTCCTCCCTCCCCAGTATCCAAGGGTCCAAATATACCTTTCAGGTGAAGCAACACTTCACCTGCACTTCCCACAATCTAGTCTACTGCATTCGCTGCTTACAACGTGGTCTCCTCTACACTAGGGAATCGAAGTGTAGACTGGGCGACCGCTTTGCAGAACATCTACGTTCTGCTCGCCAAAAAGACCCTGAACTGCCTGTTGCCTGCCACTTTAACACACCACCCTGTTCCCTGGCCAACATCTCTGTCTCTGGCTTGCTGCAGTGTTCCAGCGAAGCCCAACACAAGCTGGAAGAATGCCTCATTTTCCACTCGGGGACCCTACAACTCTCTGGACTCAATATTGAGTTCAATAATTTTAGGGCCTAAACTCTCCCATGTCTCAGCCCCCCACCCCACACACCAGACCTTGTTATCACATAGCCTGCCACTACACACCCGCTGTTGTTAGTTACTACCAGTCTCCATTAACAACTATTCACCATCCCAGCCTGATCGTTAGCAACTCCTTTGTCTGTCCAACTGTCTTTCTCTTTCTTTGGGCTCTATCCTATCATTTACTCCCTGCACCACCCACCTCCCTACTTTCTGCATATAAACTGACGATTTCCCAGCTACCACCAGTTCTGAGGAAGGGTCACCGGATCCGAAACACTAACTCTGTTTTTCCCTTCACAGATGCTGCCAGACCTGCTGAGTTTTTCCAGCCACTTTGTTTTTGTTCCTGATTTACAGCATCTGCAGTTCTTTCGGTCATTATTGAGCTGAATCTTACATTTTTTTGCATCTAAACCTCAGTTGAAGTGAACTGTTTGGAGGGATTTGTGCTCAGATTCACCTCATTAATTGCCTACCACACCCTAAGGAGTTTGATTTCTACCCCATCTCACCAGGTTTTGTTTCCACAACAACTCAGCACTCAGCAGGTATACTAAAATTTACCTGCATCCATTGCTCCTACACCATCTTTAAAAGTTTGTTGTGTACCTGGAAACACACTGTCAGTTCAGAGCTGTCCTGCATGTCTCCTGAAATTGACTCCAGACAAGATGGATGTGGAAGTTGGTGCTCTGCATTGTGTGTGGGGTCCTGCTGGATGGGGTGGTGCATAGGTAGGTCTTCATGTGGTGGCCATGACACCAGACCATGCCAGCTTGCTCTGAGGTATCCACTTGGATTAAAGCAGTCTCAGCTTTCTGGAGGAATGCCCAAAGCTGTAGGAAGAAGGTTAATCTCCCTTTCCATTCTGACTGGGGAAGGTTCATCATGTTCTCTCCTCCTACGTGAGACCTCACACTCACTCAGTCTCTGCTACTGAACCCATCTCTCAGCAAGGCCCTTGCTCTACAACTCTCAATATTGTCAATACTACTTCCCCAATCGCCTTCATCCATTCCAAGCTCCAACACCCTTAACTGTGCTGCCCACTGCCTCACTCAGGACACCTCCCCACCCGCACAGACTGTAATAGCTATGCCACTCACTGCCTGGGAGGGTAGTTGAGGCAGGAAACCTCACAACCTTTTAAAAAGTACTGGGACGAGCAGTTGGGAATGTTATAACATTCAAGCCTATCGACCTAGAGCTAGAACGTGGGACCAGCGCAGGTTAGTGTAGCTGCGGCAGTACAGACTTGATCGGCCGAAGGGCCTCTTCTGTACTGTATAATTCTATTTCATCTCCCGTTGTACCTGCCTATATCTCATTCCAAGGGGGAAAACAGTCAATAATGTGGGAGGAAGAGTCCAGATGGTGGTGTGCTGCCTGACAGTTGATTCCTCACCCTTTATGAGGTTAGGATCCCAACTCTGACTACCCCAAGCAGGATGTGGATGAGTATTAAAGGCTGCCCATGACTTAATGTGCAGAGATACCCTGAGCAAACTCTATCCCTTTATACTTGACTGAGGCCTGCTGATAACCATGAGAATCTTCCAGCATTTGTGTCTGCACCAAATGGCATGGCAACATCATTAATATAAATCTGGTATTCCTGAATGAGGGAGAAAAGTGCAAAAAGGCAAGGCAATGCAAGTCAGTAATGCCGTGAACATCCAGGTAGGCCCAGAGTGAGTGAGTGCTATTTCAGTGAGTGAAGAGCCTGGAGATACAGCCAAGTCCAGTCAATGAGCTGGGCGTGTGTCCCTGAGAACATAGTGGTCTTACTGCAGCCTTACAATGAGAGTTACTGGGGCATCCTGAGGTGCAGAATTGATGTGCAGAAGTTTCCTGTAAGTGGATCAGAGATGTGTCGTGAGGATTGTTAGAAGCTGACGCAGGTCAGATGTCATTGTGGAGTGCATGTGGTTACTGGCGATGGAATATGCCAGAGACATCGATGCCCAGAGTTCATTCAGAAGACACAGTGAGCTGAATCGCCAAATATCCACTCTGCTTTCCTGTTGTCTAGCTTTTTTGAGGAGTTTGATAATGTGGGAGTGTGTACATTAATGAAGTGACTTGTGGCACTAACAAGGCATTTGACAATCAACTTCACAAACAAACAACAAGGGTCAAATTGCAACTCACGACTGCCAAGACAGAATCTTCCCTGCTGCTTGTAAAAAATATAAAAGACGGTGTGAGTTGCTCCTGATGTTCAAGTCTGTTTGCTGGACTTTCTGTTCAATTCTGCCACATATCCCACGATAGACTACACTACTCAGGCTCTTATAAGATTTCACTCAGAGAATATGAATAAATATGTCAATTTCAGCTGGTCAAGCTACAACTTGTAGGGTACCACAAGGATCAGGGCTGGGACCTTAACAAGCTACAATCCATTATCGATGTCATTGAGGCATAGAGCTGTACAGCACAGAAACAGACGCTTCAGTCCAACTTGTTCATGCCGGCCAGATATCCTAAATTAATCTAGTTCCATTTGCCAGCATTTGGGCCATATCCCTCCAAACCCTTCCTATTCAAATAGGAATTATATTATATCTTAATTCCAGATATTCATATACGCATCCAAATGCCTTTTAAATGTTGTAATTGTACCAACTTCCACTACTTCCTCTGGCAGCTCACTCCATGCATCCTTTATTCATTAATGGGATGAGAGCGTGGCCGACTAGGCAGCATTTATTGCCCACCCCTAATTGCCCAGAGAGCAGTTAAGAGTCAACCAAATTGCTATGGGTCTGGAGTCACATGTAGGCCAGACCAGATAAGGATGGCAGTTTCCTTCCCTAATGGATATTAGTGAACCAGATGGGATTTTCCGACAATCGACAATGGATTCATGGTCATCGTTAGATTCTTAATTCCAGATATTTATTGAATTCTAATTCCACCATCTGCCGTGGCAGGATACAAACCCGGGTCCCCAGAACATTATTTGGGTCTCTGGATTAACAGTCCAGTGATAATACCACTAGGCCATTCCACCACCATCTGCGTGCAAAAGTAATCCCTTGGGTCCCTTTTAAATCTTTCCCCTCTCACCTTAAACCTGTGCCCTCTAGTTTTGAACTCCACTGCCGTGATTGCGCAATGGTCATCACCATTCACAACTCCTCAGGTATTGACGCATTCCATAGAAACTTTCAAATTGAACAAGATCTGGACAATATCCAGACTTGGGCTTACAAGCGCAAGTAACATTCGCACAACACCAGGCAACGACCATGCCGAATGAGAGAGAATCTAACAATTGCCATTTGACATACAGTTACATTACCATTATTGAATCCCCCACAAACAAGATCTTGGGGTTTACAATTAATGGGAAACTAAGCAGGATTAGCCACATAAATACGATGACTACAAGAGTAAGTCAGAGACTAGGAATACTGCAGTGAACAACCCACCTTCTGACTCCCCAAAGCCCATCCACCATTTACAGGAACGAGTCAGAAGTATGTTGGAATGCTTCCCACTTAACTGGATGGGTGCAGTTCCAGCAACACCTGTAGTGATTGGAACAAGGTCAGCCAGGTGGATCTCAATAGCATATGAGTTCCTTGATTGGGGCTGTTAACCTGGTCCAATCAGGGAGTCCTGGCTGACAGATATAAACAGGAGTGTTAGGGGTTTTTTTTGCATTCTAGGAGCTAGCTGGGTCAGTACTATGTATTATGCACTGAAAAAAAAAAAAAAAAAGAAGGTGTCTTGCAAATAGGATACCAGCCTTTATGGAGTTATTCAAACACTCAGGCAGCTTGACACCATCAAGGACAAAGCAGTATGCTTGATTGACACCATATCCACAAGCATCCACTCCCTCCAGCAGTGATGCTCAGTAGCAGCAGTGTGCACCATCTACAAGATACAGTGCACAAATTCAGCACGGCTCCTGAGACAGCAGTAGTTGTGGCTGAGTCTGGGGTGAGTAAATTGGGGGCATTATTAGGAGTGGGTTAATTGAGGTTGGGTTAGTGATAGATTAATTGGGTCAGGGCAGGGGGAGGGTTAATTGGTTTAAGGTTATGATGAGTGATTTGGGGCCAGGGTAAGGGGGATGTTAATTGGGGTGGGGATATAGTGGCCAGGATGTGGTTACTGGAATTAGGGCTACTCTGTGAATACAACCACCCCTGTTTAAGAGGCTATTGAAGCCTGACAAGTTTTAACAAATGATTGTGGCAAGTTGGACAAATGTCAATCAGCTGATCTGTGCAGGTTTTGGCAAAGGTTGCTTTACTTTTCTATGCTTTTGGTTTTGAATATATTTGCAATGTTGTAACAGGAACTGAAGGAGTCAGAAATGAATGGGAGGATCCAAGGCTACAGAGTGACATATGGATGTGAACCTGATGCCAATCATCCTGAAGTCACTTTGTGTAATACAACAAGTTTGAGCTGCAGAATGTCAACTCCCAAAGGAGATGGCAACATCTGTGTCCGTGCTTACAACACAGCTGGGCACTCTCCTGCTGCATTGCTGGCACTACCGACTCTACACCAGACAGGTAAGTTTCAGACAACACCTCACAGCCTCTCAATCCTGGAGGTGAGGGGGTGGGGGTGAAGAGAAGGGTCTGCATTCTGTTCCACTAGCAGTAAAACAAAGTGCAGAGTCTGGACCTGGCAAAGAAAAGGCAGGAGGAAGAAAGAATGGGAGATAAAGAAATAGGGAAAAAGGGAGGAAGGCATCAAAAAACATTCAGGGTTTAAGAAGTAAGGTAATGTAAGGTGGCAAGGATTGGGAGAAAAGGCATTGGGGGGGGGAGGAACTGTGGTCTGGGACTGAAAGTTGAGATTGATAAAATGGAATATATTATATAGATTTTATAGAAGTAGACCAACTTGTCCAATTTACCCCTCTTTTAGACTTTGCTTATGAGAAAGCATTATTCAGAGTTCTCTACTTACCAAGGATTATCATTGCAAGTCAATAAGCTCCAGCTACAAGTAAACAATTATGAACTTGTGGAATATTATTCTGCTGCTTAAATGCTAGTAACATTTTATAAACTTGCCCTGTGTGTGCGTGTGTACACGTGCGCACACGTGTGCACACAATTGCTGCACATGACAATGACAGACACATGTCATGGAGAAAGGAAAAAATGAGAAAGTAGTTCATTGGTCTCTGTTCACAGGGTGTGTCGAGATGGTTCTTGTGCTGTTCAGAATGCTGCTTCTCAGACTTTTCCTTTGCATACACTCATTGGATTTCAGGATGCACAGGGTGATTAGTTCACAATCATATGTAGACTATTTAAGAAGGCACTTACTGCAGAGAACAGAGCTTCTGATCTGGAGAGCTAATCACTGTTGTTGGCAGACAGGGTTTTTTAAAAATCAATAACCAGTTACTAGTCTACAAATCGGCTACTCATTGCTTGCTGAATCTTAATTTATACAGTTATTGAATCCAGCTTATCTACAAACAAGATTCAAAAGTATGCAGCATTGTAACTTTGGCCCAACTTGTCCTTACCAACCAGCTTTCATTACCTGAAATAGTTCTATTGCAGGGTTTGGTCCTTATTCATGTAAACCTTTTCTATCCATGTTCCTGTCCCGATGTCTTTTAAATGTTGGTTGATTGTGGGTTTTTCTTGTTTTGATTGCTTTTATTGTCATTTGTAAAGAAATACAGTGAAAAGCTTTGTTTGTGTGGTACAGGCAGATCACAGCAAGCAAAAGACGTACAGACAAAGAAGACTTGGAGGCATACGGGTTACATTGTTTGAGGCTAGAGTCCATACAACAGTCTGATGATGGTCAGAAAGAAGCTGTTCCTGAACTTCCGTGTATGTGTTCAGACTTCTGTATCTTCTGCCTGACCGAAGAGGTTGTAGGAGATCATTACCAGGGTGCGATGGGTCTTTGATGTTGGCTGCCTTTCTGCGGCAGCGAGCTGTGTAAATAGTCCAATGGATGGAAGGTTGGCTTCTGTGATGGTCTGGGCTGTGCACCCCACCACCTGTAGTTTCTTGTGGCAACTACTCTGCCCAGGACTATATGTTGTAATTGTACCTGCCTCCACCACTTCTCTAGCAACTCATTCCATGTACACCACCATCTTCTGTGTGTAAAAGTTGTCCCTCAGGTCCCTTTTTAAGTCTTTCCCCTCATCTTAAACCTGTGCCCTCTAGTTTTGGACTCTTACCCTGGAGAAAAGACTTTGACTAGTCACCTTTATCAGCCACTGGGGCAGTCAGTGTTCATTGCTCAAGCCCCCCATAGTGCCCTCCTTTAGCACAGCTGTGATATCCTCTTTGACCAGTAATGCAACTCCTCCACCCCTTTTACCCCTCTACCCCACCTGAAGCATCTATATCCTAGGATATTTAGTTTCCAATCTTGCCCTTCCCTCAACCAAGTAATAACCTCAGTAATAGTAACACCATACTCCCAGGTACTAATCCAAGCACTAAATTCATCTGCCTTACCTTTAAAAGTGTGAGGTGATTCATTTTGGAAGGACAAACTTGAAAGCAGAATACAGGGTTGACAAAGATTCTTGGCAGTATGGAGGAGCAGAGGGATCTTGGAGTTCATGTTCACAGTTCCCTGAGAGCTGCCACCCAGGTAGGTAAAGTTAAGAAGGCATATGGTGTATTAGCTTTCATTAATAGAAGGATTGAGTTCAAGAGCTGTGAAGTTATGCTCCAGCTATACAAAAGCCTGGTTCAGCCACGTCTGGCGCAATGTCCAATTCTGGTTGCCTCATTACAGGAAAGATGTGGCAGTATTAGAAAAAATGCAGAGGAGATTTACCAGGATGTTGTCTGGAATGGAGGGAAGGCCTTACGAGGAAAGGTTGAGAGAGCTAGGGCTTTTCCCTTCAGAACAACCAAGGATGAGAAGGGACTTCATTGAGATGTACAAAATGATGAGAGGTATAGATAGACAGCCAGAGACTTTTTTCCTACAGTGGAGGTAGCTTTTACAAGGGGACATGGTTTTAAAGTGAAAGGAGGTAGATATCGGGGCGATGTCAGATGTAGGTTCTTTACTCTGAGTGGTTGGGGTGTGGAATGCATTGCCAGAGAAGATAGTGGAGTTGGCCTCATTAGGGGCATTTAAGCAGCTACTGGATAGGCAAATGGATGATAGCATAAGGTAGCAGATGAGGTTAGCTAGACCTTAGGTTTAGCGTAAAAGTTTGGCACAACATCATAGGCCGAAGGGCCTGTACTGTTCTTCTCACGTTAAAACAAATACACATCAGACCACCTGTCCCTTTTGCATTCATCATCTGCTCTCTGCCTACTCTTCCCCTTAGTCACACGGACTTCATTATCTAGTTCCTTACAGGCTTTAGTTACTACCTCCTTGCTGTCCACTAACCACCTCATTTGGTTCCGATCCCCCTGCCACATTAGTTTAAACCTTCCCCAACAGCATTAGCAAAAGCAGCCCCTAGGACATTGGTTCCAGTCCTGCCCAGGTGTCAACCATCTGATTTGTAATAGTCCCACCTCCCCCAGAACCAGTCCCAATGTCCCAAAAATCTGAATCCCTCCCTCCTGCACCATCTCAAGCCACTCACTTATCCTGCCTATTCTTTTATTTCTACTGACTAGCATGTGGCACTAGTAGCAATCCTGAGATTACTACCTCAAGCCCTACTTTTTAACTTGGCTCCTAACTCCCTAAATTCTGCTTGTAGGACCTCATCCCATTTTTTAAACCTATATCATTGGTGCCTATATGCACCACGGCAACTGGCTGTTCACCCTCCCCCTTCAGAATGCCCTGCAGTCTATCTGAGACATTCCTGAACTGTGCACCTGGGAGGCAACATACCATTCAGGAGTCTTGTTTTCAACCACAGAACTGCCTGTCTACTCCCCTTACAATCTAATCCCCTTTGACTATAGCCCTTCCACTCTTTCCCCTTTTTCCCCCACCCTTCTGTACAGCAGAGCCAGCCATGGTGCCATGAACCTGGCTACTGCTGTCTTCCCCAGGGCGCCATCTCCCCCAACAGTATCAAAAACAGTACGATACCTGTTTTGGAGGAAGATGACTGCAGGGGACACCTGCACTGCCTTCCTGCTTTTTTCTGCCTTTTGGTCACCCATTCCCTTTCTCCCTCAGTAATCCTAATCTGCAGCATGCAATTTGCTAAACATGCTATCCACAACTTCCTCAGCATTGCAGATGCGCCAAAGTGAGTCCATCTGCAGCTCCAGAGCCATCATACAGTCTAACAAGAACTGCAGCTGGACACTTCCTGCACGTGTCGGAGTCTGGGACATCAGCCGTGTCCCTGAGCTCCCACATTGAGTAAGAGGAGCATAAGACGGGTCTGGGATCTCCTGCCACTTTTACTCAAGCTTAACTTAGTCCTACTTTAACATCAAATACTGCATAAGTGAAATGAGAATTTTTTACCAATCACTCTACTTAGCTGCACGTGATTTTTAAAAAAATGAAAAAGTAAAACCTTACCTTATTGACACACCAGTCTTTTTTCCTCAGAGGAGGAGGGCAGTGTCTTCTAGATTCCCACCACTCTCTGGGTGAAAAATAATTGGATAGCAAGAAGCTTTCCCCCAGGGTGGGGGACTCCATTACTAGGGGTCATGATTTCAAGGTGAGGGGAAAAGTTTAAGGGAGATGTGTGGAAAGTTCTTTATGCAGAGGGTGGTGGGTGCCTGGAACGTGTTGCCAGTAGAGGTGGGCACGATAGTGTCATTTAAGATGCATCTAGACAGATGAATGGGTGGGGAGCAGAGGGGTACAGATCCTTGGAAAATAAGTGACAGGTTTACATAGAAGATCTGGATCAGTGCAGGCTTTGGAGGGCTGAAGGGCCTGTTCCTGTGCTGTAATTTTCTTTGTTCTTTGCCTGGGATGGTAGTAGAGGTGGAAAATGTCACAATCTTTCACATTACTTGGATGAGCACTTGAATTGTCAAAGTATTCAAGGCTATGGGCCAAGTTTTGGAAAGTGAGACTGGCATAAACTGGTCAGCACAGACTCCATGAACCTCACTCTGACTTTAAAATAGATGTTTCTTGCCTTTGCTAAGTGGATGACTTTCTGCCTTTTGCAGCAAGTAATCAAATCTGTTTTTCTGACTTTCCTGAATCCCTTTTGCCACCTGAAATGTTAGAGGAATCCTGCTTCTTAGTAGCTTTTCCTAGATGATTCATTGTTTTGATGGAAGCTGTGCAATTTTAATAAAGGAAATATTCTCTTTCGAGTCTGAATAATCCTGGTTTCCACAGCCTAAATTCTTCCCACTTTAACTGCAACTTCATTTGTGTATCTGCCTTAATATTTGCACCCTCAGTTTGCTGAGATTCTGTCTGAGGCTTCCATATTGAATTAACTCTGCCTACGTGCTATTGCCAGTTCTCTGCACTTGGTTTAATTTGTAATATGGCTTGTTTCTTTCTTGTAGCTGTTTCTTATGGGTTCACCCCACAATAGCAGCTTTGCTTATTCTGAGTTGTAAGTAGTTCTTTACAGTTCAAATAACCAACATTTGAGGCTCTTATTTTAAACAAAGTGGAGTTTACTGCATGCTAGCAATTGGCTGCAGCTTACTTGAGTAAGATAGACATTGTAACGTAAGATAGACATTGTAACTTAAGATGATGAAGATGATGCATTTGTCTAATTCAAAATCATAAAATGTTTTGTCTTTCCTCATGCCCTTTGACATGCACGCATTTTGTGCAGCTTAATGCAGACTTCAGCCTTTCAAAATCATTTAAAGATTATATCAATTTTTATTTCTTGGTTTCTTTGTGGAGTGAAATAGGAAAAGAACTGTTTTAAAAACCAAGGGTTATTGAATGATCACTGCAGTTTTGAAAATAAGTTACTGCCATTCATTCTAGTTTCTTTTTACACAGCTGCTGGTTCAAGTATTAATAGGTGGTTGGCAGACAAGCTGGAGCCAAGGGCTCTCCACATGGAGATTCAGCCGACAACAAGTACTCAAGCATGGGGCTGGATGAACACAGCAGGTCAAGCAGCATCATAGGAGCAGGAAAACTTGACGTTT
>JAHRHZ010000026.1:41500585-41513832 GCA_024137785.1 Ginglymostoma cirratum
AAACGTCAAGTTTTCCTGCTCCTATGATGCTGCTTGACCTGCTGTGTTCATCCAGCCCCATGCTTGTTATCTCGGATTCTCCAGCATCTGTACTACCTTTTTATCTCTGACAACAAGTACTAATTGGTTTGCAAACAAGTCACCAGTCAGTTGCTGTAAATTTTACGACAATGTCATAGAACTATCTAAGTGTTAACCAGTCACCCTGTGCCTACTGCAAATAAGTGTCTAGAGAAGACCAAGCAGCGATGATCTGATCAGCACAAGAATCACCAACAAATCCTCTGAACAAAGAGGCCATTTCTTTCCCTCTGTCTATAACACCCATTTTCTTTTTCTTGCCTTTCCCTGTTTAAGGGAGAGCTTATAAACCAGGTTTTCAATTTTAATTAGTAATGTTATTGGTCTACATTTATAATAAATAACAATTCTTGAGTCCAGAAACCAAATCTATACTTGCTGTCAACCAAGGTCTGAGAAGGTAACTAGGGAATCCTGTGCACTTTTAAATATCTTAACTCTTGTGGTGACTGTGGGAATAGCAGTGTTTGGAGCAGAGCACTGACAACCAATGTGGTGTGTAATATACAACATCAACTATACTGCTGTGGGTTTGGAGTCACAATCATGCATAGGCCTGGCTGAGTAGAGGGCAGACTTCCTTCCCCAAAGGTATTAATGATTCAAGGTAAAATTAAAAGCACTCACCAAGCGTTTAGTATCTAAGCAACATGAATCTAAAAATAAGGTTACACACTGATCTCATCACCAGTTCATATTTTGAGTTGGTCTACTATTAATTCAGAATTCTGATTTATGGATTGTTTACTCATTCACCTTCAGATATTGCTGCTCTTCATCCACATGTAAACATCATCCCAATTACAGAGCACAGTCTCCAAATTAATTGGACTCTTCCCAGCATCCCAGTTCTTGGTTACATAGTAGAATGGTGCAAAATGTCAGAATATTCCTGTGAAATCAACTGGAAGAAAGTTTCAGCAGATAGCACTAGTTCTGTTCTACAAGGTAAGTCATCATTATCTGCCATCATATGCTTGAAGATGTTGTCACAGACAAGGAGGAAGAAGTGTATTGTATTGTACTGCAGGGGTGGATTTTTATTTCCTTTGTTTCCCTTTTTAAAGAAAAAGTAGGCAGCCAACTAGTTTGCAAAGTCCAAGTTCTGAAAAAATGAGCAAAGCAATTTCCTTAAGATCTAGGCTCTGAGTTTATTATTGTATTGTTTGTCATTGTCATCTGATCAGTCACCATAACGACTCAGTCTCATCCTCATGCTGACTGATGCTACATTGTCATCCTCAACAAGTGCACTTCACCAATCAGATGGAAACACACCATTACAGATTCTTGCAAGTCTGTTCTTTAATGTCCATGTTGCAAAGCAGCACAGCAGACCAAACCAAATCAGCTTCTGCATCCCCAGGTTTGCTGCTCTGTAAAATGAAAATGTTCAATAACCCTCAACATTGCCCAGTTGTTCCTAAGCAGATTTTACAATAGCGGATATCAGATACCAAATTTATACTTAAACAAAACCCTTAATTTATTATTAATAACATGACTTTAGCAAAACATGGATAAACAACTAATATCTATGAACATTAGTCTAATCTTTACATATCATCCTCCTCTGACACAGACGGACAACAGACACAGTTAAGGGATATGATATAAAGAATTGTAGTTTGCCAATTCAGTGCTTTCATAATGGGTACCAAGCCCTCAGAAATCCTTGAACAATGTGTTTTCCAAGCGCACAGGGTTGTATCTTGCTTGAATTCTGAAGCCACCATTTCAAGACTGCTGGAGCCTTTTTAGAACATAGAACAGAGCAGCACAGTATGGGCCCTTTGGCCCATGTTGTGCTGGCCTATCAACCTACTATCCTCCATGGGCCTATCCAAGAGTTGCTTAAGTCTCTAAAATATCTGACTCCACTTCCACTGCTGGCAGCACATTCTACATGGCCACCTACCTCTGACATCTCCCCTATACCTTCCTTCAATCACCTTTAAAATTATGCCCCCTTGTAATAGCCATTTCCACCCTGGGAAAAAGTCTCTGGGTATCCATTCTATGCCTCATCATTTTGTATACCTCTATCAAGTGACCTCTCATCCTTTGCTGCAATGAAAAGAGGCCTAGCTCCCTCAACCTTTCCTCATAAGACCTGCCCTCCAGTCCACACAGCATGCTGGTAAATCTGAGATAACAAAGGTGTAGAGCTGGATGAACACAGCAGGCCAAGCAGCATCAGAGGAGCAGGAAGGCTGATGTTTTGGGCCTAGACCCTTCAGAAGGAGGGTCTAGGCCCAAAACATCAGCCTGCCTGCTGTGTTCATCCAGTTCTACACCTTTATCTCATGCTGGTAAATCTCCTCTGCACCCTCTAGTTCTCTCCGTGACTCCCTTATCCGCTCCCCACTACACCAGGCACTTTTCCCTACAACAGCAGGAAGTGCTACACCTGCCCCCACACCTCCTCCCTCACCCCCATCTCAGGCCCCAAGAAGACATTCCACATCAAGCAGATGTTCACCTGCACATCTGCCAATGTGGTATACTGCATCTGCTGTACCCATTGTGGCCTCCTCTACATCAGGAAAACCAAGCAGAGGCTTGGGGACCGCTTTGCAGAACACCTGCCCTCGGTTCACACTAAATAACTGCACCTCCCAGTCGCAAACCATTTCAACTCCCCCTCCCATTCCTCAGACAACATGTCCATCCTGGGCCTCCTGCAGTGCCACAACGATGCCACCCGAAGGCTGCAGGAACAGCAACTTGTATTCCGCTTGGGAACCCTGCAGCCCAATGGTATCAATGTGGATTTCACAAGCTTCAAAATCTCCCCTTCCCCTACCGCATCCCAAAACCAGCCCAGCTTGTCCCTGCCTCCCTAAGTTGTTGTTCCCCTCACCTATCCCCTCCTCCCACCTCAAGCCACACCCCTGTCTTCTACCTACTAACCTCATCCCACCTCCCTGGACTGACCTACCTCCCCACCTACACTCACCTTTACTGGCTCCATCCCCACCTCTTTGACTTGTCTGTCTCCTCTCCACCTATCTTCTCCTCTATCCATCTTCTATCTACCTCCCCCTCACTCCTATTTATTTCAGAACCCTCTTCCCTGCCCCCCCATTTCCGATGAAGGATCTAGGCCTGAAACGTCAAGCTTTCCTGCTCCTATGATGCTGCTTGGCCTGCTGTGTTCATCCAGCTCTACACCTTGTTTTCTTGGATTCTCCAGCATCTGCAGTTCCTATTATCTCTGATGGAATATTCCAAGTGTGGTCTAATCAGTGTTAGAGTTGCAGCACAACCTCACAGCTCTTAAATTCAATTCCTTGCCAATGAAAGCCAACACAACATACGCCTTCTTTAAAACCCTATCAACTTGTGTAGCAACTTTGAGGGATCTATGGACGTGGACCCCGAGATCCTTCTGTTCCTCCACACTACCGAGAATCCTGCCATTAACTCTGCATTCAAACTCGACCTTCCAAAGTGAATCACTTCACACTTTTCTGGGTTGAATTTCATCTGCCACTTCTCTATCCAGCTCTGCATCCTGTCAATGTCCCGTTGAAACTTACTAACCCACCCTTTCACTTCCTCATCCAAGTCACTTATAAAGATCACAAAAAGCAGAGGTCCCAGAACAGATCCCTGCAGAACACCACTAGTCACTGAGCTCCAGGCTGAATACTTTCCATCTACTATCACCCTCTAGCCAACCTCTTCTATTGGACAGCCAAATTTCCCTGAATCCCATGCCTCCTTACTTTCTGAATGAGCCTACCATGTGGAACCTTATCAAATGCTTTGCTAAAATCCACGTACACCACATCCACTGCAGTACCTTCATTGATGTGTTTTGTCATATCCTGAAAGAATTCAGGAAGGCTTGAGGCATGACCTTCCGTCCCTCCCCTGACTTCACACACCAGTTCCCTCCACTATTCCTGATGCCCCCACACCTCCTCCCTCACCCCAATCCCAGGCCCCAAGAAGACATTCCACATCAGGCAGAGGTTCACCTGCACATCTGCCAATGTGGTATACTGCATCCGCTGAACCCGTTCTGGCTTCCTCTACATCGGGGAAACCAAGCGGAGGCTTGGGGACCGCTTTGCAGAACACCTGCGCTCAGTTCGCAACAAACAACTGCACCTCCCAGTCGCGAACCATTTCAACTCCCCCTCCCATTCCTCAGATGACATGTCCATCCTTGGCCTCCTACAATGCCACAGTGATGCCACCCGAAGGCTGCAGGAACAGCAAATCATATTCAGCCTGGGAACCCTGCAGCCCAATGGCATCAATGTGGATTTCACAAACTTCAAAATCTCCCCTCCCCCAACCGCATCCCAAAACCTGCCCAGCTCATCTCCACCTCCCTAACCTGTTTTTCCTCTCACCTCAAGCCACACCCCCATCTCCTATCTACCAACATCATCCTGCCCCCTTGACCTGTCCGTCCTCCCTGGACTGACCTATCTCCTCCCTACCCCTGTACCTACACTCACCTTTACTGGCTCCATCCCCGCCTCTTCGACTTGTCTGCCTCCTCTCCACCTATCCTCTCCTCTATCCATCCTCTATCCGCCTCCCCCTCTCTCCCTATTTATTTCAGAACCCTCTTCCCCTCCCCCATTTCTGATGAAGGGTTTAGGCCCGAAACATCAAGTTTTCCTGCTCCTATGATGCTGCTTGACCTGCTGTGTTCATCCAGCCCCATGCTTGTTATCCCGGCCCTACCCTCACTCTGGCCATCTTCTTGATCCTCACAAGTATAGAACGCCTTGGGGTTTTCCTTGATCCTACCCCCTAAGGTTTACTCATACCCCCTTCTAGCTCTCCTAAGCCCATTCTTCAGTTCCTTTCCTGTAGAGCCCTGTCCAATCCTTGCTTCCTCAACCTCACATAAGCTTCCTTCTTCCTTTTGATTAGGTGTTCCACATGTCTTGTCATCCAAGGTTCCTTCACCTTAATATCCTTTCCTTGCCTCAGTGGGACAAACCTATCCAGTATTTGTAGCAACTGCTTGCTAAAAAGCCTCCACGTTTCTGTCATGTGTTTCCCCAAGAACATCTGATCCCAGTTGGTGCTCTGTAGTTCTTGCCTAATAGCATTGTAATTCCTCTCCCCCAATTAAATACTTTCTCATACCATCTGCTCCTCTCTCTCTATGACTATAGTAAAAGTCAAGGAGTTGTGATCACTATAACCGAAATGCTCTCCCACCGAGAGATCTGACACCAAATCCAATATGGCCTCGCCTCTAGTCGGCCTATCTACATATTGAGTCAGAAATCCTTCCTGGACACACCTGACAAAATCTGCTCCATCCAAAGTATTTGCACTTAGGATGTTCCAGTCAATATTAGGGAAGTTGAAATCGCCCATGACGACAACCCTATTGCTTCTGCACCTTTCCAAAATCTGTCTCCCAATCTGTTCCTCAGTGTCTCTGTTGCTATTGGGGGGTCTATAGAAAACTCCCAATAAGGTGACTGCTCCTTTCCTGTTTCTGACTTCCACCCGTACTGACTCAGTGGAGAAACCCTCCTCCATGACCTCCCTTTCTGCAGCTGTGATTAGCAATGTCACTCGCCCACCTTCCCCCCCCCCCACTAATCTTTTGAAACCTCTATACCCCAGAACATCCAACAACCATTCCTGTCCAAGTCTCCTTAATGGTGACAACATCGTAGTTCCAAGTACTGATCCATGCTCTAAATTTGTAACCCTTATTCCTGACACTTCTTGCATTGAAGTAGACACACCTCAACCCTTCGCACTGACTGCCACTTTGCCCTATCAACTGCTTATCCTTCCTCACAGATTCTCTGCTTGCTCTATCTGCCTGTATACAGGCTACCCCACCCTCTGATCTGTAACTCTGGTTTCCATCCCCCTGCCAAAAGAGCTCTAGCCAACCTCCTGCACAGGATATTGGTGCCCCTCTGCAACCCGTCCTTCCTGTACAGGTCCCACCTTCCTCAGAAGGTATCCCAATGATCCACGAACCTGAAGCACTCCCTCCTACACCAGCTCTGTAGCCACGTGTTCAGCTGCACTCCGTCTCTATTCCTAGCCTCACTAGCCCGTGGCACCAGTAGTAATCCTGAGAATACTACTCTACTCCTCCTGGCTTTCAGCTTCCATCCTAACTCCCTCTATTCACTTTGCAGGTCCTCATCCCGTTTCCTAGCTACGTCATTGATAGCGATGTGTACCACAACTTCTGGCTGCTCTCCCTCTCCCTTAAGAATCCTGAAGACTTGATCCAAGACATGCCTGGCCCTGACACCTGGGAGGCAACATACCATCCGGGACTCTCGCTCGGTACCACAGAATCTCCTGTCTGTTCCCCTAACCATTGAATCGCCTATCACTATCACACTCCTATTCTCCCCCTTTCCCTTCTGAGCCACAGAGCCAGGCTCAGTGCCAGAGACCTGGCTGCTATCACTTTCCCCTGGTAGGTCGTCCTCCCAACAGTATCCAAAGTATTTATTATTTATTATTGAGGAGAATGGCCACAGGGAATCCCTGCACTGTCTGCCTATTCCCTGTCCTGCTCCTGACAGTCACCCAACTATCTTTTTCCTTTTACTTTAGGTGTGACCACCTCCCTGTAACTCCTGTCTATCACCCCCTCAGCCTCCCGAATGATCCGGAGTTCATCCAGCTCTGGCTCCAGTTCCCTAACACAGTCTGTGAGGAGCTGGAGTTGGGTGCACTTCTCGCAGGTGAAGTCAGAGGAGACACCAGCAGTGACCCTTACCTCCCGCATCCTGCAGGACGAGCATGCAACTGCCCTCACTTCCATCCCCTCTACTGTAGGTTGCCAAAAGAATAGAGAAACAAAAAACCTCACCTTACCGACCCTCCACACAGTCTTCTTTTTTGGTTAGAGGAGGATGGGTGGGAGACACTACACGTGTAGTGTTTCGGGTTTAGACGTTGCCCAAATATAATAGTTCACTTCCTGGCTCGCACACTCACCACTCCCGATGCTCAAATCAAGTAGGCCACTGACTCATGAGGCAAGTTTTTATAAGGAAAACCTTATCTTCCCAGCTGCCCCCGGCTCGTGTTCTCACACCTCTCGCTGCTCAAATCAAGATGGCTTTTACTTACAGATGGGAGTTATTTCCTCAATCTTCAACTATTCTGCTTTTAAAGAGCATGTAAAACTCAAAACTGCTTCCAGTCCAGCAGGTTCCATGCATATAGCCTTCTACCTAAAACCCAGGCCAAAATCAGTTCAAACAATAGTTTCTGTTTTTCAACATTCTGTGACTGGCTGAGGATCACCATTCCAGCCTTAATTGATCCTTTCAACATTCAACCAGCTGCCTGTCCTTGAGCAATGCATCTTGGTGCTGAAGTGTGTAGTGTTGCAGGAGCAGCTATCAACCTGCAATTATCTCTCCAGGCCAGTTCTCATTATCAAACATTGGTTTGTTTGTTATTTCTTCCTTTCCAAAACAAATTATACTCAAAGGTTAAAGTTCAACTTCAACTCTCCATTCCCAACCAAAAATCAGAAAAATAAATATAAAATAACGAAGATCTCAACATCATTAGATGAGACACAAAACAAAGGAGAAGGAAGGAATGAAAAGCTTCCTTCCCAGATTTCACAAGCAATGTATGGAGGAGGCGGCCCTGGAGATTATGACATGATATAGCTTCTAGCCATCAGAGTTAGCCAGACTTTTGAATCTCCAGCTTCCTACAAACATGCAAATATATCAACAGATAAGGCTGTGCAGGCCTTTGAACCTGCTCCATCATTCATTAAGATCATCACTGATCTAGTTGTGACCCAATCTGCAGGCAATTATCTCTTCTAACTGTACACCAGCGAGCTGTCCAGTAGTGAGACAATTACCTCATCTGGGTGTGGGAAGGGATTCATTTGGCCATCCAGCATGTTCATGCTAGAACAACACAAATGACATGCCCAAAGTGTGGGAAGGGATTAGTTGAGTTATTCATTCTCTTGAGTCACCAGCAAGATCATCTTCAGCTTGGCACTGTTTTGCTTCCAGAGCATCAGGGACTTGGGTTCAATTCCACCCCCAGGCAACTGCCTGTGTGGAGTTTACACATTCTCCACATCTGCATGGGTTTCTCCTAGGTGCAAAAATATGCAGGTTAGGTGGATTGAACATGCTAAATTGCCCATAGTGTCCAGGTGCGGGCTAGGAGAGTTAGCCATGGGAAATGCAGGATTACAGGGATTGAATAGGAGGGTGGGTCTGGGTGGGATGCTATTTGAAGGGTCATTGTGGATTCAATGGGCTGAATGGCCTCATTCCAGACTAAAGGGATTTTATGATCTACTTGTCATATGGAAAGGAATTCACTCATTCATTCCATTTGCTGACCGATCAGCAAGCTCACAAAGGACAATTCACCTACCCTGAGCGTGTAAAGGGATTTACGCTGCTAGGTATTGTACTGATATTTATACATCGCTAATAACCAGCTCTGATTACAGTAAGGGTTGACTCAGCATACATGCTGAGATACCAGCTAGTTCACAGTAGCTACAATGATTGGATTTTACTGTTAGTCATGTCCAGGACTGTACTGAATTAATTGCCTCACAATGTTGCTGCTTCTAAACAATGGTAATTTATAACAAGTTTGAGTTCCCTATTTAGTGTGAGGGAGAGAAAAGTAGGCCCAGGACTCTTGGTTGAAATCTGAATAAATGTGAAAACAAAAAAATGAAGACAGAGCTGGATAATATCAACTGCAAAATGAGGATGGTTTAGTAGAGATTCATAGGTAGATATTTGAGGTGTTATTTAATACTTTCAGCGAAGTGATGACCCAGTTAGAATCAAAGATTTTCAGAGAAGAGTGCATTCCTGTCGTTAACCAAGGAGATAGTATAAAATTGAAGTAAAAAGTGTACTTCTGGGTGAAAATTGGGGAAAAAAAATTTAAAGTAAAGAATGAAAACAAAAAAGAGGGAAAAATTTAAAAAGTGGAAGAAAGTTAGATAAATAAAAACAGTAAGAATTTGATGATTTTCATAGGAAAAGCAAATAAAATGAAAGGTAGCCCTCCTGAGAGTGAGTCTTGGGAATTGAAATTGTCACAGAAAAAGACCTTTCAGTCTATCAAGTTTGCACCAGTCAAAAACAATCATGTAGCCATTCTAATCCTTTTTTCCAGCACTTGGTAGGCAATGTATAATGAAAAAAAATTATGTAAATGTTGAACAGAGATATTTTTGAGTAGCATCCCGGAATTGTGTAGCATCACTGTCGCATCCCAGGAATACCTGGGAGTAAAAGTGGGGGGGGAAAGCGAAGAATTTAACAGTTTGAATGATGAAAGGACACTGAGAAAATGTAGAAGCTAGGACTGGTTAGTCCAAGACTTGATGGACTGCATCCTAGGGTCTTAAAATACAGTGGCTACAGTGATGCACTGGTTTTAATTTTCCAAAACTCCGTAGATTCTGGAAAGATCCATCAGATTGGAAAATCATGATTGTAACTCATCTGGTCTCAAAGAGGAGAAATGGGAAATAGGTAACTACAAGCAAATTAGCTGAACATGTTTTCATAGGGAAAATGCTGGAATCTATTATTAGTGTTATAGGAGGACAGGTAGAAATTCTTAACACAATCAAGCAGTGTCAACTTGCTTTTGTGAAAGGCAAATGTGTTTGACTAACTTGTAGTTATTTCAGGCAGTAACAAACAATATGGACCAAAGGGAACCTGTATCTTTTGTATGTGCAGATTTCTAAAAGGCATTTAACAAGGTTTGAACAGGCATCAAGGGTTACAACACAATAACATCTCACGTTATAGGGATCAGCAGGGATATGTGATTGGTTAGATCAAGAAACCGAGTGTAGGGATAAAGAATTTTCAGGTTGGCAAACTGTAATTAGTGGAGAACAGCCGAGATTAGTGCTGGGATCTCAACTATTTACTATCTTTATCAATAACTTGAAGGGACTGAAGGTATGGTAGCAAAATAGGAGGTCACAAAAAGCGATAGGAAAGTAAGTTGGGAAAGGGGCTTGAACAATAGATTATTGTTCAATCAGCCATGATCATTTTGAATGATGGATCAGGCTTGATGGGCTGAATGGCCAAATCCTGTTCCTATATTGACTGCTTGGATAAGTGATTCTATATTCCCACCTACTCCTGATAACCTTTCATTGCTACACTTATATCTTCCTCCCCCTTAGAAATATTCAAAGACTGCTTCCAGCTGCTTTTCAGATTCCACAAGAGGAAACATCCTCTCCACATGTTGCCTGTCAAGAACCCTCAGGATTTAAATATATTGAATCAAATATATTTCAATTCTGATCTCCAGCAGATAGAGACCTAGTTTGTCCAATCTTTCCTCATATGACAAATAACAATTCTGGTCATTAGTTGAGTAATCTTTCTCTGAATTGCCTCCAATGCATTTGCATCCTTCCTTAAATAATGGGATCAACACTGTGCACAGCACTCCATGCAATTCCACTAGTGCCCTGTATAACAAGCATAATATACTTCTGTATTGAATTCCCGTTCAAAAAGTTTTAACTAATTACCTGCAAAATAATCTTTTAGGCTTCATGCACAAAGACATCCAGATCCTTCTGCATTGCAGAGCTCTTTAATCTATTACCATTTAAATCAGATAGTTCTTTTCTATTCCTCCTTCCAATAAAATTGACACATTAATATTTTCCTACATTATGCTCTATTTGCCACATCATTGGCCACTCATTTAACCTATCTAATGTAATTTTTGTAATTTCCTTGCATTCTCTTCATTACTTACTTTCCTGCATATATTTGTGCTGTCAGTGAACTTGAAAATGATACGTTCAGTACCTTCAGGCAAGTCATTTATATAAAATTATAAATCAGTTGAGGTTCAAGCACCAACCCCTTTGGCGCATCACTTGTTACATCTTGCCACCCTGAAAAAGAACCTTTTGCTTTCTGTTAGCTAGCCAATTTACTACCCACATCTATTGGCTACTCCCTACATCATGAATCTTTACTTTCTCAAATAAGATTTGATGAAAAACTTTATCAAATGCCTTCTGGAAACTTAAATACATTACATCCACTGATTTTTCCCTTTATCTACAGCACATGTTACTTCCTTAAAGACTCCAATAAATTAGTCAAACATGTCCTTTTCACAAAACCATCCTAACTCTGCCAGTTACCATGAACTTTTCCAAGCACTGTGCTCAACTTCTTAATAATAGCTTCTAAAATTGTTTGACATGTTAAGCTAACTGACCTAGAGTTTCCTGCTTTCTGTCTCCTTCTCTTTTTGAATAAACAAGTTACAATCATTATTTTCCAATCGAGTGAGACCTTCCCAAATCAAGGGAATTTGGAAAATGAAAATCCTGCGTCTACTATCTTACTCACCACTTCGTTAAAGACTCTAGGATGTAGTCCATCGAGACCTGAACACTGATCAGCCCATAGCTCTGGTGATTAGGAGTTTGCTGAGTTCCCTTTCCCTTCCATTTCCTGATTTTTCACTGCTTCTAGGATACTAGAATCCTAACGATCCACTATAGTGAAGGCTGATGCAAAGCACCTGTTCAATTCATCTTTCATTTCCTTATTTTTCATTCTTAATTCTCTAGACTGACATTCCAAAGGACTACCTTCACTTTAATGCTTCTCCTTAAATATTTAGAGAATGTCTTACTACTTGTTTTTATATTTCTGGCTAACTATCTGCCATATTCTCTTTCTCTCTCTTTTTATTAAATTTTTTTCACAATTATATATTTCACACAATTATATGCATTTTCATTTAGTTTGATACTATCTTTGACATTTTTAGTTAACTATCCCTTGGAATTTTACTAACTTGTTGAAATCTCTTCAGTGTATTGTGAAATATCCCTGTAAATGTCTACCACTGAATCTCTATTGATAAAACTTCCTTAATATTTAAATAACAACTTTCCTGTCATTTAATGCTCAGTGACATTGAAAAGAGTTCAGCAGCAAGTAAGATATAATTGTGATTCTCCTTGAAACGAAAGAGAAGCAGGGGACATTTAATCAAAGAACAAAGGAACAAAGAAAATTACAGCAAAGGAACAGGTCCTTTGGCCCTCCAAGCATGCGCCGATCCAGATTCTCTGTGTAAACCTGTCGCCAATTTTCCAAGGATGTGTATCCCTCTGCTCCCTGCCCATTCATGTATCTGTCTAGATACATCTTAAATGACACTATTGTGCCTGCCTCTACCACCTCTGCTGGCAACCCATTCCAGGTACCCACCACCCTCTGCGTAAAGAACTTTCCACGCATATCTCCCTTAAACTTTTCTGCTCTCACCTTGAAATTGAGTCCCCCACTCTGGAGAAAATGCTTCTTGCTATCCACCCTGTCTGTACCTGTCATGATTTTGTCAACCTCAATCAGGTTCCCCCTCAACGTCTGTCTTTCTAATGTAAATAATCCTAGTCTACTCAACCTTTCTTCATAGCTAGCACCCTCCATACCAGGCAACATGCTGGTGAACCTCCTCCGCACTATCTCCAAAGCATCCACATCCTTTTGGTAATGTGGCGACCAGAACTGTATGCAGTATTCCAAATGTGGTCAAACCAAAGTCCTATACAACTGTGATAAAATGTTGTGGAGCTGGATGAACACAGCAGGCCAAGCAGCATCAGAGGAGCAGGAATGTTGACGTTTTGGGTCGAGACCCTTCTTCAGAAATGGGGGAGGGGAAGGGGATTCTGAAATAAATAGGGAGAGAGGAGGAGGCGGATAGAAGATGGATAAAGGAGAAGATAGGTTGAGAGGAGACAGACAGGTCAGAGGCGGGGTTAGAACCAGTGAAGGTGAATGTAGGTGGGGGATAGGTCAGTCCAGGGAGGACGGACAGGTCAAGCAGGCGGGATGAGGTTAGTGTGTACGAGATGGGGGTGGGTCTTGAGGTGGGAGGAATGGTTAGGGAGGTGGAGACTAGCTGGGCTGGTTTTGGGATGTTGTCAGGGGAGGGGAGATTTTGAAGCTTGTGAAGTCCACATTGATACCCTTGGGTTGCAGGGTTCCCAAGCGAAATATGAGATGCTGTTCCTGCAGCTTTCGGGTGGCATCATTGTGGCAATGCAGGAGGCCCAGGATGGACATGTCGTCCGAGGATTGGAGGTGGGGGGGGGAGGGGGCGAGTTGAAATGG
>JAHRHZ010000026.1:41522142-41532398 GCA_024137785.1 Ginglymostoma cirratum
ACCCTTCATCAGAAAAATCATTTTTCTGATGAAGGGTTTAGGCCCGAAACGTCAAGTTTTCCTGCTCCTATGATGCTGCTTGACCTGCTGTGTTCATCCAGCCCCATGCTTGTTATCTCGGACTCAAAGCATTAACTGTTTTCGCTCTACAGATGCTCCCAGACCAGTCATGTTTCTCCCTCATTCTGTGTAGTCGAATGCTATCTTTTTGGCAGCTTTCCTAGTTTCTAAAACACTGCTCACATTGCATCCTTACTTTCCCAGTACTGAACTGTTTCTCAGAGAGAGATATCTACTCTTGAATTCTCATGACCACGTGGTTTTCTTCCAAACTAAGAAAGATAGGCTTAGAAAATCAAAACCTGATTATTATAGTTTTTTTTAATTTTGAGGGTTGCTGGCTAGGTCCAGTCTTTATTTTCCGTCCCCAAATGCCCAGAGGGCAGTCAGGAGTCAACCACATTGTTATTTATAAGCCTTAGTTTGCTGGGGTGGTTGGCATCACTTCTGGTTCTGTTTTTCAGTGAGGACTGTGAGAAACATTACACAGGCCAAACTGGAAGAAACCTGACAATATGGATATGCTAACCAACTAGCCACGAAGAAAAAAGAACAAAAAATTACAGCACAGGAACAGGCCCTTTGGCCCTCCAAGCCTGCGCCGATACAGATCCTCTATCTAAACCTGTCGCCTATTTTCCCAAGGATCTGCATCTGCTCACTGCCCATTCATGTATCTGTCTAGATACATCTTAAATGACGCTACCGTGCCCGCCTCTACCACCTCTGCTGGCAACGCGTTCCAGACACCCACCACCCCCTGCGTAAAGAACTTTCCATGCATATCTCCCTTAAACGCTTCCCCTCTCACCTTGAAAGCGTGACCCCAAGTAATTGAGTCCCCCACGCCAGGAAAAAGCTTCTTGCCATCCACCTGAACACCTAGATCTACCTGTGCATCAATTTTCCCCAGGGCTTTTTCATTTATCACATAGTTTGCCCTTGAATTCAATCTTCCAAAATGCATCACCTCGCATTTGCCTGGATTGAACTCTGTCTGCCATTTCTCCACCCAACTCTCCAATCTATCTATATTCTGCTGTATTATCCAACAGTCCCCTTCACTATCTGCTACTCCACCAATATTAGTGTCATCTGCAAACTTGCTAATCAGACCATCTGTACCTTCCTCCAGATCATTTATGTATATCACAAACAACAGTGGTCCCAACACGGATCCCTGTGGAACACCACTGGTCACAGTTCTCCATTTTGAGAAACTCCCTTCCACTACAACTCTCTGTTTCCTGTTGCCCAGCCAGTTCTCTATCCATCTAGCTAGTACACCCTGAACCCCAAGCAACTTCACTTTCTCCATCAGCCTACCATGGGGAACCTTATCAAATGCCTTACTGAAGTCAATGTATATGACATCCACAGCCCTTCCCTCATCTATCAACATTGTCACTTCCTCAAAGAATTCTATCAATTTGGCAAGACATGACCTTCCCTGCACAAAACCATGCTGTCATTAATAAGCCCATTTTCTTCCAAATGTAAATAGATCCTATCCCTCAGTATCTTCTCCAGCATCTTCCCCACCACTGACGTCAGGCTCACGGGTCTATAATTACCTGGATTATCTTTGCTACCCTTCTTAAACAAGGGGACAACATTAGCAATTCTCCAGTCCTCTGGGACCTCACCCATGCTGCAAAGATATCTGTTAAGGCCCCAGCTATTTCCTCTCTCGCTTCCCTCAGTAACCTTGAATAGATCCCATCTGGACCTGGGGACTTGTCCACCCTAATGCCTTTTAGAATACCCAATATTCCCCCTCCCCTTCCGCCGAGTTGACCTAGAGTAATCAAACATCTGTCCCTAACCTCAACATCCGTCATGTCCCTCTCCTCAGTGAATACCGACGCAAAGTACACATTAAGAATCTCACTCATTTTCTCTGACTCCTCGCATAACTTCCCTCCTTTGCCCTTGACTGGGCCAACCCTTTCTCTAGTTACTCTCTTGTTCCTTATGTATGAGTAAAAGTCTTTGGGATTTTCCTTAACCCTGTTTGCTAAAGGTATTTCATGACCACTTTTAGCCCTCTTAATTCCTTGTTTCAGATTGGTCCTACTTTCCCGATATTCTGACAAAGCTGTTTTCAGTCGCCTAGACCTTATGTATGCTTCCTTTTTCCTCTTTGCTAGTCTCACAATTTCACCTGTCATCCATGGTTCCCTAATCTTGCCCTTTCTATCCATCATTTTCACAGGGACATGTCTGTCCTGTACTCTCATCAACTTCTCTTTAAAAGCATCCCACATATCAAATGGATTTACCGTCAAACAGCTGCTCCCAATCCACATTCCCCAGCTCCTGCCAAATTTTGCTATAGTTGGCCTTCCCCCAATTTAGCATTCTTCCTTTAGGACCACTCTTGTCTTTGTCCATCAGTATTCTAAAGCTTACAGAATTGTGATCACTATTCCCAAAGTAATCCCCTATTGAAATATCAACCATCTGGCCGGGCTCATTCCTCAACACCAGGTCCATTATGGCCCCTTCCCAAGTTGGCCTATTTACATACTGCTCCATAAAACCCTCCTTCTTACAAATGCTTCTTACAAATTCTGCTCCATCTTGACCCCTAACACTAAGTAAATCCCAGTCAATGTTGGGAAAATTAAAATCTCCCATCACCAGCACCTTGTTGCTCCTACACCTTTCCGTAATCTGTCTACATATTTGTGCCTCTATCTCATGCTCGCTGTTGGGAGTCCTGTAGTACAGCCCCGACATTGCTTCCAATTTCTGAGCTCTGCACATATTGCCTCACTGCTCGAGTCCTCCATAGTGTCCTCCTTCAGCGCAGCTGTGATATCCTCTCTGACCAGTAATGCAACTCCTCCACCCCTTTTACCTCCGTTTCTATCCCACCTGAAGCATCTATATCCTGGGATATTTAGTTGCCAATCTTGTCCTTCCCTCAACCAAGTCTCAGTAGTAGCAATAACATCATACTCCCAGGTACTAATCCAAGCCCTAAGTTCATTTGCCTTATCCACTTCTCTCATTAAAACAAATGAACCTCAGACCACTTGTCCCTTTTGCGTTCATCATCTGCTCTCTGCCTACTCTTCCCCTTAATCACACTGACTTCATTATCTAGTTCCTTACAGGCTTTAGTTACTACCTCCTTGCTGTCCACTAACCTCCTCATTTGGTTCCCAAACCCCTGCCACATTAGTTTAATCCCTCCCCAACAGCGTTAGCAAAAGCAGCCCCTAGGACATTGGTTCCAGCCCTGCCCAGGTGTAGTCCATCCGATTTGTAATAGTCCCACCTCCCCCAGAACCGGCCCCAATGTTGCACAAATCTGAACCCCTCCTTCCTGCACCATCTGTCAAGCCACTCATTTATCCTGCCTATTCTTTCATTTCTACTCTGACTAGCACATGGCACTGGTAGCAATCCTGAGATTACTACCTCTGAGGTCCTACTTTTTAACTTTGCTTCTAAGCTCCCTAAATTCTGCTTGTAGGACCTCATCCTGTTTTTTTACCTGTATCATTGGTGCCTATATGCACCACGACAGCTGGCTGTTCACCCTCCCCCTTCAAAATGTCCTGCAGTCGATCTGAGACATCCCTGACCCCTGCACCATACCGTTCAGGAGTCTCGTTTTCGACCACACAACCGCCTATCTACTCCTCTTACAATCGAATCCCCTTTGACTATTGCCTTTCCACTCTTTTTCCTGCCCTTCTGTACAGCAGAGCCAGCCACGGTGCCATGAACCTGGCTACTGCTGCCTTCCCCTGGTGAGTCATCCCACCCCCAACAGTATCCACAATCACGAAGAGACATGACCAATTCTCTCATTCCATCTGAAATTTCAACAAACAGGTTGAACTGGACCCAATATACAAACCACTGAAAAACAGAACTGGAAGTAATGCTAACCACCCCAGCAAACCGAGGCATATAAATAACAAGCAGAACAGAACACCAAAGGTTCACTGACAATGTTACCTAGCAGTGTGACAAAACGTCTGCAACCAAACACACCAGATATGCGAGCATGTCTACAACCTCATCCACACACTGAGCTACAAATCTTCTGAAAAACTTTAAGCCTTAAATGTAGTAAAGCAGTATTTTGTTTAAGAAGGATAAACCCATTAAAAAGTTACATGCCCCCTGAAAACCATGTTATCCTAGTGGTAAAGGGTAAAGTCACCATGATCCAAGAGACCATAGGTCTGTTCTCTCATTACAGTGAGCCAACCGTTGGTGAGTGTAACCTGAGGTCACGATTGAGAAACATGGTAACCTCAGCTGGTATGAGGAAATTGAACCCATGCTGTTGGCACTTTTGTATTGCAAATCAGCCATCCAGCCAACTCCATCAGAAGGTCAAAGCAGCCCATTTGATTCGCACACATCCACAAATATCCACTCCCTCCACAACTGAGAGTCAGTGACAGCAGTAAGTTCCATGTATAAGATGCACTGTAGACATTCACCAAGACAGCACCTTTTAAATCCATGATGACTCCATTTTGAAAGATAAAGGCAGAATGTACATGGGAATACCACCACCTGTAAGTCTCTTCCAAACCTTCTTGACTTGGAAATATGTCACTTTCTTTCCTGTGTCAAAATCCTGAAAATCCCTCCTTGAATGACAATGTAGGGCTATGTATAGCACGTGGACTGCAATAGTTCAAGAAGACCTTTTCAAGGGTGAAAGTAGGAATTGGCAATACATCCATGTTCAGTCAGTGACACCCACATCCCATGAATGAATTCTTTTAAGAAAAAATCCCACCATGCAGATGGGATTTGAACCCATATCCCCAGACTATTAACCTGGTGTTCTGGAATTACTCTGCCAGTGATGTTAGCACTATGTGCTACAACTCACTCCCACCTGCCTCAAATGCTGTCCCCCCACGCATGGCCCTCTCTCAGGCAAAATAGGTTAAAAGTAGAATAAAGGTCTTCAAGAACAAAATTCAGCCAAAAAGGGATAACGTAAATCTGAAATTTTACTTTAAAATGTGGATGCTGGGAGTTGGTTGAAACATTTAAGGCTAATCTCTGTTAGATACATATCAAAGACAGGAAAAATATAGATGTTATGTTGATCATCCCTGTCTAATTGATGGCCCAGGGCATTGATTGAATAGCATCCTGTTTCTGTGTTCCTGTTTTTATAAATTATTTCTCTTGTGTATTTATGTATGTTTGACGACTGCTTTTAAGAGTCTGATCACATGTCATTATGATGTTATCAGCCAGAGGGAAATCAGTCTAGCTTGCTGAACATCTCCTTACTACACTACTTGTTGTTTGTTAAAGATTTTGGCTTTCTAGCCTTCTCCAATCATAACAATTTCATTTCTTAAACACAACCCAACGGGAACTGAGGAAGTGCATTGAGCTGGTGCTTTAGCTAGTTTAGAGGAGATGAACCAATTCAGATGACAGCAGGTTATTGATTGCTGCCACACTCTGTCTTGATCTGTATACACAAGTCTAAATACACTGAATTTGATTGTGGAGCAATATTTGTAAGTAGGGTGTAGGATATCTGTTCAGTTAATCAATGCTCTCTCTGTGGTTTATGGGCGAACCCTAGTGTTGCTTTCGACAACATTTTTGCAAGTCCTGAATGTGTATTGCAGTGTATGTTGCCATCATTCAGTTAATCTTGTTACATACTCCAAATGATTCCTTGTATGTCAGTAAAACATTGCATCCATGTTCATCCCTGCAGAGAATATTGAACCCATGAAATGTTATGCCATCTCCATCTACCCTCTGCTTTTCAAAGGACTTGCAGTTCCATATTCTACTGAAGCATATTCCAAGCAAGGTGGTAAGTGACTATCAACTTCCCTCTCTTTGTCCATTTTCTATCATGCTCTTTAATTAGTATTTCACTATAACACTTCATGTGACATCTCACACTGCTGATTGACTTCATTCTGTGAACAGGATAATTCTGGATCAAATCCGAGTTAGGTAGATGGATGAATGTCACCTAAGAGTTGTCACTCTTTCCTCACAAATTAAGTTTCTTATGGCTGCAAACATCATAAACCTGTGCTGGATTTTAAGGTCTTTACAATCTTCCAGAGGTATAGTTTCCAGAATTGTCTATAATAATTATGATGGGTGGCACTGTGGCTCAGTGGTTAGCACTGCAGCCTGACAGCACTAGGGACCCAGGTTCAATTCCACCCTTGGGTGACCATCTGTGTGGAGTTTGCACATTCTCCCTGTGTCTGTGTGGGTTTCCTCTGGGTGCTCTGGTTTCCTCCCACAGTCCAAAGATGCGCAGGCTAGGTGGATTGTCCATGCTAAATTGCCCATAGTGTTCAGGAGTGTGCAAATTAAGTGGGTTATGGGGGAGGGGTCTGGGTGGGATGCTCCAAGGGTCAGTGTGGACTTGTTGGGCCGAATGGCCTATTTCCACACTGTAGGGATTTGATGATTCTATGAATATGAGAGACAGCTCAAAACATCCTTGTCTTATAAAGGATAACACAGTATGGAGCTGGAAGAACACAGCAGAGGAGCAGGAAAGTTAACGTTTCATGTCGGGACCTGACCCAAAATGTCAACTTTTCTGATGCTGCTGGTCTACTCTGTTTTTCCAGCCTCCACACTGTGTTATCTCTGACCCCAGCATCTGCAGTTCATGCTATCCCTGTCTTACAAAGTCTCACATTTGTAAGACGTCCTTCTAAAAATAAGAAAGATTGTAACAATCAATGTTTCTATACAATATCAAAATACAATATTGTAAATGCTCTAACAGTGAACTTACTCCTTACAGCATAAGTAACATTCATTCCTCTCTGGAGTGGACAGATGCTGAGACCCCCAGATTTTTGCCTTCGTTTGGGCAAGCCCACCACATCGTTTGCCACATGGGGAGTTGTCAGTGGCTGAAGTCTTTCCGCAGGGTGAGGAACCCTAAGGAAGTGGGTGTTGATTAGTGGGGTTCATCAATCAGTACTGAGTGCTGCAGAACATGCCACCATAGGCCGAAATTGTGGCAGGAGCTAGAGTGAGGCCCAAGGTTTCACCCTTTGTTTTGGCAACGTGATGAGGTCAAACATGCAACAATCACAGAATAGGACATGAAGATTTACTCTCTGGCTTGCATGAGTTCTTCGCATTCCAAGTATCTCACGAAGGATGGTTTTGTTCACTGCTGGACCTGTCACGTTTCTTTTAAGATGGAAAAACATTGGCCTTTGACATTTCACAAAGACTTTTTGCATATCTATGACCTCAGATAAAGGATTGTGTACTTTTGTCACAGCCTTCAGTCTGCTGTTGAAAATGTGTTGAATCATGCACCATCTGATCCAGAGAAAGTATCTGTGTGCAGCTGAATGCTATCACTATTTGCTTGGCCTGGTTAACTTTGTCAAAATCAATGTTGCTGACTTCTGGAAAATTCATTCAGCTCTTGGATGTGGATGTGAATTGTAATCATGTCACCCCTTACCTTCTGCATTCAGCCATTAACTTAGTTTTTAAAGACATGCCATATTGTCAGGTTTTTCACCTTGTAAAACAAAATAGTATTTTCCTCCAGAGATAGTGGGAACTGCAGATGCTGGAGAATCTGAGACAACAAGGTGTAGAGCTGGATGAACACAGCAGGGCAAGCAGCATCAGAAGAGCAGGAAAGCTGACATTCTGGGTCTAGACCCTTCTTCAGAAATGGGGGAAGGTGGATAGAAGATTGATAAAGGAGAAGGTAGGTGGAGAGGAGACGGACAGGTCAACGAGCAGGATGAGGCTAGTAGGTAGGGGATGCGGGGTGGGGCTTGAGGTGGGAGGAGTAGTTAGGGAGGCAGATACAAGCTGGGCTGGTTGAGGGAGGGGAGATTTTGAAGCTTGTGAAATCCACATTGATACCATTGGGCTGCAGAGTTCCCAAGCGGAATGAGATGGCGTTCCTGCAACCTTCAGGTGGCATCATTGTGGCACTGTACGAGGCCCAGGATGGACATGTTGTCCAAGGAGTGGGAGAGGGAGTTGAAATGGTTCGCCACTGGGAGGTGGTGAAGTTGTTTGTGAAATACCTATACTTGGTTCGCACCAAAGCGGCCCCCAAGCCTCCGTTTGGTTTCCCCGATGTAGAGGAGGCCACAACGGGAACAGCAGATACAGTATACCACGTTAGCAGATGTGCAGGTGAACATCTTGATGTGGAAGGTCTTCTGGGGGCCTGGGATGGGGGGTGGGGGTGTTGGTGGTGTAGGGGCAGGTGTAGCTCTTCCTGTGGTTGCAAGGAAAAGTTGGGGTGGTGGAGAGTGTGGAGTGGACAAGGGAGTCACTGAGAGAGTGGTCCCTCGAGAAAGCAGATAAGGGTGGGGTCAGATTGCAGATGGCAGAAGTGTCTGAGGATGATGCGTTGGATCCAGAGGTTGGTGGGGTGGTACGTGAGAATGAGGGGGATTCTATTTTGGTTATTATTGCGGGGAGGGGGATGTGAGGGATGAGTTGCGGGAAATGCAAGGGACACGGTAGAGGGTGTTTGACCACTGAAGTTGGGGGGGGGGGGGAGGTGCGGCGGCGGTGGGGCGTGAAGTTTCCCCCACTGCTGATGTTAGACTAACTGGATTGTATACGTTGTTTTTATTCTCCTGCCTCTGCTTTAAAGTGTGGTTACATTTGCCACCCTCCAATCTGTAGGAACTAGTCTGTAGAATTTTGGGACATGACACCAATGCATTCACTGTTTCCAGGGCCACTTTGTTTATTCTCAATCGCTTTTTGATCAAAAATTTTGTCCTTTTTTTTTAAAACTGATTATTAAAATGGTCCCAATCCTTGGGCTTACTGCTATTCCTGGCAGTTCTATAAGTAGTCTTTAGATCTGCTACTGTCCCTAATTTCTTTTGTAAACCTTATGAACCAACTTTCCTCTTTTGTTTTTGTGCCAGACAGGAATAAAGAGTTGCTGGTATTCATGCAAGTGTTCTTTAAATATTAGCTGTAAGTTAATCCCTGATCATCTGTTAACCCCCGTTTCTCACCTTATCTCCATAACCCTTGATGATGTTGGTTTCCTCAAATCCATTGATTTCCATTTGGAACCTAGGCAATGATTGAGCATCCACACTATGGGTAGAGAATTCCAAAGATTCACCACCCTCTGATTAAAGAAATTCCTCTTCATCTCTCATGAATGGCCTACCTCTTATTTACTGTCCCCAGTTTTTTGACACCCTCAGCCAAACTATTAAAACTACAGACTGACACAGTCATACTTACCAAATTATAGCCTACAACCAGACACCACAGTCACCATGTTCCTTCCCAGCAGCAGGGTAAACGCACCAATAATTGCAGCACAGTGGTATACATTCAGGATATAGTCACCCTTGGGGTCCTTCACAATGACTTGGTCCCCATGAGCTTTCATGCTATTAGGTCAAACATGAGCAAGGAAACATCCTACTGATTACCACACACTGTGGTTTTTGAGGGTCAGTCACCTCAGTCCCAGGGCATCTCAGCAGGAGTTCTTTAATCTCTTATATTCTGTAGGAGTTCCTTTCATTTATATAATCAGCTTGTCCAGAGATGTTATAATACCCCTTTGGAGCAGGTGAGACTTGATCCCACCTGCTGGTCCAGAGGTAGGGAGGTTGCGACTGCACCACCACGTATTTTTAAAAAAAATTTCCTAATCACCAATGTCATTACACTCTCTCTAGAATAGGGAGGAACTAAAGCTGGACCTACTTGCTCAAATGCATTACCATTGCAATGGAAGGGCCCTGCTTTGTTTTATTTAGAGAAAAAAACAAGTCATTTTGAATGTAGATTTCTTCTAACCATCCTATTCAGACACATTACTGCGTACCTCTGAAGCAGATGGGACTTGATAAGGATATGCAAGGATATTAGCGCTGCACCACTGCTCGGCTTTAATCCTTAAATCTCCATTTGTCCTATCTATGAACCCCTCTCCTCTTCCTTTCCCATCTCCTCCTTGCCTATTCCATCCATTATGTTCATCAGCCCACTTCACTGCTGAGTGGCAGCTGCAGCTCAGCTACTATAACTTGTCTCTAAGTCACAGAGTTAAAATCCTACTGCGGGGCTACAGCATTAAAAACTCAGATAATAGGTACTGCAGATGCTGGAGAATCTGAGATAACAAGGTGTGGAGCTGGATGAACACAGCAGGCCAAGCAGCATCGTAGGAGCAGGAA
>JAHRHZ010000026.1:41552398-41580109 GCA_024137785.1 Ginglymostoma cirratum
ATCAGAGGATTAGATAGGGTGGACAGTGAGAGTCTTTTTCCTAGGATGATGACGTCGGCTAGTACGAGGGGGCATAGCTGCAAATTGAGGGGTGACAGATTTAGACAGATGTCAGAGGCAGGTTCTTTACTCAGAGAGTGGTAAGGGTGTGGAATGCCCTGCCTGCCAATGTAGTTAACTCAGCCACATTAGGGGCATTTATACAGTCCTTGGATAAGCAGATGGATGATGATGGGATAGTGTAGGGGGATGGGCTTAGATTAGTTCACAGGTCGGCGCAACATCGAGGGCAGAAGGGCCTGTTCTGCGCTGTATTGTTCTATGTTCTATCTCTTCTGATCCTTAATCTTACGGTCTTAGTAAGCAGAATAAGTCAGAAGTGACTTTGGATCAATCTGGAAAAACTGCAGTTAAGAAGTTTGATTGAACAGTTAAACCAGTTGTGCACTTACATTATAACTAGTACTAGTTATAATGTATGATGTTGAGTATGATGATGAAACAGACTACTGTTAAAGTCTTGACAGCAATTGCAACACTAAAGAAATTACATTCAGAAAAATGTGTACTTGGGTTTATAGCCTTGACTAGCATTGAAGTATGAAACTAGACTTTTTCAGTAATGTTTCGTTTGTCAGTCTCCAGATGGATGTTTGAGTAGTCTAAGGAACAGGAACAGCCCACTCGACCCTTCTAGTCTTCTCCACCGTTTGATAAGATCATGGCTGCTCTGAATTTAACCTCAACTCTGCATTCCTACATATACCAGAGAGTACATCAGGGTTTATAGTTTCCTTTGTGGGAGGGAATGATAAATGCTGTTCATTGGACTAGGAAGGCCAGAAAACAACAAAGGTATTAAATGTGCCTTTCTGTATAAATATTGGTGATATTGGAAACTACAGATACAGGGTGTATTTGTCCAGTATTTGAAAAGAAATTTTATCCTATGACTTCGTAAACGGTCTTATGGCGCAGTGGAAGTATGGGTTGGGCTGGGTTCAAGTCCCAACTCCCCTGGAACATGTCCAAATAAGTTGTTTTGTTTTTTGTGAAGGACGTGCAGTTGGTACCAGGGAGTTGTATGAGCTGTGTGGTAGTTTACTAAATAAATTACATTACAAGGAAAAGGGGTCTTGAGGTCTAAATCATCTTCAGACTGAAATCTTTTAACTTTTAACTTCAGACTTTTAACTTTTCCAACCTGAAAATGCCCCAGCGAGTGAGAAACAGAGTGGATAACACCACTGGTTCAGCAGGCTGGTTATGTCTTAATGCTGGAATCTTGTGCCAACTTATATTTCTGAAGGTGTCATTGTGTGATCTACTGTTTTGAATGGTCCCAACTGCAAAATCTATTTCAATCTATACCACAATGTTCAAACAGGAAATGCAATTTAATTTTATGACTGTGTAATAGTTGCTGCACTTGGAAGATTTACATGAATGTATTTGATATTAATCACAGGTTAACTGGACAACTATGGCTAAAGATACCAAACCCTGCAAACAGCGCCCTTGCCAGCTGGAGCCCAGGGAGGCAATCCCAGGTAAACACATCATCTACAGTATCTAATATCATGGAGTGACTGAAATTCAGAAGGTAATTATCCAGCTCCCTCCTGACAACACCATCCTTTCCATCACTCCTCTTTATCTTGATTACTCCCCACCACCTCACCCCTGGCAACTAAGAGATAGGAAATTCAAAATATTCACGAGGTAAGTACACTAGTATGTAAATTAATAAAGAAAAGGTGGCACAGTGGCTCGGTGGTTAGCACTGCTGCCTCGCAGCGCCAGGAACCTGGGTTCAATTCCACCCCTGGGCAACTGTCTGTGTGGAGTTTGCACATTCTCCCAGTGTCTGTGTGGGTTTCCTCCCACAGTCCAAAGATGTGCAAGCTAGGTGGATAGCCAGTGCGAAATTGCCCATAGTGTTCAGGGATGTGTAGATTAGGTGATTGTAAGGGGATGGGTCTGGGTAGGATGCTCCAAGGGTCAGTTTGGACTTGTTGGGCCAAAGGGCCTGTTTCCACACTGTAGGGATTCTTTGATTATTGGCATAGAGCAGTTTTAGATGACTGTAAATTTCAGCAAAATACAAGGGAATTTCAGTGATTGTGAAAATTCACTGAGGTTGTGAAAGAAGCAGTTGCTTGATATATAACAAATATATTTAAATAATTAAATTGGAACTGTGGGGTAAATTATATTAATGCATTAAAGCTTCAACATGACTGTAATACATGAAAGATTACCTACATTGAAATGGTAAATAGAAAGAGATTTCAAAACTCTAAAACTTAAATAGTTAAATAACATACAATGGAAATGACAGAGCAGGTGATCTGTTGCCATTATATGATGGACACCAGTGTTATTCACAATGCCCACATTTGCAATGGACGTCTGTGGTTTGACACCTCACGGCTAATGAACTGGAGTCTCATACTGCAATGCAACTGAGGGGAGGAAAATTACCCAAACATTTGTTCTAAGAGGCATGGAGTGGTCAGAAAATTAAACAAATTTGATACTTACTGGAAGTTAGAAGAATGAGAGGTGATCTTACTGAAACATAAAAAATTCTGAGGGAATTTGACATGATGCTGATGCATTGCCATTTAAAATTCAGGCGGACAGAAGATTAAAGGCGTGGGTATGACTTTGGGATGACTGATTCTGATGATCACAGTAGACACCCAAAACCTGTCCCCCACTGCTCTTGAGCAATTACTAGCTATCCAGTAAAACATGCTAGACTACCAACCTAGCATGTGCCACCCCCATAGAGGCAGGATGATTTTACTGAGTGGAATCATTTATTTTCACATGTATTCAATACAAAATACAGTGAAAGTTTCATACCATTGCCATGAATCAGCGGCATAAGATACTTAAGTGGACATTCAACAGGCTTATGGGTGGGATGGTGTCTCTACTGTCCCTGTAAAATAGGAGATGGTTCAGATTGGGCAGTAAAACAAGCAGGCATTGTTGTATAAGAGTTTTAAAATTCTGAAAAGGTTAATACTGAAGAGCGCCTTGTGCATCACTGACAATGGTGATATCATGGTGAGAGAACAGCTTAAGATCTCAAAGGAGTAAGATCAACCATTCAAGTCCTCGCCATACTCAGATCACAAAAATAGTAATCTCCAGTGTCACGTGCGAGTACAGAAAATCTGGATAAGAAAGATGAATGCATGGCTGGAAAGATGGTGCAGGAGGGAAGGCTTTAGAATCCTGAGACACTGAGGCTGACACTGGGAAAGATAGTATCTCTACAAATTTATGGGTTACACCTGAACAAAGCTAAGCCTGAGATCCTTATGGGAGCTTTACTAGTGCCATGGGGAGGGCTTTAAATGAACTTCTCAGAGCTTGCAAAATGCTTAGGGATACAGTTGCCATTAGTATAGAAAATGGTAAGTTAATAAGTGATGTTGGAGTAAGGGAGAAAGAAAAGTCAAAAACAGTTAACGTTCATCTAGAATATAGAAAATAAATTTGGTGAGGGTTTCAGATGCCGATGTGCAATGTGCAGTTCTGATGTTGTGGCAGTGATGGAGATCTGCTTCAAGTAAGGATAGGACTGTATGTTAAATATTCCTGGGTATCAATTGTTCAGGAAAGATAGAAAAGGAGATAAAGGAGGAGTAGCAGTATTGGTTAAGGAGGCTTGCAGTGCTAGAGAACAAGGATGTCTCAGGGTGTTCAAGGACAGAGTTAAATTGGCTAGAGGTACAGAATAGAATGGGTGCAATAAATTGTTGCCACTTAAGTTGAAGAGGCAGCAGGACCAGAAGAGATGCATCAAAAGATTTTGAAGGAAGTGAGGGTAGAAATTGTTGGGGCATTAGCCACAACCTTTCGGTCTTCCCTGCACTGAGGTGCTGGAAGACTGGAGTATTGTAAACTTTAGATCCTATCTCATCCCGTTGAAATTAGCTCTCTTCCAGTTTAGAAATTTTACTCCAGATTATTCATTACTCTTCTGCATTCTGAACATCGTCATCAAGGTAAGAACAAAGAAGAAAGAAAATTACAGCACAAGAACAGGCCCTTCGGCCCTCCAAGCCTGTGCCGATCCAGAACCTCTATCTAAACCTGTCACCTATTTTCCAAGGACCTGTATACCTCTGCTCCCTGCCCATTCATGTATCTGTCTAGATACATCTTAAATGACGCTATCTTGCCTGCCTCTACCACCTGCGCTGGCAACCTGTTCCAGGCACCCACCACCCTCTGCGTAAACATATCCACACATATCTCCCTTAAACTTTTCCCCTCTCACCTTGAAATTGTGACCCCTAGTAATTGAGTCCCCCACTCTGGGAAAAAGCTTCTTGCTATCCACCCTGTCTATACCTCTCATGATTTTGTAGACCTCAATCAGGTGCCCCCTCAACCTCCGTCTTTCTAATGTAAATAATCCTAATCTACTCAACCTCTCTTCATAGCTAGTGCCCTCCATACCAGGCAACATCCTGGTGAACCTCCTCTGCACCCTCTCCAAAGCATCCACATCCTTTTGGTAATGTGGCGACCAGAACTGTATGCAGTATTCCAAACCAAAGTCCTATACAACTGCCAACTCTTGTACTGAATAGCCCGTCCGATGAAGGAAAGCATGCCATATGCCTTCTTGACCACTCTATCGACCTGCATTGCCACCTTCAGAGTATAATGGACCTGAACACCCAGATAACTCTGTGCATCAATTTTCCCCAGGGCTTTTCCATTTACTGTATAGTATGCTCTTGAATTGGATCTTCCAAAATGCATCATCTCTCATTTGCCTGTATTGAACTCCATCTGCCATTTCTCCGCCCAACTCTCCAATCTATCTATATTCTGCTGCATTCTCCAACAGTTCCCTTCACTGTCTGCTACTCCACCAATCTTAGTGTCATCTGCAAACTTGCTAATCAGACCATCTGTACCTTCCTCCAGATCATTTATGTGTATCACAAACAACAGTGGTCCCAACACGGATCCCTGTGGAACACCACTGGTCACAGTTCTCCATTTTGAGAAACTCCCTTCCACTACAACTCTCTGTCTCCTATTGCCCAGCCAGTTCTCTATCCATGTAGCTAGTACACCCTGGACCCCAAGCGACTTCACTTTCTCCATCAGCCTACCACAGGGAACCTTATCAAACGCCTTACTGAAGTCAAGGTATAAGACATCCACAGCCCTTCCCTCATCTATCAACTTTGTCACGTCCTCAAAGAATTCTATCAAGTTGGTAAGACATGACCTTCCTTGCACAAAACCATGCTGCCTATCACTAATAAGCCCATTTTCTTCCAATTGTAAATAGATCCTATCTCTCAGTATCTTCTCCAGCATCTTCCCCACCACTGACATCAGCCTCACCGGTCTATAACTACCTGGATTATCCTTGCTACCCTTCTTAAACAAGGGGGCAACATTAGCAATTCTCCAGTCCTCCAGGACCTCACCCATGCTCAAGGATGCTGCAAAGATATCTGTTAAGGCCCCAGCTATTTCCTCTCTCGATTCCTTCTAACCTTGGATAGATCCCATCCGGACCTGGGGACTTATCCACCCTAATACCTTTTAGAATACCCAGCACTTCTGCCTCCTCCTTATGCTGACTTGAACTAGAGTAACCAAACATCTATCCCTAACCTCAACATCTGTCATGTCCCTCTCGTCGGTGAATACTGACGCAAAGTACTCACTAAGAATCTCACTCATTTTCTCTGACTCCTCGCATAAATTCCCTCCTTTGTCCTTGAGTGGGCCAACCCTTTCTCTAGTGACCCTATATTGCCATTACCCAAGTTCACACATGGTTCATTTGATCCTCCTCATTCCCCAGCATCTGATCCAAAAGGAAATTAAATAGATGCTTGAAGGAAATTAGTTTGCTGCAGTAATGTGTAGAATGGGAGAATGGGCCCGAATGGATTGTCCTGTAGAGAGTCGGCATTGATTCAAATACCTTTCCTCTGAAAATGTCAGATTCAATGTTTATGTGATTATGACGAATTGGAGTTTAGAGTCTTGCTGCATGAGAACGTTGTTTGTTTTGATGCTAGGGCCTGAAGTACTTGGGTCTGAATTTTCACTTTGGAATGGGGGTATGGAAAGTTCCCTGCTCTGGGAATCAGCCATTTTTAAAAATCTGGTTCAACGTTGGATTTTCAGTCTAGTAGTGGGGGGAACTGAGTTGGATTAGAAGTCAGAAGTAAATTTTAGCAACTAAGGAGGATGCTGGGCGTGGATTAAAAATAAACTGCTGGAGAAACACAGCAGGTTCATGTTTCAAGTCTGATATAGTTGATGTTAGGTATTGGACTCGGAGCATTAACTCTGTTTCTGTCTCCACAAATGTTGCCAGATCTGCTGAGTTTCTCCAGCCGTTCTGTTTTATTTCGGATCTTTAGCATTTGCAGTATTTTATTTGTATTTTCTTGCTGGGTGTACAGGTTACCTCACAATCTGTGGCTAAAATGTAACAATAATGAATGATACACACAGACATACACACATGTATCTGTGACAACTCATGCTCTTCACTCCCCTCCCTACCAATCTAGTGCCAACTCATGGGCCCCCAAACCTTTGACCATGCCAACGAATCTGGTATCCTCAATGGGAAGATCATAGGACCAATACCAAGATAAGATAAAGCATTAAATAAATTTCTAAATGACGATTGTAGACATTTTAAAAAATACACTCATTCATAAAAGCCTATTTGCTACTTTTGCAATCCTACCAGTAAATAAAAATCTTACAACAATGTACCTTGCATTCAAGTATACAATTCCTTTATAATAGCAAATATTGAAATTCATAGCTGTCTGTAACCTCTTGTAGTTTTTAATGAAACTGAAATGGCAGGCTCCATAGAGCGGTAATGCGTGATTAATCCAGTAAAGTTAAATGTCAGCAGTATGAAATAACAGACTTTTTTTAACAACAAGATATTTCTCTTTAAAAAGGCAGGACCTTTGTTTAAAAGGGCAGGACTTTTAAATGCTCAACAGCTCCTTTTGACAGGTGATTTTGATACATCCGCTTGATACATTTGAACAGTTCCTTTTTGATAGGTCCCCAGGTCCTTTTGTCAATTTTGATGGATGATTTTTGTCATGTTTGTTGACATGTATGTGACAGTAATGGCTACATATACTGCTTACATATATTTCTGTCTACTTTTAACAATCCCAAAGGGAACCTTACCTCCTTCGTAGAACATCCAAAGGACATTTTACCACTCAAAATAGATATCCTGGCTATAGAAATGAACCTACAAAGATCAGAACTTCTCTTATCAGGCCTAATCTGTACAATTCGGGTTTCACACTGTATGGGTACCAAAGTTCCACCTCAGTAAAGGAAGCTGATAATTTAAATGCCAGCTGTCTCCATAAAGTACGGAGGTGTGAAATGTGCCTTGCCTCCAGTTTCACCTTGTGAAAATTGAAATTACCCTGTTGGGGACAGAATGATTGTGGCAACTTCTGTACTTTTCACTAAGGTCTCGATCAGAAAAAAAATCTAAGATTTGGAGTTCAGTACAAAGTGGTTCAGGAGCAAGCTGACTTGAGAATCCATTTCAATTTCCCTTTTCTCATGCTGTCCATTGCTAAGTTAAACTTTAAGTGTTGTGTCATGATTATAGAAGTTGGCAAGCAGAACATTAGCAAAAGAAAATCAATCCTGAGAAAAGTAAGATAATATAGTTGGAAAGAAGAAAGAACACAAGGAAATGCACAATAGTGGGATAGTTATTTTTATTCACCGTGACATCAAATATAAGAACAGGGTTATTACACTATAACGATACAGGTCACTTGATTGGTCAGAGTTGGAATACTGCGTATGCTTCGGGGGTCAGGAAGGTGGCTGCCCCCAAAATGTCCTAATGTTGGCATTAGAACCAGAAACCCTCATCACATGCACATGTACGCCAACAGGGCAATTGACTAAATACAGTCAGAGTCCTACAGCAGAGACAGGCCCTTCGGCCCAAACTGGTCCATGCTAAACAAAATTCCATCCATGCTAACCCCATTTCCCTGCACTTGGCCTATATCATTCTAAACTATTCCTGTCCATGTATTGGTCCAAATGCCTTTTGAGTGTTGTTAATGTACTCACCTCAACCACTTACACTGGCAGCTCATTCCATATATGTATCACCTTCTGTGTTTAAAAAAAAAAGGTTGCCTCACAGGCTTCCATGTATTATATCCCATCTTACCTTAAACTGATGGCCTCTAGTCCTTGACTTCCCAACCCTGGGCAAAAGACTGAGTGCATTCACCCTATCCATGCCTCTCATGATCTTATACTCTTCTATAAGATCTCCCCTCAGCCTTCCACCCTCTAAAGAAAAAAGTCCTAGCCTGTCCAACCTCTCCCTATAACTCAGTCCCTTGAATTGGCAACATCCTTGTGAATTTCTTCTGCACTCTTTCCAGTTTAATAACATCCTTCCTACAGAAAGGTGACCAAAACTGAACACAATACTCCAAGTGTGGCCTCACCAATGTCCTGGACAACTGCAACATAACTTCCCAACTTCTTTACTCATGCCCTGCCTGATGAAGGCCAGTGTACCAAAAGTCTTCACTGCCCTGTCTACCTGTGACTCCACTTTCAGGGAACTGTGTACCTAAACTCCAAGGTCCCTCTCTTCCACTACATTCCTTAAGACCCTACCATTCACCATGAAACTCCTACACTTTCTAAATGCAACATCTCATACTTATCTTTATTAAACTCCATTTGCCATTTCTCAGCCCACTTCCTCAGCTGATCAAGATCCTGTTGCAATTTCTGATAACCTTCCTCCCTATCCACGATACGGCCTACTTTACTGTCATCCCCAAACTTACTAATCATGCCTTATACATTCTCATCCAAATCATTGATATAGATAACAAACAGCAACGGGCCCAGCACCGATGCCTAAGGCATACCACTAGCCACAGGCCTCCAGTCCGACGAGCATCCTTCAACTATTACTTTCTGCTTCTTACCATCAAGCTAATTGTGTATCCAATTTACCAGCTCTCCCTGGATTCCATGCGATCCAACCTTCCAGAGCAGCCTACCATATGGAACCTTATCAAAGGCCTTACTGAAATCCATATAGACTACGTCTATTGTCTGCCCTCATCAACGTTCCTGGTCACTCCATCAAAGAATTCGAACAAATTTGTGAGATATGATCTCCCACGCACAAAGGCACGCTGACTACTCCTAATCAAACCCTGTCTTTCTAAATGCATGTATATCTTATCCCTCAGAATCTTCTCAAATAACTTACCTACCACAGATGTTAGGTAGAAAGTTAGCTTAGGCTGGTTAGTTTTTTTTCACTGGACGCATGGCTGAAATGGCCTGCAAGTTTTCAGTAATCTTTCTACATTTTGAAGTTTTTATGCATTTAATTGTCAGTTTGGTTCTTTTTGAAATGAAGAAATATTCTGTTACTTGACCAGAAACAAAATCCAGGCGCAAAGTTGTATTGAAATTAGGATTTAACTTAATGTTTAGCGTTGAACTGAGGGCAGTTTTACTTTGTTTGATGTTAGAATCATAGAGGCATACAGCACAGAAATAAACCCTTCAATCCAACCAGTCCTTGCCGATCATAATCCCAAACTAAACTAGTTCCACCTGCCTGCGCATGGTCCATATCCCTCCAGACGTTTCTTGTTCATGTATTTATCTAAATATCTTCTAAACGTAACTGTACCCATATCCTCCACTTCCTCTGGAAGTTCATTCCACATAAGAACCATTGTCTGTGTCAAAAAAAAAATTGCCTCGTGTTTTTTGTAAGTCTTTCTTTTCTCACCTAAAATATGCCCCCAGTCTTGAAATTCCCCACCCTAGGGAAAAGACATCTGCCATTCATCTTATCTCTGCCCCTCATGATTTTATAAAAAGTCCCAACCTATCCAGCCTCTCTTCATAACTCAAACCCTCCATTCCTAGCAACATCCTGATATATATTCTCTGAAACCCTTCCCGTCTTAAAAGTATCCTTCCTATAACAGGGTGATCAGAACTGGATACAGTCCTCCAGAAGAGGCCTCACTAACATCCTGTACAACCTCAACATAACATCCCAATTCCTATACTGAAATGTCTGAGCAATGAAGGCAAGTGTGCTAAATGCTTTCTTAACCACCCTTTCTATATGTGATGCAAACTTCAAAAAATTACGTACCTGAATCCCCAGGTTTCTCTGTTCTGCAACACTACCCAAGGTCCTACTTTTAATTGTTTGTTTTACCCTTCCCTTGTATATCTTACCAAAATGCAACACCTCACACTTAGCCATTCTTCATCTGCCATTTTTCAGCCCATTGACTCAATTGATCAAGGTCTGTTTGTAATCTTAGATAACCATCTTTACTGTCCAATATATCACCAATTTTGGTGTCATCCACAAACTTACTAATCATGTGGCACTGTGCGTCAGTGGTTAGCACTGCTGTTTCACAGCGCCAGGTAGCTGGGTTTGATTCTAGCCGCAGGCGACTGTCTGTATGGAATTTGCACATTCTCCCCGTGTCTGAGTGGGTTTCTTCCGGGTGTTCCGGTTTCCTCCCACAATCCAAAGATGTGCAGGTTCGGTGGATTGGCCATGCTAATTTGCCCATAGTGTACAGGGATGTGCAGGCTAGGTGGGTTAGCTACGGGAATTACAGGGGATGGTGGGGTCTGGTTGGGAAGCTGTTCGGAGGGTCAGTGTGATTGGCCTGCTTCAACACCATAGGACCTCTATGAAGCCTTCATAAATCTCTGTTGTGATCTATTGATGAGAATTAAGTTGCTTTAGTACTGCCAGCTCTGGTTCTACTTCATCTTGTCCTGATATGTTGTGAATACTGGTTATGGTTATGTAATGGAACACCAAGGAGGGCAGCTGTAGTAGTTGAAAGGACCCTTTCTTAAGGAAAGGGGGAAGGGGTCCACATGGAAAGAAGAATCAGACAGAAAAGGTTTTCCCAGGTAGATGTAATTCTGTGTAAATATTGTACTTTCCTTATTTAATTTCTCTTAATGTTTGTAATGACCTGATACCAATGAAATAATTCTTCATGGTCTTTTCGCCACCTGTGTGTTCAAATTTCTTGTTACAGTTAATATATTAGGTTGTCATGCCTGCATAACTCACCACATTAAGTCTAGTTAAATTTGGGACAGTATCTTAATATCTGTATCAGTATCTGCTCCTCTGATGCTGCTTGGCCTGCTGTGTTCATCCAGCTCTACACCTTGTTATCTCAGATTCTCCAGCATCTGCAGTTCCTACTATCTCTATTTCAGAACCCCCTTCCCTCCCCCATTTCTGAAGAAGGGTCTAGGCCTGAAACATCAGCTTTCCTGCTCCTCTGGTGCTGCTTGGCCGGCTGTGTTCATCCAGCTCTACACCTTATTATCTCAATGTTCAACTTTCTTTAGTTTCAATATCTATAAATCCCAGATTCTGATAACTGTCCATGACTACGTTTTGTAGACATGGTACATGCAAGTAAGATATTTCCCCTCATAGAATCCCTACAGTATGGAAACAAGCCCTTCGACTCAACAAATCCACACTGACCCTCAGACCATCCCACCCAGACTCATACCCAGACACTATGGGCAACTTAGCCTATCCAATCCACCTAACCTGCCCATCTGCGGAAGGAAACCGGAGCACACAAAGGAAACCCACGCAGACACAGGGAGAATGTGAAGACTGCACACAGACAGTCACCCAAGGGTGGAATCGAACCCGGGTCCCTGGCACTGTAGGGAAGCAGTGCCAACGACTGAGCCACCGTGCTGTCCCTGATTGAGGAGTCCAGAACTAGTTTAAAAGTATGGGGCGGATTCACTTAGGTCTGAGACGCGACTTTTTTTTTTACTCAGTAGATTGTGAACCTTTGGAAATTTCTCAGCTTCCACAGCCCTCAGTGGGAGACAATTTCAAACATTTAAAAATAATGGTCTAGTTAGTTTTGGGTCTTCATTTCGATTTTAGTTTGGCCTCTCAGATGTTTCTCTTATTTCTGATGCATTCCAATGACAGTTTTTCTTTTAGGGTTAAGAACTAGCTCTTTCATTCCTACATTAGGAAAGTAAAGAATGTCCACCTATCTTCTCCTTTATCCATCTTCTATCCGCCTCCCCCCCTCTCCCTATTTATTTCGGAAGTGTAGAGCTGGATGAACACAGCACTTCTGAAGAAGGGTCTAAGCCTGAAACATCAGCCTTCCTGCTCCTCTGATGCTGCTTGGCCTGCTGTGTTCATCCAGCTCTACACCTTGTTATCTCAGATTCTCCAGCATCTGCAGTTCCTACTATCTCTATTTCAGAACCCCCTTCCCTCCCCCATTTCTGAAGAAGGGTCTAGGCCTGAAACATCAGCTTTCCTGCTCCTCTGGTGCTGCTTGGCCGGCTGTGTTCATCTAGCTGTACACCTTATTATCTCAATGTTCAACTTTCTTTAGTTTCAATATCTATAAATCCCAGATTCTGATAACTGTCCATGACTACGTTTTGGTATTTGTTTTTGGTTTGAGATAGGTTGTGGTTTAAGTTAGGACCTATAGTTTAGATTCAAGCTGAAAGTAGGACTTTTTAGTGTTAAGAGTTCCATTTCAGTACAACTGAGAGAGTTCTGTTTACACTGTGTTTAAACGCGGCTCTGTCGAGTGTTTTGGTTTTCTCCCTGTCCAAAGATGTGCGGATTAGGTGGATTGGCCTTTCTAAATTGCCCTGTAGTGACCAGGGATGTGCAGGCTATATGGGTTAGCCATGGTAAGTACAGGCATAGGTTGTGGGGTGTGCGTGGCTGGGATGCTCTTCGGAGGGTTGGTGCACACCCAATGGGCCGAATGGCCTCTTGCTGCATTGTTGGGATTCTATCATACTATGATTTTATGAGAGTTAGGAATAGAGGGGGGTAAAATTTAATTTTGAAGTCTTTTAAAACTGTTCCACAACCAATGGATCAGATCTAGCTCTGCAGTCCTACCCCACCCAGTCTGAATGGTGGTGGACAGTTAATCAATTCACTGGAGGCAGAACAGAAACAGGCCCTTTGGCCCTCCAAGACTGCACCGACATGCTGCCCATCACAACTAAAACCCCTACACTTCCAGGGACCATATCCCTCTATTCCTATCCTATTCATATATTTGTCAAGACTCCCTTTAAAAGTCACTATATTATCTGCTTCCACTTCCTCCCCCAGCAACGAGTTCTAGGGCCGCACCACCCTCTGTGTAAAAGTTCTTGCCTTGTACATCACCTTTAATCCTTGGCCCTCGCACCTTAAACCCATGACCCCTGGTAACTGATTCTTCCACCCTGGGAAAAAGCTTCTGACTGTCCACTCTGTTCATAGCCTTCATAATCTTGTAGACCTCTATCAGGTCACCCCTCAACCTCCGTCGTTCCACTGAGAACAACCCAAGTTTCTCCAGCCCCTCCTCATAGCTAATGCCCACCATACCAGGCAACATCTGGTAAATCTTTTCTGTACCCTCTCCAAAGCTACCACATCACACTACCAGAGGGATGTCCAGAATGGAACACAATATTCCAAATGCGGCCTAACTAAGGTTCTATGAAGCTGCAACATTACCTACCAATTTTTAAACTCAATACCCCGGCCCATGAAGGCAAGTGTGCCATGTGCCTTGTTGACTACCTCCTCCACCCGCATTGCCACTTTCATAGATAACAAGGTGTGGAGCTGGATGAACACAGCAGGCCAAGCAGCATCATAGGAGCAGGAAAGCTTGACGTTTCAGGCCTAGACCCTTCATCATTTTTCTGTATACACTCTGAATACACTCCAAGAAATGCCTCCAGGCTTTGTATCCTGAAAAGCTATGGGCCCTGACAACATTCTGGCAATAGGTCTGAAAACCTGAGCTCCAGAACTTGCCACATCACTAGCCATGTGGATCCAGTACAGCTACACTTCTCATTACTCAAGTAACAGCAAAATGGCAATACTGTATTTATTATTTGGCTTTGTGTTTATGGTAAGATTAGTTCTGAGTTTATCAGAATTTTGTGTATGATTCTGTTGTATTAATTTGAGATATTTGTTTTATTCAGGATTGGAATTCTTTGGAAGAAGCTCCTGACCACGTTGTTTCCTCTGTTACTTTACTTCAGAGAGACGAAAGACAGAACACTGCCTTTGGAGCAAAATCAAACCCCTTGCTTGATGATGAAAATGTTCTGAGCATTGACATGAATATAAAGAGCACCAGTGGTGTAGTGACTCTGCACTGTTGCTCAGAGGGGCATAATTATGTTGTTTACATGCCATACCACAATCATTCTGAGGAGGCTCAGTATGCAACTGTGTTGCACTCTAAAGACCAGATAGGTCCACCCACACTCTTCTTGAGGTCAGATTCCACTCAACCACTTCTGCATGAATTAACCCCAAGTCCCAAACTATATGAGAATCCATGGTTTACAATGTCTTCTACAAATGACAGTGAATTGTCCCAGGATATTTCATTGTCAGATATTATAGTTGAAGAGGAGGAAATCTGGAAAACATTCCCACTTTTATGGGGACTGGTGTCTGAGCACAAAGCTGATTAAATGATGACACAGTTGTAACCCATTGGTAAATTACAGAAATGGTGACACATTGATCATGCACTGATGCTTCAAAGGTGCCACAATCATCAATGCTGAATGGTGACAGCTCTGCTCAATGCAGCAGTGTGAGCAACTCAATCTGCCCGATTCCTCTGCTATTTCTGCATTGACCTGTAGTTTGTTTCTTCTCTTCATGGAGTTGTCTAAATTCCTTTGAAACCACATTTGACTCTGCCTCCCCCAACAATCTCAAATTGCATTCTAAATTTCAACCACTGGCTCTGTGACAATGTTTTTCTCCTGTCACTTTTGGTACATTTGCTGATCACCTTAAATCAGTGTCCTCTGGCCTTTGACCTTTCCACCAATGGGAAGAGTTTATCCAAACCTCAGGTCATTTGAATACCTGCATCAAATTTCCTTGCAATAACCAATTCCCAAAGGATAAAACTCTCAACTTTGTCAATTTATACATGTAACTGAAGTCTTCTGTCATTGGAACCATTCTCATTTTTTTTTTGTGCGTCCTCATAAAAAGACTGTTACCTGCAGTTAGACTCAAAACTCCAATTAAAACTGAGCTATATTCAACACAAACTCCTTACTTTTGTACTCTATACTTCTTCTTGCAAAGCCCAAAGTCTCATTTGCCCATTAACCATTTTCACATTCAATATGACCAATATCAATAATTCATATCTCCAGATCTTTCTGCTCTTGCACCCTATTTAGAGGGAGAATTGTATCCTTCACTTTCTCACCTTTTCATATTACTCCGAACAAGATGTATCATTTCACACTTCTCTAAATTAACCTTAGTAAGTCCAGCCATTTGATCAGCCTCTTATGTCCTCTCTCAGTTCACAATGCTTCCAATTTTATGTCATCAGGAAATTTTGAAATTGTGGCCTGCACACCCGAGTTTTGTCATTAACATAGATCAAGAGAAACTATAAATCAAGAGTAGACTATTCAGCCCATCAAGTCTGCCCCACCATTCGGTGTGATCGTGTCTGATCGAACACCCGTTCTCTATGACTCAAACAAGTTACATCCATGCTGCCTTGATTGCCTTTGTTCCTTGGGCTTCAGCTTTGCTGACAAAGCATTTTTAAAGAAAACCTTTTGGATTTCCATGTACACTACATCAATCACATTTACTATCAACTATAAAATCTACTCAAAAATGCAATCAAAGTTAATTAACCTTTCCCTGAACAAATCTGTGCTGCAATCTTGAATCTTGTCTACCCTTGTCAGAGTGACTGTTAATTTTGTCCCAGATTATCATCTCTAGAGGTGCTAGTTAAATGACTTGGCTATCATGTGGTTATCAATAGCACCAATACTGCAGGTTCAGTTCCTGATCTAGCTGGTGTGAAGTTCACACCTGTCTCCTCACCTCATGGAGTCAGAGTCATAGAGATGTGCAGCATGGTAACAGACCCTCCAGTCCAACCCATCCATGCCAGACAGATCAATTAATCTGGTTCCATTTGCCAGCATTTGGCTCGTATCCCTCTAAACCCTTCCTATTAATATACCCATCCTTTAAAGATGCCTTTAAATGTTGTAATTGTACCAGCCTCCACTACTTCCTCTGGCAGCTCATTCCAACACGCACCACCCTCTGCATGAAAATGTTGCCTCTTAGGTCCCTTTTAAATCTTTCCCCTCTCACCTTAAACCTATCCCCTCTAGTTTTGGACTCCCCTAACCTGGGGAAAAGACTGTGACTATTCACCCTATCCATGCCCCTCATGACTTTATAAACTGCTGTAGATCACCCCTCAGCCTCCAACACTCCAGAGAAAATAGCCGCAGCCTATTCAGCCCCTCCCTATAGCTCAAACCCTCCCACCTTGGCCAATCCTTGGAAATCTTTTCCGAACCCTTTCAACTTTAACAGTATCCTTCCTATGGCAAGAACACCAGGCAGTATTCCAAAAGTGGCCTAACTGATGTCCTGAACTGATGACACAACATGACCTCCCAAAATTTATACTCAATGCACTGACTAATAAAGGCAACCGTACCAAACACTTTCTTCACTACCCTGTCAATCTGCGACTCTACTTTCAAGGAACTATGAACCTGTACTCCAAGGTCCCTTTGTTTGGCAACACTCCCATTACCAGTTCTGAGGAAGGGTCGCCGGACCCGAAACGTTTACCCTGATTTCTCTTCATAGATGCTGCCAGACCTGCTGAGCTTTTCTAGCAACTTCTGTTTTTATTCTCCATAACCTTTCCGTTAAGTGTATAAGTCCTGCCCTGATATGCCCTACCAAAATGTAGCACCTCACATTTATCTAGATTAAACTCCATTTGCCACTCATTGGCCCATCTGATGAAGGTCTCATTGTACGCTGAGGTAACCTTCTATGGCTGTCCATTGCACCACCAATTTCAGTGTCATCTGCAAACTTACTAACCATACCTCCTAATTTCACATCCAAATCACTTACATAGAAGACAAAAAACAATGGATCTAGCACCGATTTCTGGCACACCTCTGGCTCCAGTGCAAAAAGCATCCCTCCACTACCACTATTTGTCTCCTACCTTCTTGCTAATTTTGTATCCAAATGGACAGTTCTCCCTGTGTTCCATGTGATCTAACCAGTCTACCATGCGCAACTTTGTTGAATGCCTGACTGAAGTCCATAAACAATGTCCGTCTCTCTGCCCTCATCAATCCTCTTTGTCATTTCTTCAAAGCAATCAAGTTAGTGAGACACGATTTCCCATGCACAAAGCCATGTTGACGATCCCTAATCAATCCTGGCCTTTCCAAATACATGTAAATCCCGTTCCTCAAAATGCCCTCCAACAACTTGCCCACCACTGATGTAAGGCTCCTTGGTTCATAGTTCCCAGGCTTCTTAAATAGTGGCACCACGTTAATCTACCTGCAGTCTTCTGGCACCTCACCCTTGGCTATCGATGATACAAATATCTCAGCAAGGGGCCCAGCCATCACTTCCCTAGCTTCCTACAGACTTCTAGGCACACCTGATCTGGTCCTGGGGATTTATCCATGTTATCCATTTTAAGACATCCAACACCTCCACCTCTGTAATATGGACACTTTTCAAGATATCACTATTTATTTCCCCAAACTCTCTAGCTTCCATATCCTTCTCCACAGTAAACACTGATGCAAAATACTCATTTAGTATCTCCCATATCTCTTGCGGTTCTACACTTAGGTGGCCTTGCTGATTTTTAAGGACCCTATTGCCTCCCTCATTATTCTTTTGTCCTTAATGTCTTTGTAGAAATCATTTGGATCCTCCTTAACTCTATTTGCCAAAGCTGTCACATGTCCCCTTTTTGCTCTCCTGATTTCCCTCTTAAGTATACCCCTACTACACGTATATTCCTCGAGGGATTCCCTTGATGTCTCCCTTCTATACCTGATATATGCTTCCTTTTTCTCTTGACTAGAACCTCAATTTCTCCAGTCATCCAGCATTCCCTACATCTACCCACCTTGCCTTTCAGCCTAAGAACATATTGTTCCTGAACGTTCGCTATCTCATTTTTGAAGGCTTCACACTTTACTACTTGGCCTTCTTCCAATTTACAAACTCTGACTTTTAGATCAGTTCTATCCTTTTCCATAACTATTTTAAAACTGGTAGAATGATGATCACTTGCCCCAAAGTGCTCCCCCACTGACACCTCAGCCACTTGCCCTGTCTTATTTCCTAAGAGTAGGTCATATTTTGCTCGTTCTCCAGAGGGTACATCCACATGTGAATAAGAACATTTTCTTGTACGCGCTTAACAAATTCCTGTCTATTTGATCCCTTAGCACTATGGCAGTCCCAGGCTATGTTTGAAAAGTTAAAATACCCTACCATTACCACCCTATTATTCTTGTAGATAACTGAGATCTCCTTACAAATTTGCTTCTCAATTTCTTGTTGACCACTTGGGGGGGGTTGGAGTGGGGGAGGTGGGGGCAGGGGTTGGGGGTTGGGGTTGTGGTGTAGTGGGGTTGTGTTCCATAGCACAATCCCAATAAGTTGATCATCCCCTCCTTATTTCTGAGTTCCACCCAAATACCATCACTGGACGTACTCCCTGAAATATTCTCCCTAAGTATAACCCTAATGTTATCCATAATGAAAAACACCATCCCTGCTTCTTGCTTGTCCCCCTTTCTATCCTTCGTATAGCATCTAAACTGTGGAACATTAAGCTACCAGTCCTGTCCATCCCTGAGCCATGTTTCTGTAATAGCTATGATATCCCAGTCCCATGTTACCAACCATGCCCTGAGTTCATCTGCCTTACCTGTCAGGCCTGTTGTATTGAAATAATTGCAGTTTAATTGATCAGTCTTACCTCATTCTCTGCCTTGCTCTTGCTCATCCTCTCAATTGTACCAGCCTCAGACTTAACTCTTTTCTCACTATCTCTTTGGGTTCTCCCACTACCCCACCCAACCCCACCCCCACCCCCACCCCCTTACTAGTTTAAAGACTCCTGAGTAGCACTAGCAAATCTCCCCAACAGTATATTAGCTCTCTTCCAATTCAGGTGGAACCCATCCTTCTTATACAGATCATTTCTACCCCAAACGATATTCCAGTGATCCGAAAATGTGTATGCTTCTCCCCTGCACCAGCTCCTCACCTATCTATCCTCCTATTCGTACTCTCACTAGCTCATGGCACTGGGAGTAATCCAGATATTACTACCCTCGAGGACCTACTTTTTAACATCCTGCCTAATTTCCTATATTTAGATCCTCATCCTTTTTTCTTCCTGTGTCATTGGTTCCAATGTGCACAACAACGTCCTGCTGGCCCTTCTCCCCTTTGAGAATATTCTGCACCCTCTCCGAGACATCCTTGACCCTGGCACCCGGGAGGCAACACACCATTCCATTGTCTCGTTGCCAGCCACAGAAATGTCTGTCTGTACCTCTGACTAGAGAGTTCCCTATCACAATCGATCTCCTGGAACCTTGCATACCTCTTAGTACAGTGGAGCAAGTCTCAGAAACTTGACTGTCCGTGCTACATTCCCCGCGAGCCCGTCACCCCCTACATTTTCCAAACAGTATACTTGTTTGAGATGTGGATAGCCACAGGAGATTCCTGCGCTACCTGCCTTCCTCTTCTACCTTTCCTAAGCCATCTACCTGACTGTATATGCATTTTTTTCTACCTTCCTGAAACTGCCATCCATCACACTCCCGGATCCTGTAAAATTTCTCATTGCCTCTAACTGCTGCTCAACCGATCCATGCGATCCAATAGGATTCACAACTAAATACACATCCTGCAGACATAATCCTCAGTAACATGGAAATTCTCCCTCACCTCTGACTTCAGATCCAACAAGGAGAGCACATCACTCTACTAAAGGCCATCTTTGCACCTTAACAATCTACAGACCCAGAAAATAGCACAATCTTACTGCTCTAAAAAACACTGCTCCAGGGTAATTTGGTGCCTATGTTTTATATTTTAAAAAAAAAGTTTAATCTAGAGACAGATCTCAATAAAACATGTATACGAAAAAATTACTCTACTCACTGTTATAGATCAATAAACAGAGTACGATTAGACTTAATAAACCACTTAGCTGTTCCCTTGCTGTGAGGAGATCCAATACTGAGTTTCTCCAGGGTCAGCTGTGAATTTCACTGTTTGTTTATTTTTCTTGGATAGGTCTCCAATGTCCAGAGATACTTGAAAGTAACAGCAGAGACAGTCAACTGTGAAAGTTTACTGCCTGATCAGGCAGCTGTGCAGGTTCACTGCTTGTTTTTTTTTTCACTTCGATGTGGTCCCTGCTCTCTCTCTCTTGTTTTACAGTACCTTGTTTTGATCTTCTTTTTCCTACATTCCAAAACAATGCAACAGCTTACAGAACAGGAATTACTGCTCTAAAAGAATCGAGGAAATCACCTCCAACACAGGAAAAAAAGGTCAAAAAAAGGACCAGCTCTTACAGCCACAAATTTTCTCCCATCCTCCATCCTGGATTACCCAGAATCCATTTTGTCCCAGGAGTGAAAGGCAATTGCTAACCACCACCGACAAAAACAGTTTTTGCCAAAATTTCAATTCCTGAGGTTATAGACTTGCTTGCTGAGCCGGTGTGTTTGGTTGCAGACATTTTGTCACCCTGCTAGGTAACGTCATCATTGTGCCTCTGGTGAAGCTTTTTATATATATACCTCGGTTTGCTGGGGTATTTGGCATCAGTTCTGGTTCTGTTTGTCAGTGGTTTGTATATCGGGTCCAGGTCAACATGTTTGTTGATGACGTTCCAGTTGGAATGCCAGGCTTCCAGGAATTCCTTGGAATGCCAGGCCTCCAGGAATTCCCTGGCATTGTCTCTGTTTGGCTGTGCTATTGTGCATGTGTTGTTCCAGTTGAATTTGTGTCCTTTGTCCGTGTGTATTGAGACCAGTGAGAATTGGTTGTGTTCCTTGGTGGCTAGTTGGTGTTCATGTATCCTTATTGTCAGCTTTCTTCCAGTTTGGCCTATGTAATGTTTCTCACAGTCTTTGCATTGTATTTTGTATGTTACATTAGTTTTATTGATTGTGGGTATGGGATTCTTTACGTTTGTCAGTAGCTGTTGTGGAGTGGTTGTTGGTTTGTGGTCTATCTTGATACTCAGGGGTCTGAGTAGTCTTGTGGTCATCTCTTACACGTCTCCAGACTAGTGCTTATGCAGTAAGACCAGATGCTTAATTACACCAGCAAACGCCCCATCACCCATGAACGGAGCTGCATCAGGACATTATTCAAACAAGCAACAACACACTGCAACAACCCAGAATTGCAAAAAAGCAGAACAGGAGCACTTATACGGAGTTTCTCAAAGGAATGATTCCCAAAAAGCACAATCCGCCGTTATCTCCACGACAGACCACACAATTGTGAAGTGATTCAATAGGATACAGGTAGATTGACGACTTAGGCACAGAAATGGCAGATGGAGTTTAATCCAGACAAAAGCAAGGTGATGCATTTTGGAGAATCAAATTTAGGTGTGAATTATACTGTTAATGGCAGAACCATTAAGAACATTAACATTCAGACAGATCTGGATGTGCAGGTCCACAGTTCCCTAAAAGTGGCAACATAGGTAGCCAAGGTGATTAAGAAGGCATATAGCATGCTTGTCTTCATCAGCCTGGGCATGAAGTATCATGTTGCAGCTATATAGAGCCCTTGTTAGGCTGCATTTGGAGTATTATGCGCAGTTTTGGTTGCCACACTACCAGAGGATGTGGAAGGTTTGGAGAGAGTGCAGAGAAGGTTTACCAGGATGTTGCCTGGTCTCCAGGGCATTGGATATGAGGAGAGGTTAAAAAGACTAGTATTGTTTTCACTGGAAAGATGGCAGCTGAGAGGAGACCTGATAGATGACTACAAAATTATGAGATGCATATATGCATGTGGATAGTCCAAGGCTTTTTCCCAGGGTTGAAATTCCAATTACAAGAAAGCACAGGTTCAGGGTGAGAGGGGGAAAGTTTAAGGGAAATGTGCGAGGAAAGTTTCTCATGCAGAGGGTGGTAGCAGCCTGGAATGCACTGCCAGAGGTGGTGGTGGAAGCAGGCATGTTGGCGACATGTAAGAGGCATCTGGATGGTTACATGAATAGGGAGGGAATAGAGGGATATGGACCAAATAAGGGCAGAAGGTTAGTTTTTTAGTTTAGTTAAGGTATGATGATTGGCACAGGCTTGGAGGGCCGAAAGGCCTGTTCCTGTGTTGTACTTCTCTTTTGTTCTTTGTTCTTTTGTTTTGTTCTTACAAATGAGAGGTGATCCACGTCGGCAGGAGAAATGAGGCAAAGAAATACATATGAACATAAGGACCCTGGAAAGCACCAAGGATCAGGATGACATTGGTGTGCGTGTACGCCAGTACCTTAAGGTATTATATGGGTGGATAAAGATAAGGCATTCGGGATACTTCTCTTTATTGGTCAAGGTTCAGATTTCAAAAGCATGGGGATATGCTGAAATTGTATAGAACATTAGTTAGGCCACTGCTAGAATATTGCGTGCATTTCTGGAATCCACATTATAGGAAGGATGTCATTGCAGTGGAGAGGGTACAGAGATTTTCCAGGACATTGCCTGGGCTAGAGAGTCTCAGCTATGAAAAAAGATTGGACAGACTGGGGTTATTTGCCTTTGACCAGAGAAGATTGAGATGGGACATGATTGAGATGTATAAAATAATGAAGGGCCTCTTTGACATCTCTCCCCAACAGACAGGATGAAACTTTTCCTTCTTGATAGTGGGATCAGAAGCCATAGATTAAAATTAAAAGAAGAAGGTTTAGAGGAGATGTGAGGAAAAACTTTTTCACCCAAAGGGTGGTGGAGACTTGTAACTCACCGCTTGTAAGGGTGGTAGAGGCATAAACCCTCATAACATTTAAGAAATATTTAGATATGCACTTGTGATGCCAAGGCTGTAGAAATGTAGGAATTTCGAGCAGGAGTATGTAATTCAGCCCTTTAAGCCCGCTCTACCATTTAACATGATCATGGTTGAAATTATCCTGACTTCAACTCCACTTTCCTGTCTGCTCCCAATGGGCCTTTATCCCACTTTTAATCAGAAACATATTTATTTCTTTCTTGAATTCTTGATTGATTCTGCCTCCACTGCACTCTGGGGCAGTGAATTCCACAGATTCACAATCGTCTGAGAGAAGTAATTTCTCCCTATCTCAGTTTTGAACCTACCTCCTCTCGCTTTATGTCTATTGCCTCTTGTTCAAGACTGACCCACAAGGAGGAACATCTTTTCAATGTTCACCTTATCAATTCCTTTCAGCATTTTATACACTTCATAGAATGATCCATAGAATCCCTACAGTGTGGAAACAGGCCCTTCGGCCCAACAAGTCCACACCGAACCTCAGAGCATCCCACCCAGACACATCCCCCTAATCTACACCTCCCTGAACACTACGGGCAATTTTAGCATGGCCAATCAACCTAACCTGCACATCTTTGGACTGTGGGGGAAACCGGAGCACCCGGAGGAAACCCACGCAGACACAGGGAGAATGTGTAAACTCCACACAGACAGTCGTCCGAGGCTGGAATCGAACCCTTCAATCGGATTCCCCCTCATTCTTCTGAATTCCAGTGTACAAGCCCAAGCTATTCAACCCCTCATTGTATGTTCAGTCCTTTTATCCCTGGAATCAACCTGGTGAACCTCCTTTTACTACCTCCAGTGCCTCCACATTTGTCCTCAAGTTTGAAGATCAAAACTGGACATAATATTCCAGATGTGGTTTTACCAATACCTTACTTAATTGTAACAACATTTATTTACTTTTATAATCCAGTCCTTTTGCAATAAACGCAAGGGTTCAATTTGCCTTTTACACTATATATTGTAACTGTTTACCCACTTTCTGTAATTCATTCACAGTAACACCCAAAACCCTCTGTTCAGGCACACTTTGAATCTGCTTCCCATTTATGAAAGAATTGCTGTTTTATTTTTCTGGCCAAAATGGACAACCTCACACTTCTCCATATTAAACTTCATCTGCCAGATTCTGGCCCATTCTCCTACCTTATCAATATCCATCTGTAAATCCTTTATCTCCTCATCACAACTTGCTTTCCCACCTATTTTAATATCATCAGTGGTTATGGCTGAGGCCAGAGTTAGGGTCAGGGCTGAGGTTAGGTTTAGAGCTGTGGCAAGGTTTAGGGTTAGGGTTGGGGCTGAGGTGAAGTGTTAGGTTTAGGGCTGAGGGTTGGTTTAAGGCTGTAGCTTGTGTTAGCGTTAGTGCTGAGGGTAGGGTTAGCGATTGGATCAGGGCTGAGGCTTGGATTAGGTTGTCGGCTGAGAGGAGGATTAGGTCTGAAGCTAGGGTTAGGGCTGAGTCTTGGGTTAGGGTTAGGGTTAGGCCTGAGAGTAGGTTAAGGGCTAGGGATGAGGTTAGGGTAGGTTAGGGTTAGGGTTAGGGCCGAGGGTAGAGTTAGGGCTAGGGCTGAGGCTAGGGTTTGGGCTGAGGACTGAGGCTAGGGTTAGGGCTGAGGCTAGCGTTAGGTTTAGAGGTGAGGGAAGGGTTAGGTCTGAAGCTAGGCTTAGGGTTAGGGCTGAAGCTAGGGTTAGGTTTCGGGTTAAGGTTAGGGTCAGGGATAGGGTTAGGGTTAGGATGAGGCTTAGGATGGGTTAGGGCTGAGGTGAGCATTAGTTTTAGGGCTGATGCCAGGGTTTGGGTTATGGCTAGGATTAGGACTGAAGCTAGGTTTAGTGTTATAGCTAGGGCTAGGGCTAGTTTTAGGCCTGAGGCTAGGGTTAAGGTAGGGCTGAGTCTTGGGTTAGGGTTCGGGCTGAGGCTCGGGTTAGGGTTAGGTTTAGGGCTGAGGCTAGGGTTAGTGCTACAGCTAAGTCTAGCGTTATGTTAGGTTAGTGGTTAGGTTTAGGTTAGTGTTAAGGCTTGTAAGGGCTGAGGCTAGGACTAGGGTTACGGCTGAAGCTAGGGTTAGGGTGAGCCTAGGGTTAGGTTTAGGACTGAGGCTAGGGTTAGGGTTAGGGTTAGGGTTAGGGTTAGGGCTGAGGCTAGGTTTTAGGTTATGGCTTGGGTTAGGGTTAGGGATAGTGTCAGGGTTTGGGCCGAGGCTACGGCTAGGGTTATGGCTGAATACAGGGTTAGGGTTAGCCTTAAGGTTTATGTTAGTGTTAGGGAAGGGTTAGGGTTAAGGTTTGGGCTAAGGCTTGGATTCAGGTTAGGTCTTTGGCTAGGGTTATGGCTGAGGCCAGGGTTAGGGTTAGGGGCTGAGGTGAGGGTTAGGGCTGCGGGCTGAGGCTGGGGCTGAGGCTGGGGCATAGGGCTGAGGCGAGGGTTATGCCTAAAGGCTGAGGGGTGCGGACTGAGGCCAGGGTTAGGGCTGTGGCCAGAGACCAGGTTTACAGCTGAGGGATCAGGCCAGAGGACAGAGGCCAGGGGTTAGAGCTGAGGACAGGGGCCTGAGGCTGGGGTTAAGGCTGCAGGCTGAGGGCTGAGGCCAGGTTAGGGCTGAGGGCTGATGCCAGAGGCCAGAGGCCAGAGGCCATGGTTAGAGGCCAGGGTTAGGGCTGAGGGCTCTACGCTGAGGCCAGGTTAGGGCTGACAACTGAGGCCAGAAGCCAGGATTAGAGGCTAAGGGCTGAGGGCTCGAGGCTGAGGCAAGGGTTGGAGGCTGAGGCTATGGTTAGGGTTGGAGGCTGAGGCTATGGCTAGGGTTGAAGGCTGGAGCCTGAGACTAGGGTTAGAGGCTGGGGGCTGGGGGATCGGGGATCGGGGCTGGGGCTGGGGCTGCGGGCAGAGGACTGGGGGCTGTGGCTATGGCTGGTGCTGGTGCTAGTGCTGGGGCTGGGGCTGGAGCTGGGGCTAGGTGTTGGGCTGAGGCTAAGCTTAGAGTTGGGGCTAGGGCTGTGGTGAGGGCTGAGGCGAGGGCTAAGGTTGGGGTTGAGGTTGGGGTGGGGGAGTTGGGGCTGGTGGTAGGGTTGGGGCTGGGGTTGGGGGCTGGTGGTAGGGTTGGGGCTGGGGTTGAGGGCTGGTGCTGGGGTTGGGGCTAGGGCTGAGAGCTGAGGCTAGGGCTAGGGCTAGCGCTAGGGTTGGGGTTGGGGTTGGGGCTGGGGCTGGGGCTGAGGCTTAGGCTAGGTTTGGGGCTGGGGCTCGGGCTGAGGGCTGAGATGATGGTTAGAGCTGAAGGCTTGGGGCTGAGACTAGGGTTAGGGCCCAGGCCTGAGGCCTGAGGGCTGAGGCTAGGGTTACGGTTGAAGCGAGCATTAGGGCTGAAGGCTGGGGGTTGATGCTTGGGTTAGGGCTGAGGGCTGAGGCCTGGAGCTGGGGCTGAGGCTAGGGCTGAGTGTAGGGTTGGGGTTGGGATAGGGCTTAGGGCTTAGGGCTGAGGCGAGCGTAAGGTGTGAAGGCTTGAAGCTGAGGCTAGGGTTAGGGCTGAAGGCTGGGGGCTGTGGTTAGGGTTAGGGCTGGAGCTTGAGGCCTGGAGCTGGACCTGGGTCCTGGGTCCTGGGGCCTAGGGCTGGTTTGGGGTTGGGGTTGGGGCTTGGGCTGAGATTTGGGCTGGGGTTGGGGCTGGGGCTGAGGCTCGGGTTGGGGCTGGGCGTGGGGCTAGTGTTGGAGCTGGGACAAGGGTTGGGGTTGGGGCTGAGGGCTGAGACGAGTGTTGTGGCCGAGGCTAGGGTTAGGGCTGTTGGCTGGGGGCTCAGGCTGATGCTGTGGCTGGGGCTGGGGCTGGAGCTAGGGCTAGAGGCTGAGTATAGGGTTGATGCTGGGGGCTGAGGCTAGGTTTAGGGATGAGGGCTGAGGGTTGGGGATGAGAGCTGAGGCGAGGGTTAAGGCTGAAGGCTGGGGGCGAGGGTTAAGGTTAGGGCTGGGAGCTGGGGCTCGGGCTGAGGCTAGGGCAGAGGGCTGAGGTGAGGGTTAGCGCTGAGGCGACGATTTGGGCTGAAGTCTGGGGCTGGGACTGAGGGCTGAGGTTGGGGCTGGGGCTGGGGCTAAGGCTGGGGCTAAGCTTAGCTTTGGGGCTAAGGCTGTGGCAAGGGCTGAGGCGAGGGCTAAGGTTGGGGTTGAGGTTGGGGCGGGGGCTTGGGCTGGTGGTAGGGTTGAGGGCTAAGGCTGGGGTTGGGGCTAGGGCTGGGGGCTGAGGATGGGGTTAGGGTTGGGGTTGGGGGTGTGGCTGGGGCTGTGCAGGGGTTGAGGGCTGACGCTGGGGATGGAGCTGGGGCTTAGGTTGAGGTTACAGTTGGTGCTGGGGTTGAGGGCTGAGGCCAGGGTTAGGGCTGAGGTCTGAGGCAAACGTTAGGGCTGAGGCCTGAGGCCAAGCGTAGGGCTGAGGGGTGAGGCCAGGTTTCAGGCTGAGGGGAGAGTGCTCAGGGCTAAGGCCGTGGTTAGGGCTCAATGCTGAGGCTAGGATAAGGGCTGAGGCCAGGGTTATGGCTGAGGGCTGAGGCCAGGGTTAGGCCTGAGGCTTGAGGGCTGGGGTTGAGGCTAGGGTTGGGGTTGGGGCTGGGGCTGATGCGAGGGTTGGCGCTGAGGCTGGGGCTAGGGC
>JAHRHZ010000027.1:0-35928 GCA_024137785.1 Ginglymostoma cirratum
ATTCTGATAAATTACAGTCTGAAACTGAAAATGATTGTAAACCTTGATGTGAAATAATTTGTTCTCACTTGGAACCAATACCAATGGGAATATCAACAATGACAATGTTCTACATTTTACTGACAGACTTGGATCATAAAGATATTTGTGTTATTGTTGGTGCCGATGTTGGCAATGCCGTTGAAGAGACTTCACAAATATATTCACTTCCTATTGAGGGATCAGATAATATATAGCTTCATCTGGGTCTCACTTGCAGACAACCAAGAGGGAACTCTTCACAAATGGGACCTCAGGGCTTTTTGTGAAGAATGGATTTTGTTGAATTCGTTTGACTATAACTGTCCCTGTTGAGAGAAATGTGGAAGTGACATATGGAACATTATTTAGGTTTCATTCCTCTCCTGTATATTGATGCCGCTGTATTCTTATTAAAGCACAGGAAAGGTTGAGGTTGCTGTGACTGTATTCCTGAGATCCCCTTTCTCACCCTTTTCAAACAAAAAGGAAAGTTCCAGCCACAGAGATGGTCACTGCCATCATTGGACAACGTGTTCCTTGGGGGATCCAGCAGCCGTTGCTGTGCCCTGTGATATCCTGTGATTACTGGATAAGCTTCCACTGTGATTTGGACTTAAGTTTTCACTGCAGGTTTTATATGTAATGAAGCAGAACCCTGCTAGCTCCGTCACATGAGGACAATGTGTGGGTATTATCGTACTGACAAGTCAACAGATGTTGACGACGGCTTGTGTCCTGGACATGATTTACAGCCACGGACACTTCAGGGTGTGCACTAAAACTGAGGTATTCAGTTACAGACAGTGGAACACTTCCTTCAGCAAGTGATGCTTAATGTGACCCAAACCCAGGTGGAATTTGACACCGTTATCCCCTCGGGTCATATGGTACGATACACTGGTGACATTGACTATTATGGTCATAACACATACAAGCTGTGAGAGGGAGCACAAATCTCGAGCGCATTAATAATAAGAAGAAGAACCTCTCTATAGCAGGGGAACTAAAACTGTACACAAGACTCCTAAAGTGGCCTCACCAATGTCCTGCACAAACTCAAAATAATGTTCCAACTCCTCTACTCAATGGCCTGAGCAATGAAGGCGAGTGCACTTAATGATTTCTTGACCAACCTGCCTGCAGGTGATGCAACTTTCAAATAATTATGAACCTGACCTTCTGGATCTCTCTGTTCGACAACAGTACCCAGGGTCCCACTATTAATTGTACAAACACTGCCCTTGTTTGTTTTAGCAAAATGCAATACCTTGCATTTTTCCAAATTGAACTGCATCTGCTGTTCCTCAGTTCATTGGCCCAATTGATCAAGATTCCGTTGTACTCTTCGGTAACCTTCTTCACTGCCAACAAGCCACCAGTTTTGGTGTCATCCACAAACTTACAACAATGCCTCCTACATTCTGATCAAAATCATTCATCTACGTTACCCCAATCACTCTGAAACACCATTGGGTCGAAGCCAAAAGTACTAAACACAACCGTCCAGCACCAGCCTCTGTTTTCTGCTGTTAGCCAATTTTGTATCCAATTGACAAGATCATCCTGAATCCCATGTATTCTAACTTCAATCATTAGTTTACCACAGGGAATACTGTCCATGTAGACAATGCTTGCTGCTCTGCCCTCATCAATCTTTTTGTTTACGTTCTCAAAATTACTCAAGCAAGTTTGTAAGGTACGATTTCCCACGCACTATTCCTCATCAGTCCTTGCCTCCTGAAACACATATAAATTCTATCTCTCAGAACCTTCTCCAACAACTTACCCACCACTGATACCAGACTCACAGGCCTATAGTGCCCAGTCTTCTTCCATCTTTTCTGAAATAAAGGCCCAACATTAGCCAGCCTCCAGTCCTGCAGCACCTCAGCCGTGGCTGTGGATGACACGATTCTCTCTGCCAGGGGTCCAATAATTTCTTCCTTAACTTCCCACAATGTCCTGAAAAACAAGTGATCACTTCCCAGAGATTGATCTGCCTTTTTGTTTTTAGACCTCCAGCGCTTCCTCTTCTGCAATGTTATCTGTTTGCAAGATATCAATATTTGTTTTCCTGATTTCCCTAACCTCCTGATCTATCTCCACAGTAAAATCTGATGCTAAGTAGACATTTAGTATCTCTCCAATCTCGTGTGGTTCCTCTTGTAGATGATGTAGTTCACTTTCTCTCCCGAATCTGAGGGTTGATGCATCACATCTGGGCTTGTTAAAGGGTATGGGCTGGTAACTACAACCCAGATATCCCACCTGTTTAAAACCAAGAGTTTCACATGGAACTGTCACTTGCTGATATTAGCTGTGGTCAATTCCACTCTCTTGGAGTCAGTTTCCTGAGCTTTCAGGAATAATGTGAAAACGCATCCACAGACACACAACCTGTCAGTGATTTTCCATTGGTTGAAATGTAAGGATCCATGAGGAAGACTAATGTGGTTCCCCATCTTCACGGGTTATGCAGGCAACATGGCTTGACTGTGGTTTAAGAAAACCACTTCTACAGTACCTACAAAGTTAAATTTTTATCCTTTATTCTTTGTTGGCCAGCTTTTGCTGCCTATTCTGAATTACCCCTGACTGATTGGCTTTCTAGGCTTTTGAAGAGGACAGTTAAGAATCAAGCACATTGCTGGAGTCCCATGTAGACTAGAGCTGGAAAGAACTGCATGTTTCCTTCCCTAAAGGACATTATTGAACCAAATAGTACTTAACAGGATCTTAGGGGACCCCAAAATACCTCACATTCGATGAAATTCTCAGTTGAAGGGAGCAAACTGTTGGAAACCACCAGGATGTGGAAGTGAATTTGAAGGCAAGCAACAGAATTGAAGTAATTCTCTGAAATATCCGATTGCTTTTAGCAACATTGATTGAGGAAGGAATGCTTGCGAGGACACCAGGAGAACCTTCATTCTGCAAATAGTTTCCAAATGATGCTATCCCAAAGGGTGAATAAGTTGTCAGTTTATCACCTCATCGACACTGTCTCAGCTGCAAGAGCACAGCATTCCCTCTCTCTGCTGGGCTGTGGTATCCAGCTGAATTTTAACCCCAAAGGGGAACTTGAACACACAACATGTTTGTGATAAATGTTCGAGTGCAGCCACATGAGCCGCTGCTGATAGTTACAAATACAGTTTCTGTGTGTCATTGCTACTTGATGCTGACCTGCTTCTTCTCTGACAGCTCGAACACGAGATCATATCAGGAAATGCCTGCAGTCAATACTTGCAGATATTTCATCTGTACAACTCACTTCCAACCTATACCCAATATCTGTCCAAAATCTGGACATAACAGTCATGCACTGAGTTTGATAATTCCGTCTGGTAGAAAAATTCAAATTGTCAGTCAATCAAAAACTATTTTAATTATTACGGATTCTTGGAGTTATCGCAATGTTTATGCGTGCCGTGGGGAACATTTTATTAACCTGCTCATGTCGAAAGTACAATGCAAACTGTTGGGTTTATTCACAATTGGCGATGAAACAAATGGTGTGTATTTTATCAATTACAGTCTTACAGAATGAGATAAAAAAACATCTAGTTTAAACAGACATTCAGTAAAAAAAATCACATTGTTTGCTTCACACTCACCGATGCTGTCGATGTGTATTCTATACCAGCAGTTCTTCTCTGTTACATTGTTGACTGACACATGAACAATTTCACTGGATTTTGTTCCCTGAGTATTTGAGGCTGTGCAGTAATATTGATGATGTTGCTGTGTGAAGGATTGACAATGTAGATCCAGCTTACTGGTGTCAGAGATCTTTGAAACTTGAGATGGGGTCTTCTCAGACCACGTGCAGTGAATGGGGAGGGATCCGTGGGCAGACTCACAGGAGATTGTCACTGAGCCCCCAGAACGTGAGACATTTGGTTGTGACAAAAATGAAGTTGAAGAGCAGAGACAGCTTCTGTGGGAAAGAAACAATTGTTTAGAAATTGACCGCCATCAAAAAATCAAATACTCTCCAACACTTTGTTATCTTGTTCCCTGGATAAAGCATTGATCAGACATATCAGCAGAATTGAAAATCAAAATACTATCAGTGAGACATATGTACCATCAGAGATGTGCAGCTTTACGTGAAACATTGGGTCAAGGCCCTGAGTCTGAATCCCACAGCTGTACCATCCTGTATCTCCCCTTTGAAGATTCTTTATTGTAACAGGAAATATTACTTGTATTTTGTTATCTGCGATTCATATTCTCCCATTTGCCCAGTTTGTTGTTGCTATAACATTACACTGACGAATTCATCTGTGACACCAATATTTAATGTTTGACTGGTAGCGTCATACTTGGTAGTGGCAATGTGTTGTGATCGCTCTTCCCAAAATTCCCGATACAGGCTTCTCTGCCCATAAAGCACCTGAAACTGAGTAATAAATATTTCAGAGATTTGGAAATTTCTAAAGAAGTCTTAACATGTACAGATACATTGTAATCAACTACATTGTATCTAGTTTGAGATGAAGGTAATCATAAATATACACCCTTATCAGATTGTCTGAGTTTTCCATTTTCACAGGGAATGATTAAAACAGTGTTACCCAACTGGTCGAGTTTTGGAGCTGTCTCGAAATTGGGCTTGTGCTACACGCTGTGGGCTCTAGCCCCACTGTGTGTGGCACCATCGAAATGTTGCCCTTCTGGATAGCAGCCTGAGTGACAGGCCTGGATTGGAGTCAGCTGGGGATGAGTGTGAGGGAGGCTACAGGTGCTGAAGTGTCCTTGTTCTGAACGGAGAGGGAGAGTTTCATCCAGGGAGGAGAGGGGATTGTGGAGACTCATGGTTGGCTCAGGCACTGAATTTTCAGGTCTTGAGGGTCAGATAGAACAGGTGACACAGGAAGATTATGAGAGCCCTCAAGGAGTTAAAGTAGAGATTTGAAGTTCAGTAAGTGATGGCTCACCAATGTGAAGCTAGATGGTGGATGGCACTGTGGCTGAGTGGTTTGCACCGAAGGACCCTGTCCCTTTTCCAATCTTGGGCGACTGAGTGTGAAGTTTGCATGTTCTCCCAGTGTCTGCGTGGGTTTCCACTGGATGCGCCTGTTTTCACCCACAGTCCAAAGATGTGCAAGTTCCGTGGAGTGGCCACGCTAATTTGCCCATAATGTTCAGGGATGAGTAGGTTAGGTGCATTAGCCACAGGAAATGCAGGGCTACAGGGATAGGGTAGGGGAATGGTTCTGGGGAGGGATGCTGCTCAGAGGGTTGTTGTGGAGTTGTTGGGCTGAATGGCCAGTTTCCACACTGTGGGGATTCTATGATCTCTGGTCAATGTGTAGAACCTTGAGGGCAGGAAAGGCAGGATTATTTGTAATCAAACATTGCTGTCAGTGTAAAGCAGAGTAAAATTACAGAAGTAATTGATTGATTGTTTCAGAGAGATACTTCATGAGAAAATGTTTAAATTGCAGCCATGTTGTGTCCTGGTGTGGAAAGCGAGCAGCCTGTCGATGACTGAGTAGAGTTTCCCTCAAAACACATGAATGTGTGTGGAACAATTCTTGACTGAAATGATAGAAAGAATTTTAAAATAAAATGAAGTAGTTGAGAGGAAAGGGAAAAGGGAGAAAAATGCATGAATGGTTGAAGCTGATGGAAGTCATGAATTAGAGTTCTTATAGGGAGGAGGAATCCATGAGAGGAATAGGATTGTTGGACACACAGAGGCACACCTCAGCTTTCTGTAAAGTATTCTGCTTGACATTAATGATCTTGCCCCTCAAACTGTTGCAGAAAGGTTTCCTGTAACATATCACAGAGCTACGGCCCTGGGAACGTTAATATTTTGTGTTTCAACTTTGCTTGATCATAAATGAAGGGGTCGTGGCAAAATTGAACAATAATTTTGGTGCAATTTGACATTGTTATGTCATAACTGATGTGCAACTTGGTTCAAGACAAAGACTGAAAGTAAAAAGCTATTTTACGGGAAGAGAAATACAAACCAACCATCCAGTTTTGAGGCAGAGACTCGCAAAACAATATTTAATGAATTCTTCCAAGTTAGTTAAATAAATGGAAACAAACCTGAGATGTTTTGTTTGAGGGCTTACCACCACACCAGTTTTCAGTCATATTGAATGTTAAAAACTTTGGACTAGTTCAGATGATTATGCTGTTTGAGCCACCTTTTAAAAAAAATGCTGTCCTTTTATTATTTTATTCATAATTAATAATGCAGCTGTAAAGTATTTGGTAACTATGTCGTGTGGTATTATAATATTTTCAAAAGAAGATATAACATTTCCTGATGTTGCTGATGTTTTTCTAGACTTCTTTCATTTGAACCTCAAACACTTCCATATTTGGAGATACATGGGGCAGACCTTGCACATGGTACATCTGATTTTTGCAGTTTGTTCTTCCTGGAACAGGTCATTAGCATGAGACCAGTTTGTCGAGGGGTGTCACTCTGCACTGGATAAGGCTGACCTGGAATCTCACTCATTCTTGCACCCTGCCATGGACTCGTTGGAATGATTTGCAGGTTGATGATGAATCTGTTTGTCTTGGTGAGAATGCACACTCCTTTGTAAAATGTGCTGCAGAATGAATCAAACTTTCAGCATTTGTCACATCAATAAAAATGTTACCCGTTGTGTCAACAAGATGTTCCGTTGTGCTTTTACATGTCACCAACTATGCAAACATCTCTATACTGTATAAACCAGATGGTAGACTTTAATAAGCATTAATTATTTGAATAAACATCTGAGATGGTCACTCACTGGGAATGCAACAAATGAGGAGAATCAAAATCCACATTGTTTTATTCACAAAGATCAGTTCTTGATGTCAGTCACACAGCTCTTGTTTCTCACATGGAAATAAGTGTGTAATGCAATGTCTGCAAGAATGTAAATGAGGAAGAGGATACAGGAAGCCAAGTTCCGAAACTACTGTAAGCCAGCTGATGCTGAACGCTGAAGAAATTTTTCTCCTGTTAGTTATGTTTAACAGAAGAACTAAACTAATTTTCAATGAATGAATAAAAAATTCTGAAATCAAGACAGTTGAAGACTCAGGTGCTGAGGATAACGATGAGCCAACCTCAGTATTTAGACTGAATTCTCAAGTGAAACACAACTGGCTCATTCTCCAATGTTAGAAAACTGCCACCAACAGTTTTTGAGAAATACATACTTATTTTGTGAAAATTATTCCTGCAATTATAAATAGAATTGTTTTGAATATTTTGTGTTTTTTTGCAGAATGTACCTCCTGTTGTGAGGGCTGAAATTGATTGTTGTGTCAGGATCTGAACTCCTGGATGTGCAAGAGAAGGACACTCTCTGCTCCATTTCCAAAAGACTCAAGTGAACAAGTAATGAGGTTGATTTCAGGTAGAAAAAGGAACTCAACTGACAGAGAGAATATTCTGGGAGAAGTGAACTGTGATTGAGTAACTGGGAGTGAGCTTCAATTCCAAGGTGTGTGTCCCTCTGATGAACTGCCTGACATGGGGCTTTGTCTTTCCCAGGACATGGTTGATGATGGGTGAGTCTGGTGAATCATGCTGGGTTTCACGTTTGAGAAGATCAAAGGGTCTGATACCCTCATGAATCCTGCTAACCCCCCACCCACAATGCTGAAGGCAGTGCTCCCACCTTAATGCTTAATATGGAAGGAGAGTCACTGGAGATGTTACCCAGAGACTGAACCAGTGAGGACCATCGCAATGCTCTGTCTGGGAAACAGAAACAATACTTTGGGTTAACTCCTGAAGAACACTTGGAACCATTTTGGGGTTATTACCCGAATTTGGAAGAAACCCCCCTGCCAATAGTCACCAATGTCTGAGTGTCAGAAATTGAGAGCAGATATCTCCCAGCCCCTGAAGAGCACGGCCACTGTAGAACCTGTTGGAAAGTATGCTGAGATTAAATAACTCTCAGAACAGCCTTGAATTAAACAAGTTTTATCCCCTCCTTGTCTTTCCAGAATGTCTCTCCACTGAACATTTCTGTCAGCGGCTGCAGACATATTGCTGCAGGTGACACAGTTCTAACTCTTTAGTGAGCTGTCGGCAGTGGCTGCCAGGACGGTGTTACAATGCCTGTAGGTATGGTTTGTGGTTTCCCAATGGACTTTCTCCACAGGCTCTGGGCTTTTACCAATGATAGAGGAGGCCAATCCCAATTGTCTCGCAGATCCAGGTTAAAAATAACATATGTTATTTATCTGTCTGAAGGCCTTTGGAAGAGTAGTGAAATATCCCTGCTGTAACGCTTGGTGGCATATTCCTTGATGCCGAAGCTACTTGTCAAACAGTTCCTGGAGAATATCTCAATATTCTGAGCTGTGGGAACTTCAGCGCCTGTTTACGGTACAGTTTAATTGATAATTTCTCTTCTGGTCCTTGAGAATAAAGTCAGAGAGAGTCAGAGTAATAAAGCTTGGAAACAGGCCCTTTGGCCCATACAGTTCCTTGATGATTGTGGTGCCCACTCAGCTGGTTCCAATTGCTTGCATTTGGTCCATAACCCTCTAAACCCTTCCCATCCATGTACCTTTCCTAATGATTTTGAAATGTTGCGATTGTACCTGCCTCAATCTTTTCTCTGACATTCCATATAAACACAACACTCTGCATGAAGAAATTGCCCCTCACGTCCTTCTTAAATTTTTGCTCTTCACATTAAAACAATGCACTCTAGTTTTCAATCCCCCATTCCTGGGAAAAAGGACTGTATGAATTCATCCTACCTATGCCCGTCATGATTTTATACGCATCAATAAGGTCACCCCTCATTCGCCTAAATTTCAAGGAATAAAGTCCTATCCTTGCCCACCACTCCCTATAACTCAGGCCTAATGGTCCTGGCAACATCTTTGTAAATCTTCTTTCCACACTTTCCAGTTCAACTATGTGGAAACATTTTTTTCACGCCCCAACTTCTCAGAAATTGACGGCCCAGTGCCTCAGTGGTTAACACGGCTGCCTCCCAGCCTCAGTGACCTGGGTTCACTTGAAGCTTTGTCTGACACTGCGCAGTTTGCACGTTCTCCCCATGCCTGGATGGCTTTCCAGTGGGTGCTCCAGGTTCCTCTGATACTGCATTGTTAGTGCATTGATGTGCAGCTGAGGTGAAGTGATCGTGCTAAATTACCCGTAGTGTCCAGGCTGTGCAGGCTAAGTTGGTTCGACAATAGAAATGTGTGGCCATGGGAATTGGGAAGAATTCTGAGTCTGGTGGGATGGTCTTTGTAAAGATGGTGAAGAGCTGATGGGCCAAATGGCCTCTTTCTGCAATGTACGGGTTGTATGATTCTCATTCACATTCCTCTTTGACCATGATTCTATTTGAGTATTTAATGGACGGGGCCCAAACTGAGTGTGTGTTCATTGAGGAGAAGCCATTCACACAGAGCATGCTGCAGGCAGAAACATTTTTATGAACAAAGTAATTTTGAATGAAATCTACATTAAAACCTTGACATTATGGTTTAAGAAAACTCTCAGAATGTTCATTTCAATTCAAATTAATTTGTATATTAATGTTTTGGAAGAAATTTAAATTTGTTGTTGAATGAAGTGTGGATTTGCTGCTTTGTGAATGCAGTGCGCTGAGAAACATATTCATTTCCTTTAAAACCTTACCTTTTCAGAACGTTTTCAAATAAGACAAGTTGCATTTCTATATTAGTTTAAAGATGTAAAACCAGAGCAGTAATGTGAATAACCTTAAGTTGATGTTCGGTGGATGATTTAAGGCCAGCTGGGATGGTATGGGAATGGCTGAGTGTGGAGCTAACAACATGTTGGATGAGGGCTCTGTTGGACAGGGAGATGGATGGAGTCATTGACTAAGGAAAAGTGATTGTTGTGGGATCAAAGACAGTGGCTTCAATCTTCAGAATTGTCAGTTGTAATTTTATTGACATTGTGAAAATGCACAGACAGGCACAAGAACAGCAGGTAGGTATGTCAGAGGCAGTTGTTAAACTGGATCAAAGGATGGAGGAATCAACCAACGCTATCAGTCCCAGGCGGTGTGTCTGGCCATCCCCCTTGGAGAGGTGGACAGCTGTCACTCAGACTCAGGCTCAGCTCACTGAGTGTCTGCTGGATATGAGCACACACCGACATTCCATCACTGTAGCCATTGGTGCTTAGCATAACTGAGGAGGTGAGAGTGGGTCATCACTATCGACTTCACTCCAGGTTCCCCTTACTCTCAGGGAGACAGGATGGTGTCAGGAGGCACCCATAGAGAGGATGAGCCTCACAGAAGATCCCTCGATGTTTCCTCTCAGGACACTCCAGTTAAATCTGGCCTCTCCATCTCCTCCCTGACTGTGATGCCAAGCCATTGCAGAAGTTCCAGTCAGTGACAGTGAGCCCAAATATGGCTCCCACCCCATTTCAGCTGCATCTGGGACATCCCACTCCCACCCCCTCCAACAACCTTTGTCAACTGCAGCTATGAGGGCCACAGCAGCCATACTGACGGCAGAGACATTCTGGGCAAAGCTGCAAGGTCACGCTGAAGCGTTCTAGGCACCAAAACCTCATCTTAACGAGGCCTATGGTCTGTTCCACTTTGGCCCTGGTGGAAGCAGGAGCAGCATTGTATCTTCATTGTGTATCAGTCAATGGGTTTGATAAAGATGTCACTGGCCGAGTTTCAAGAGGGCTCTCCTTGTCTCCCAGCAGCCATCCCTGTACGTCCTGAGGACATTGGGAAGAAGCAGGACCCAGTGATCTCTCGAATATCTGAGCATCGTGGGAGCTCCCAGGATATCAATGACCCACCTCCAAAACCTGGCATCGAAGGTCACATCCAAAGTGAGCTTTGATGTAGGTGGAGACTTTTCTGTTGCCGAGCTCTGCAAGTTAGTGATGGGGACATTCTAACAGCAATGTGGGTGCAGTTTATCGCATGCTGCCCCTGGGGGAAGCCAGTGACGTTGGAACATTCCCCTTCCTGGACTGAGTGACTCACCGTGTCACAGCTCAGGGAAACATATGAGCAGCTGTGATCTGGAGAAAATGGCAGCAGTGACAGCTTGACTGCATTTGTGTGTCAGAGAGTGGGAGGTGCCACGCAGCTGCCCAGTTGGTCCTTGAACTCTTGTCCATGTGATAACGCCATGAGAATGTCCGAGGTGTATAACCTCATCCAAATGTAATCTGCACAACCAAAGACATCGAGTTTCATTTTGGGTGCATAATTCTGGCAATAAGCCACTGTGATAGACACCCGCCTCCCAAAGAAAAGTCTCCCTTGCACATTGCAGACTATCTCCTCTCAGACCTACAATTCAGTGTGTGAACGTGGCGGCTGAGAATTGCATTTTGTTACTGATAGCTATGCAGTGCTTTACAGAAATGCCAAACTCAAGTGGTACTATAAAATGAGCCTGTCTGATTACATTCGCCTTGTTAACAAGACACTGAATGTGAATAATGTTGTGGTCAATGATTGCTTGAGACCATAACGTGTAATGCTTATTTCTGGACAATGAATGACCTGCCGTTGTAGTGGAATTGAATGGTAGTTGTGTGACTGAATCAGTGGATGCAGGGTGGATGCAATAGCCCCGACTGGGTTTCAAATTCATAGGATTTCACGGTCTCCCTCCACCTCCTCCCAAAATATGAATCAATGACTTCACACCACTCTGCAAGTGACTCTTGTACAGTGAGTGGGACAAACTTTGTCAAGTGTCAAACTAGTGATTTTGTGCCATAATGAAAAATTACTAGAAACTGAGCAGGTCTGGCAGCCTCTGTGGAAAGAAAGCAGAGTTAATGTTTGAGCTCCAGTGACCCTTCTTCAGAACTATCAGTAGCTGGGAAAGGGTGGTCTATATGCTGCAGACACGGGACTGGGGTGTTTGTGTGAGTTACCAGCAGACTCGATCTGTGATCCAGAATGATCCTTCTTCCACTCTTTTGTGTTGCTGTCCCTGTGGACCCAATGATCTTCTACCGTCTCACTGTTTCTGTTCATTCACTTTCTGTAACCATTATGCCCCTAATTTACCATCAGAGCACATGTGTTTGAGAATTGCAGAGCCCTTATTGACCCGAAGCCCACACCATGTAAGTAATAGTGACTTGGGAAAGCCTCACCTCCTGTTGCTCTCTGGCACTTCCTATGTTCAATGAGAGCCCCCCGAAAGGGTGATCTTTATGTGGTATTTCCTCTTTGGACCAGGCCAGAATCAGGTTTCTTCACTTAAATATTTATTAATGCTTGCGTGGAAGCTGGACATAAGTAAATATGGTGAACAAATCACATCTTTAAAATGGCAATAAGGATTTTCTCAGATTTGTATAGATAACAAGCTTTCATACAATGATTTCTCTAAATAATAGCATGCAGTCAAACTGTTAGACATTACCTCGCCTGTATCTCTATTCTACAGTATTCGCATGCTATACATTCCAGATTATTACACATGACTTTAGTATCCAATCCAATTAAAACGAGGGCATGCACAGGCTGAATAGCCAGGTTCTTTTTCCTGGATTTGGGAGTCCACAACTAACGGGCAGAGGTTAAAGTTGAAAGGGAAAATATTTAAAAATGGCCTGAGGAGTAAGTTTTTCACACAGAGGGTAGTGCGATTATGGAATGAGCTGCAAGAGGATGTGGTGGAGGCTTGTCCAATTATGACATTTAAGAGGCATCAGGATGGATATATGAACAGGAAAGGTTTAGAGGTATGTGGGACAAATGCTGGCAAATGTGACCAGGTCAGATTGGGATATCGGATCGGTGTTGCGGGGGAAGTTGGGCTGAAGGATCTAATTCTGCGTTTTATGACTGTCTGACTCGATGGACATGATTATATTACCCAATCATATAATGTACATCCTGTCATATATTGTTAGATATTCACATCTTCCAGCTGGAAGTACATCTTCTGACAGTAGATATGTAATTGTGATGACCAGAAATCTTACTCTGTCTATTTTTCCCTTTTAATACCCTTTTATCTTGAACTGCCTTTACTCACTGTCATCATTCTCTCAGTGACACAGTCCAATCAAGCCTATCCCAGACTTGATTTGATCATTTCCCTCAGGCTCCCATCGACTTGCCCCTGATAATTCCGCAAAACATTCCTGATCAAACCATCACTGACTACCAACCCAATGTGGACTGACTCAGCAGGAGAGTTCCAAATGAAAGTGGCCCAGTGCACGGACTCATATCTCCTAGCTCCCAGAATGAGCTCTCTGTAATTCCTGGGCTGGATACCCTTGCATGATGGGACTGAGTGAGGCCCAATGCCTGGAACACAAGGACCCAGATCCCCAGAGTCTGGTGAGAGCAGGCACTGACTGACCATGGACTGGAATTGAAAGAGAGCCTGAATTGATTGTGGCATCAGCCCTGGATTCCACATAGTCCCCAGTCACCCCACTCGGCACTGCTCTCCTTTCACTTTCAGACATGGCAATTTCACTGAAGCACATTACTGTATTTGCCACATGAGATACTGGCCAGTGATATCAGAGTGACACTGACATGGTATGGTGCCATACAGTGAGATGCTCACTCCCTTCCCTGCTCAGTGCCTCCCACTGTGACAAGCTGCCAGCTTTGAACTCTGTGGTACAATGCAATGCAGCTCACAGAGTCTGGCAGGCTGCAGTTTACAAAGCCAGAGTTCTGTGTTTAAAAGCAATGTAAAGCACTGAGGCTGGCAGCCTGCAAACAAGTGTCCCCGAGCTCCAAATTCAAGTGGGTGTGACAGCTGGAGCGAGAGCAGGTCTGATTCTGTAGGGAAGGCTGATCGTTTGCTCCTGATGACTTGAGTGGATAAAGAGTGGAGGAGGGTTGTCTCCAGGGAGCGTGCAGGGATGTTGTGGTGACAACAGATGAAGTCTGGGTGAGGTTTGGAACAAGCAATCAGCGAGTAGTATCTGCCAGTTAGATGCTGTGATTAACACATTGGGAATTTGCACTGTGTATTTCCTGGGTGGAAGAGAACAATTGGAAATGGTGAAAAAGTGGCGAGAGTTGGGCTAATAATGAGGCACAAATACATGGAAATAAGATGGTCACAACTCATTCGTGAGATTCTCAACATGCCATTTATACACCTACGCAGAAAATTGGAAAATCTTTTCTTGATGAGAAGTTCTGATTCTTTCATGATTGCCATATTTTCCCAATTTCTTGCAATTTCCCTGATTGTTCCAGGGAGGGAAAAATTCCACCCACTTTCCTCTTTCCCTGTGATAGTCTCCCATTCTCCTTAAAAAATATACGTTGATCTATCCCGTATAAAAGTGAAACACATCATGGGAGTCTCTGTTTCCAGTGAATGAATAATCCAAGTTACTTCTTTGTTATAGAAAGGGGCTTCTCTTGACAGACATCATGACAAAACAAAATAAGAAGTTTTAATGAGCAGTGTTACATTCCACAGACAAATATCAATCAAATGTAAACACTTAACTTTGTGATTACAGTGATCATTTCAGGTTTTTGTTCGTTTTCAACTACAATAATTCAAAATCATCTTATGACAAGATCTCTTTTCCCACACAGAATTGATGAAACCAATATCCGATGTGAGATAGTTAAGAAATATTTTATCAAGATGCAAACTTCCAGCCAATGCTGCAGTAGCAGAGAATCTTCACTTTCCCAATTGGTCGAGCTGAGAGCATCAGATTCAATGAGGAACTGGAAAGAAACATCAGAAACACTGAGACAGAGTATGATGCCTTATTTATCATGTTAGTTTTGATTTGAATTCTGGACATGGCAATGAACTGAAGATAACTTGAAATGAACTGGAGCTGTGTCTAGATCACACTCCTCCTTCCCCATCACCTATTGCACATGTTCTGGGAAACTAATACAGATCAAAATGCTTGTACATGTCGAAGATCATTGTATCACAGAGAGTTAACGTTTCCCTGCAGTTGTGCTGGTGAGCAGATGACAGAAAAAATAGGTGAAGACATAAGACATTGGAACAAAACTATGCCATTCAGCCCATCGTGTCTGCTCTGCCATTCAACTGGATTATGGCTGATCTCATAATCCTCAACATCACTTTCCTGCCTTTTCCCATAACTCTTGATTCACTGACTGATTAAAAACCTGTCTATCTCAGCCTTGAGTGTAAGCAATGGCAGAGCCTCATCAACCGTCTTTGGCAACTAATTCTACAGGTTCACAGCATCTCAGCGATAAAAACAAATTCTCCTCATCTCAAACTTAACCATATGTATCATCGATGATGATATGCTTTCGTCCACGTCTCAACCACAAGTGGAAACATCTAATCTGCATTTACCCCATCATGTCCTGGAAACAGCTTGGATGTTTCATTTAGCTAACTTCTCATTCTTCTCGATTCCAATGAGGACAGGAGCAATCCTACTCAACCTCTCCTCATAAAATAGTCCCTCCATTCCTGGGATCAGCCTACCGTTTAGCCTTGATTCTACCAGAAGAAACAAAAGGATTTAGGATGGTCTTTACAATACCATTTTACAGTGCCTTTGAAAAATGGATACAGAGACTTCTGAAGCAGGACCAGAGGAGAGTATTCAGCCCCTGAAGGCTCCTTCAGCATTCACCTGGATCCTGCCAGATCTTCCACCTGAATGCCATTTTTGTGTAGCATTATTCCCATGTCTCTCGATATCTCTATTACCCAGAAATTTATTGCTCTCCGTTTGGAGTATACTCAAGGCTGGAACCTACACAGCTCTCTGGGGCAGAGAATTCCAAGTATTCCTATCTTCTGAGTGAAAATTCCTGCTTATCTCAGTCTCAATTGGCCAACCCACTCTTCTCAAACTGTCTCCTGCTTCAGAAACATCTCCATCCAGGAACATCTCAGTGATGGAGAACTTAGAGTGCTCAGAATTAAACTTGTAAAGACCATGATACTCACCTAATGTTTTCTCATATACACTGTTACAGAAACAGAGCAAATCACCAGGAGAGTGAAGAACACCCAGCAGATTACATTCCAGACACCGTAACTGAGAAAAATGTAAGAAATACAAAATCATTTGACGAAAATGAGTCTGCTTTATGTTTTAACCATTTATCCACGATTTAAACTGCAACCTGAGTATATTGTAGCAAAGTAAAGTAGCGCAGCTCAGGGAGTTCACTGGGGAAACGGAACTACATTTTAATTCATGAATGACATGAACAAATAGGTAAAGGTCAAATGAAACAAGTTTCAGTAGCATGTCCTGTAATGCTCAGGGCAAAGTTATACGTGAGGGTTATAAGTTTTAATGGTTGGACATTTGCAGGAGGCACTGCAGCCTGGTGTGATATTACAACAGTGAGAGGTCTATTCAGTGAGTGAGAAACTCAGAATAGCATCATCCCACAGTGGTCCTTGCACTTTCTTACAGGCAAAGCTTAACCAGCTGGAACCAGGCAGCCTTTCACCCTCTCAGTTTGTAACTCTGCGGATGTGAGAAAGAGAAGATGACAGAGAATGTAGTGACCCTGTCGTGATACAGCAGAATGCCCTGGGTTATCAAAAGTTGCCATTTCTTTACTTTGAAAACTACAACAGCCTGAGCTGAGATGAATAATAAAACATCTAATTTTATTTAATTGTATGTGTTATGCCTCGAATGGACAATGTCATCACTTCAGGGTGTGTGCTAAAACTAAGGTATTCTTTTACATCCAGTGGAACACTTCCATCAGCCTGTCATGCTTGAAGTGACCCAAACTGAGATGGAGTCTGACACCATTATCCCCTCAGGTCACATGCTCTGACACAGTGACGAATTTGTCTATTCAAGGCATAACACCTACAAGCTGTGAGATGTAACACAAAACTGGAGTGCAACATTTGTGCATTCTCTGGAGCTTTATTACACTTGCATTCATTTTCAAAAATGATTCATTGAATTTTTCAAAATTGTCCAAATATCAAAGTGACGTAATGTGATGAGGTGCAGTTGTTCATGTGACTAAAGAAACGAAACCAATGAACATTTTGAATTGTCATGAAACGAATGAATGAACGTCAGAGTCTGTATAAAACTTATCGATGCTGCTGATTTATGTCATCTCAGTACAGCTTCTCTCTGCTCCCCTGGCAACTGACACATCCAATTTCACTGGATTTTTCTCCCTGAGTATTGGAAGCTGTGCAGTAATATTGATGATGTTGCTGTTTGAAGGATTGACAACGTAGATCCAGTTTATTGGTGTCAAAGATCTTTGAATCTTGAGATGGGGTCTTCTCAAACCATGTGTAGTGAATGGGGAGGGATCCATGGGCAGACTCACAGGAGATTGTCACTGAGCCCCCAGAACATGAGATAATTGGTTGTGATTAAAATCAAATTCGAGGAACAGAGATATTTTCTTTGCGAGGAAACAATTATTGCAAAACTGACTCCAAGTGAAAAATTGAAAATCCCTGAATACTTCTACCTACACTCTCCCATCTCATGAAGTAAGGTGATAGAGCACAGAAATAGACAATTTGGCATGGCCAATCCACCGAACCTACACATCTTTGGGCTGTGGGATTAAAACCAGAGCACACAGAGGAAACCAACACACACAAGGGGAGAATGTGCAAACTGCATACACTCAATTACCCGAGTGTGGAATCGAACACATGTCCCTGGCACTGTGAGCCACCAGGCTGCTGATAAAATATGGCCTAAAATAAAATTTATAGTCTTACAATGCTTTTTCTGTCACAGAATATTATCTGGTTAAAAACAAATGAATTACACGTTCTGGAGACCGGAATAAAAAACAGAAGTTGTGAGAATGATATGATCAGACTGATTTGTTTAGTTTCAGATGTGGACTAGAATTGTGAAGAATTCTGCACTGATCTACTTCTGCACAAATGTGGACTAAATCGCTGTGCATTTCCAATATTCTCTGTTCGTCACTGGCACTTAATTGGCATTTTCTCTTCATCACCTTTGTAAGTTTAAAGAATTATTTACTCAGTGTTTATATCACATTTACAGTTCCGGCTGCTTATTTCCGACAGCTCAGGCGAGTAAGTTGATGCAAAAGGCTAACGCTGAAAGCTCCCTGTCACTGTGCAGATATATCACCTCAAATATTACTTTTCACCAGCAGGAATGAAACTATCCTGAAATGTCACTCCAGAACACATAGCCGCAAGGTAGGTTTGGCAAGCACAGTACATCACACACCATGTAGTTTAATGGTGAAGTGATGAAGATGAGCAATGCAATCTGAAGGCCAACAAAATAGAAACAATATTCTCCATTTGTACTTTTCAAATACAATTGGACCTTCAAAGTGAAACTAACACAACAGCCTGACATAAACCCAGCACCATTTTCATTTACAAAATAACAAATGACTTTCACTCGTTTGGTCAAAATTGTTGAACAATATTGTTAATCTCGCACATGGAATCAAAACAAAGACTATCCGACCTTTCAGAGGTTTTGTCTTCTGAGGTTTGAGTTTGACTGGGAGAAGAAATTCGATTTGTATTTGGGGAATGTGTATTTGTCAGTGATTTTGGTGAAAAAATGTCACAAATATATCCTTGTCCTGTTGAAACAAGGAAATGATGTTTGGATTCACCTCAGTTTCACTTGTAATTATCCAAGAGGACGTCATGAACAAATGGAGGCTCATTACCTGTAGAAAAGCCTGTGTGATAGCGTTATTTCCCCTTCTCTGGTCACAATGACACCTATAAATGACTGAGTTCGACTGATAATTTTATAGAGTCATTGAGTTATACAGCGCGGAAACAGACCCTTTGGTTCAACACGTCCATGTTGACTAAGTTTCTCAAACTAAACTATTCCCACTAGTCTGCATTTGGCCCATATCCTTCCAAACCTTTCCTTTTCATCAACAGATTCAAATATCTTTTAAGTATTGTAACTGTCCATTCATTAACTATGTCCCGTCCACATATGAACTAACATCTGTGTGAGTAGTTGCCTCTCAGGTCCCTTTTAAATCTTTCTTCTCTCATGTTAAAAATATTCCCTCTCATTTGAACTCTCCCACCCTGGGGAAAAAGACATTTCCTATTCACCTCATCTATGCCCCTCATGAGTTTGCAAGCCGTTACTATTTTACACCTCTACTTCCTGCACTCCAGGAGGGGTAATGGCCTCGTGGTATTATTGATGGATTGTTAATCCAGAGACTCAGATTATGATGTGGGGAGCAGGGTTCAAATCCCACCAGGGCAGGTAGAGGAATTTGAATTCATTAAATATCTGGAATTACGAATCCAATTATGACCCTGAATCCATTGTCGATTGTCGGGACAATCCCATCTGGTTCACTAATGTCCTTCAGGGAAGGGAACTGCCATCCTTACCTGTTCTGGCCTCCATGTGGCTCCAGACCCACAGCAATGTGTTTGCCTTGAAACTGCCCTTTGGGCATTAAATGCTGCCTAGCTAGCCACACCCTCACCCCGTGAATGAATTATAAAAAAACTTGAGAGAAAAAAGTCCCAGCCTTTCTTGCCTGTTCTTATAACTCAAACCCTCCAGTTCTGGCAACATCCTGGTAAATCTCTTCTGAACACGCTCCAATATAATAATAACCTTCCAATAGCAGGGTGACTAGAACTGTACACAGTACAACAAAAGTGGCCTCACCAAAATCCTGTGCAAGTTCAACATGACGTTCCAACTTCTGTACTCAAATGGTCTGAGCAATGAAGGCAAAAATGCGAAATGCCTTCTCAACTACCGTGTCGACTTGTGATGCAAATTTTAAAGAATTATCAACCTGAACCTCTAGATCTCCCTGTTCAACAACACGACCCAGGGCTCTACCATGAATTGTATAAGTCCTGCCCTTCTCTGTCTCACCAAAATGCAATACCACGTATTTATCAAAATTAAACATTATCGGCCACTGCTCAGCTCATTGGCCCAATTGATCAAGATCCCTTTATAATCTTAGATAATCTTCTTAATTGTCGACTTTACCACCAATTTTGGTGTCATCTGAAAACTTTCTAACAATGCCGATGAAATTCTTATCCAAATCGTTCATATAAATTATACTGATCCATGTGCAACTTCACTGGTCACAGGCCTCCAGTGCAAAAACCAACCCTCCAGCACCACACTCTGTCTCCTGCTGTCAAGCCAATTTTGTTCCATTTGGCAAGATCACCCTCAATCCCATGAGATTTAACTTTACTAATTCGTCTACAATGAGGAACCTTGTTACTAAAGTCCATGTAGACAACATCTACTGCTCTGTCCTCTTCAATCTTTTTGGTTTCATTCTCAAAAAACTCAAACAAGTTTGTAAGGCAGACTGTGCACACACAAAGCCATGCTGATTAACCCTAAACAGTCCTTCCCTCTCCAAGAGCATATAAATCCTATCCCCCAGAATCCCCTCCAACAACTTACTTAACACTGATGTCAGGCTCACAGGCCTATAGTTCCCAGGCTTCCCATTAGAGCCTTGCTTAAATAAAGGCACAACATTAGCCAACCTCCAGTCCTCAGTCACTGCACCCGTGACTGTGGATGATACAAATATCTCTGCTAGGGATCCCTTAATTCCTTCACTAAATTCCCACAATATCCTAGGACATGCTTAATCAGGTCCCACCGATTTATCCACCTTTGTGTTTTTTAAGACCTCCAGCACTTCCTCTTCTCTAATGTGGACTATTATTAAGCCATCAATATTTATACACCTGAGTCCCCCAGCATCTATGTGTTTCTAGAACATAGAACATAGAACTGTACAGCACAGTACAGGGCCTTCGGCCCACAATGTTGTGTCAAACTTTTACCCGAAACCTAAGGTCTATCTAGCCTCCACCACTACCTTATACCATCATCCATATGCCAATCTAATAGCCACTTAACTGCCCCTAATGAGGCCGACTCCACTACCCTCTCTGGCAATGCATTCCATGCCCCAACCACTCTCTGAGTAAAGAGCCTACCTCTGATGTCTCCCCTCTCTCTACCTCCACTCACTTTAAAACTATGCCCCCTTGTAATAGCTACCTCCACCCTTGTAAAAAGTCTCTGGCTATCCACTCTTTCTATACTTCTGATTATTCTATACACCTCGATCAAGTCACCTCTCATCCTTCGTCATTCCAAAGAGAAAAGCCCTACCTCTCTCAACCTATCCTCGTAAGACCTTCCCTCCATTCCAGGCAACATCCCGGTAAATTTCCTCTGCACCTTTTCCAATACTTCCACATCTTTCCTGAAATGAGGCAACCAGAACTGGACACAATACTCCAGATGTGGCTGAACCAGGCTTTTGTACAGCTGGAGCATAACTTCACGGCTCTTGAAATCAATCCCTCTATTAATGAAAGCTAACACACCATACGTCTTCTTAACAACTCTATCCACCTGCGTGGCAGCTTTCATGGAAGTGTGGACATGAACCCCAAGATCCCTCTGTTCCTCCACACCGCCGAAAATCTTTCCGTTAACCCCGTATTCTGCTTTCAAACTTGTCCTTCCAAAATGAATCACCTCACAATTTTCAGGGTTAAACTCCATCTGCCATTTCTCAGCCCAGCTCTGCATCCTATCAATGCCCCTTTGTAACCTAGAACAGCCCTCCGCACTATTTACAATTCGACCCACCATCGTGTCATCCGTGAACTTACTATTCCACCCGACCACTCCTACATCCAAATCATTTACAAAAATCACAAGTAGAAGAGGACTCAGAACAGATCCTTGTTGTATACCACTCGTAACTGAGCACCATGTTGAATATTTTCTGTCCATTACCTCCCTTTATCTTCTAAGTGTCAGCCAATTCTGAATCCAATCTGCCAGATTTCCCCTATCCCATGCCTCCTTACTTTCTGCATGAGCCTACCATGGGGAATCTTCCCAAACGACTTACTTAAATCCATGTATTCCACATCCACTGCTCTACCTCCATCCACCTGTTTGGTCACCTCTTCAAAGAATTCAAACGTTTTGTGAGGCATGATCTACCCCTCACAAATCCATGCTGACTATCATGGATCAAACTATGCCTTTCCAAGTGATCATAAATCCTGTTTCTCAGAGCTCTTTCCAATAATTTGCCCATCACTGAAGTAAGGCTAACTGGCCTGTAATTTCCGGGGTTATCCTTGTTCCCTTTTTTGAACACGGGAATGACGTTTGCCTCTCTCCAATCTTCCAGCACTATACTCGTGGACAATGAGGATGAAAAGATCATCACCAAAGGCCCTGCGCTCTCTTCCCTCGCTTCCCATAGAATCCTTGGATAAATCCAATCAGCCCCGGGGGACTTATCGTTCTTCAATTTCCTCAAAGTTTCTTGTACGTCTTCTTTACTAACATCCACCTCCTCTAGCCTATCAGCCTGTCTCACATTGTTCTCCCCGATAGCGAGGTCCTTCTCAGCTGTGAATACCAAAGAAAAGTATCCATTAAGGACCTCTCCGATCTCTTCAGGCTCTGTGCACAAATTCCCTTTACAATCCTTGATCGGACCTGCTTTACTCTGGTCATTCTCTTATTCCTCACGTACTTGTACAAAGCCTTGGAGTTTTCCTTGATCCGATCTGCCGATGTTTCCTCATGCCCCCTGATGGCTCTCCTGAGCTCTTTCTTCAGCTCCTTTCTGGATAACTTGTATCTCTTTCAAGCCTTTTCTGTTCCTTGTTTCCAAAGCCTCACTGAAGCATCCTACTTTCTCTTAACTTTCTCATTTGACCTCACTTGAGAACCAAGGCTCCCTCACTCGACCGCATCTTCCCTGCCTGCTTGGGACAAACATATCGAGTACATGCAGTATGCATTTTTTGAACAATCTCCACATTTCTATCGTGTTCTTCGCTGACAGCATCTGTTCCCATTTTATGTTACCCAGTTCTTGCCTAATAGAATTATAATTTCCCTTCCACCGATTATAAACCTCACCCTGCTGTATGTACCTATCCTTTTCCACGACTATTGTAAAAGTAACAGAGATATGCTCACTTACGCCAAAATGCTCCCACCAGCAGGTCTGACACTTGGCCCGTTTCATTGCCAAGCACTCCACAGTAAAAACTGATATGAAAGTTTGGATCAGTATCTCTCCCACATTCTGTGGTTCCACACATGGACAATCTTGTTGACTTCCTTTCCCAAATCTGAGAGTTGATGTCTAACATCTGGGTTTGTTAAAGGGTTTGGGCTGGTAACTTCAACGCAGTTATCCCACTTGTTTAAAACCACGAGTTTCACATGGAGCTGTCGTTTGCTGATATTGGCTGTGGTCAATTCCACCCTCTTCGTGTCAGTTTTCTGAGCTCTCAGGAATGAGGAGAAACACCCCACAGACACATAACCTGCCAGTGATTTCCCATTGTATCGGAGATAATAGGAACTGCAGATGCTGGAGAATCCGAGATAACAAGGTGTCGAGCTGGATGAACACAGCTGGCCAAGCAGCATCACAGGAGCTCCTGATCCCATGATGCTGCTTGGTCTGCTGTGTTTATCCAGCTCTACACCTTGTTATCAGTGATTTCCCATTGGCTGAACTGTAAGTATCCAGGAGGCAGACACATGAGGTGCCCCATCTCCATGGAGTACATAGACAACATGGCTGAGGTGTATTTTAAGTGAACCATTTCTGCAAGAACTAAATTGTTAAATTTTTATTGTTTATTCTTTGTTGGACAGTGTTTGCTGCCCATTCTGAATTACCTCTGACTGATTGGCTTTCAGGGCTTTTGAAGAGGGCAGTTAAGAATCAAGCACATTGCTGGAGTCACATATAGACCAGAGCTGGAAAGGGCTGCATGTTTCCTTCCCTAAAGGACATTAATGAACCAAATAGTGCCTTCCAGGATTTTAGGAGGCCCCAAAATGACTCACATTCGATGAAGTGCTCAGTTGAAACAAGCAAACCGTTGTAATGCAGCAAGATGTAGAAGTTAATTTAAATGCAGTGAAAAGCATTGAAGTAATTCTGTCAAAAATCTGGTTGTTTTTATCAATTGAGGAATGAATTCTTCCTTTGATATCAGGAAAACCTCCATTCTGCAAAGAGTTTACAAATGACGCCATACCCAAACGGTGAACAGGTTCTCAGTTTATCACCTCATCGATGCTGTCTCAGCTGCAAGAGGACAGCATTCCCTCTCTCTGCTGGGCTGTGGTATCCAGCTGAATTTTAACCCCAAAGGGGAACTTGAACACACAGCATGTTTGTGATAAATGTTAGAGTGCAGCCACATGAGCCGCTGCTGATAGTTACAAATACAGTTTATGTGTGTCATTGTTCCTTGATGCTGACCAGATTCTCTCTGACAGCTCAAACACGAGATCATATCAGGAAATGCCTGCAGTCAATACTTGCATATGTTTCATATTTACAACTCATCTCCAACCTATACCCAATATCTGCCCAAAATCTGGACATAATAGTCACTTCCCGAATTTGATAATTTGATCTGGTAGACAAATTCAAATTGTCCGTCAATCAAACGTTTTTTAATTTTCGGGGATTATTGGAGTTATTACAATGCTCATGCATGCTGTGGGTAATATCTTACGTACCTGCTCATTTTTGAAGAACAAAGCAAACCGTTGGTTTTGTTCAGAACTGGCGATGAAACAAATGGAGTGCGTTTTATCAATTACAGTCTTACAGAATGTGATAAAATGCAACCAGTTGCAATACACTTTCAATAAAAAAGAAATCATATTGTTTGCTTCACACTCACCGATGCTGTCGATGTATATTGTATACCAACAGTTCTTCTCTGTTACATTGTTGACTGACACATGAACAATTTCACTGGATTTTGTTCCCTGAGTATTTGAGGCTGCGCAGTAATATTGATGATGTTGCTGTGTGAGGGATTGACAATTTAGATCCAGTTTATTGGTGTCAGAGATCTTTGAATCTTGAGATGGGGACTTCTCAGACCATGTGTAGTGAATGGGGAGGGATCCCTGGGCAGACTCACAGGAGATTGTCACTGAGTCCCCAGAACATGAGACATTTGGTTGTGACAAAAATCGAAGTTGAGGAGCAGAGACAGCTTCTGTGGGAAAGAAACAATTGTTGAGAAATCGACTGCCACCGAAAAATCAAATACTCTCCAACACTTTGTTATCTTGTTTCTTGGATAAAGCATTGATCAGACATATCAGCAGAAATAAAAATTGAAATAATATCAGTGAGACATATGTACCTTCTGAGATGTGCAGCTTTACATTAAACATTGGGTCAGTGGCAATGCCAGGTTTGTCAATCCCACAGCTGTACCATCCTGCATCTCCCCATTGAAGATTCTTCATTGTAACAAGAATTATTCCTTGTGTTTTGTTATCAGTGATGGATATTCTCCCATTTGGCCAGTTTGTTGTTGCTATAACATGACACTGATGAGTCCATCCGCGACACCAATATTTAATGTGTGACTGGTACCACCCTGCTTCGTAGTGGCAATGTATTGTGATTGCTCTTCCCAAAATTCCCGTAACGTATTTCTCTGCCCATAAAGCACCTGAAACTGAGGAGAAAATATTTCAGAGATTTGGAAATTTCTAAAGAAGTGCTTAACATGGATGGATACATTGTAATCATTGACATTCTATCTAGTTTGATTGAAAGAGTCGGACCCAATGGGTCAAGTTTTGGGGCAGCCTTGAAATTGGGCTTGTGCTAAACAATGTCGGCTCTAAGTCCACTGTGTGTGGCACCATCGAAGTGTAACTCCTGAAGAGCAGTCTGAATGACAGGCCTGGATTGGAGTCGGCTGGGGATTAGTGTGAAGGAGGCTACAGGTGCTGAAGGGTTCTTATTCTGACCGGAGAGGGAGAGTTTCAATCGGGGAGGAGAGGGGAGTATGTCGACTCATGGTGTGCTGAGGGGCTGAATTTCCAGGTCTTGAGGGGAAGATGCAACAGGTGACACAGGAAGATTATGAGAGGCCGCAAGGAGTTAAAGGAGAGATTTGAAGTTCAGCAAGGGATGGTTCACAAATGTGAAGCTCAATCACAGATGGCACAGTGGCTCAGTGGTTTGCACTGATGCCTCACAGTGCCAGGGACCCTGTTCCTTTTCCAATCTCGAGCAACCGTGTGTGAAGTTTGCACGTTCTCCTTGTGTCTGCGTGGGTTACCATTGGATGCTCCTGTGTCCGCCCACAGTCGAAAGATGTGCAAGTTCAGTGGATTGGCCATGCTAATTTGCCCATAATGTTTTGGGATGAGTAGGTTATGTTCATTAGTCACGGGAAATACAGGGCTACTGGGATGGGGTAGGGGAATGGGTCTGGGGGGCGTGGGGATGCTGCTCAGAGGGTTGTTGTTGAGCTGTTGGGCCGAATGGCAAGTTTCCACACTGTGGGGATTCTATGATCTATGGTCAATATGCAGAAGCTTAGGACAGTAAAGGCAGGATTAATTGTAATCACACATTGCTCTCAGTGTAAGGATAGTAAAATAACAGAAGGAATTTACTGATTTTTCTGGAGAGACACTTCATGAGAAAATGTTTAAATTGCAGCCATATTGTGTCCTGGTGTGGAAGAGGGGCAGCCTGTTGATGATTGGGTAAACTTTACCTCAAAAGATATGATTGTGTGGGAAACAATTCTCAACCGAAACGAAAGAAAGGATTTTAAAATAAAATGAAGTGGTTGAGAGGAAAGGAGAAAGGGAGAAACTGCATGAACAATTAAAGCTGATGGAAGTCACGAATGAGAGTTCTTATTGAAAAAGGAAGTCTTGAAGAGGATTGCTGAACACACAGAGGCACACTTCGGTTTTCTGTCTGTAAAGTATTCTGCATGAAATTGGTGAGCTTGAGCCTCAATCTGTTGCAGAAAGATTTCCTGTAACATTTCACTGAGCTGCGGCCCTGGGAACTTTAATACTTTGCGTGTTCATCTCTGCTTCATTATAAACGAAGGGGAAGTGGCAATATTGAACAATAATGTTATTGCAATGTTACAATTACAATTGTGATAATTGATGGACATGAAAGAACTTTGTTCAAGTTAAAGACAGAAAGGAAAAAGCCTTCTTATGGGAAGAGAAATATAAACAAACCATCGACTTTTGTGCCAGAGTCTCGCAAACAACATTTAATGAACGTTCTATTACAGGAAAAGAAAGGAAAGCAAACCCAAGATGTTTAGATTGACAGCTTACTACCTCACCAGTTTTCAGTGTATATTGAACATTTAAAACTTTGGACCAGTTCAACTGATGATGCTGTTTGAATCACTTTAAAAAACATCATGCTGTCCTTTTCTTTATTTTATTCATAATTAATGATGCAGCTGTAAAGTATTTGGTAACAGTCTTGTGATATTATCATATTTTCAGAAGAAGATATAACATTTCCTGATGCTCTTCATGTATTTTTACATTTTTTCATTTGAACCTCAGTCAAAGCACACGGTGCTTCTGTTTTCTGCAGTTTGTTCTTCCTGGAACAGGTCACCAGCGTCAGACCAGTTTGTGTAATTTAAGGGGTGTCACACTGCGCTGGATAAAGCTGACTTGGAATCTCATTCACGCTTGCTCCCTGCCATGGGCACGTTGGAAGAATTTGCAGGTTGATGATGAACCTGTTTATCTTTGTGAGAATGCACATTCCTTTGGAAAGTGTGCTGGAGAATAAATCGAACTCTCAGCATTTATCACAGCAATAAAGATGTTACCTGCTGTGTCAACAAGATGTTCCTTTGTGCTTTTACATGTGTCCAAATATGTAAACATCTCTATACTGTATAAACCAGACAGTAGACTTTAATAAACATTAATTATTGGAATAAACATCTCAGATGGTCACTCACCGGGAATGGAACAAATGAGGGGAATCAAAGTCCACATTGTTTTATTCACAAAGATCAGTTCTTGATGTCAGTCACACAGCTCTTGTTTCTCACATTGAAATAAGTGTGTAATGCAATGTCTACAAGAATGTAAATGAGGAAGAGGATAAAGGAAGCCAACTTCTGAAACTACTGTCTGTCAGATGACGCAATTTAACCTTGAAGGAATTTTTGTCCTGTTAGTTATGCTTAACAGAAGAACTAAACTAATTTTCAATGAATGAATAAAAAATTCTGAAATCAATACAGTTCAAGAGCCAGATGCTGAGGATAGCAGTGACTGAAGCTCAGTATTTAGAGTGAATTCTCATGTGAACGACAACTGGGACTCATTCTCCCATGTCAGAAATTGCAACAAACAGGTTTTGACGAATACAGATTTCTTCTGTAAAAATTCATCCTGCAGTTAAAAATAGAATTGTTTTGAATATTTTGTGTCTTTTTGCAGAATGTACCTCCTGTTGTGAGGACTGAATAATTATTGTGTCAGGATCAGAACTCCTGGATGTGCAGGAGAAGGACACTCTCTGCTCCACTTGTCCAAGACCCAAGTGAACAAGTAATGAGGCTGATTTCAGGCAGAAAAAGGAACTCAACTGACAGAGAGACAATTCTGGGAGAAGTGAACTGTGATTGAGTAACTGGGAGTGAGCTTCAACTCCAAGGTGAGGGTCCCTCTGTTGAACTGCCTGACATGGGTCTTTGTATTTCCCAGGACATGGTTGATGATGAGTGAGTCTGGTGAATCATGCTGGGTTTCACCTTTGAGAAGATCAAAGAGACTGATACCCTTCATTAACCCTGCTAACCCCCACCCACAATTCTGAAGGCAGTGCTACCACCTTAATGCTTAATATGGAAGTAGAGTCACGGGAGATGTTACCCAGAGACTGAAGCAGTGAGGACCATCGCAATGCTCTGTCTGGGAAATAGAAACAATATATTGGGTAAACTCCTTGTAGAACACTTGGAAACATTTGGGGGTTATTACCCCAATGTGGATGAAACCCCACTGCCTTGAGGTCACCAATGTCTGAGTGTCAGAAATAGAGAGCAGAGACCTCCCAGCCCCTTATGATATGGGCACTGTAGAATCAGTTGGAAAAATATGACAAGATTCAAAAAGCAGATTCCGTGATGCAACAGTGAATGCAGCTCTTATGAACAAGGTGAAGAATATCTGATCAAATTGTCAGGGATCCTGTAAAGTGACTTGCTCAGTGTCAAAGCCACATCCTGTTGGATGGGCACTCAGCAGATTACAAATGACTGTTCTTCTGAGACAAACCATTGCACGACCTGAACTTGTGCAATTTTACATTGTTACAATGTTACATTGCACAAACAAACAGTAATCAGATGTATCAGAGATAAAAGGTACTGCAGATGCTGGAGAATCCGAGATAACAAGCATGGGGCTGGATGAACACAGCAGGTCAAGCAGCATCATAGGAGCAGGAAAACTTGACGTTTCGGGCCTAAACCCTTAATCAGAAATGGGGGAGGGGAAGAGGGTTCATGTAATTTATTTAACTTGGTGGTTACTGTTATCATTTCAGTTTTTTGTTCTTTTCCCATTACATTAATCCAAAATCATTTCATGACAAGATCTCTTTTCTCACACAGAAATGTCCAACGTGAGATAGAACATGAATATTCAAACAAGGTGCAAATTTCCAGCAAATGACACAGGAGCAGAGAATCCGCACTTTTCCATTTTGGTTGAGCTGAGAGCATCAGATTCAATGAGGAACTGGAAAGAAACATCAGAAACACTGAGACAGAGTATGATGCCGTATTTTTCATGTTAGTTTTGATTCGAATTGTGGACATGGCAATTAAATGATGAAAACTTGTGATAAACTCCTCCTTCCCCATCGTTTATTGCACATGTTCTGGGAAACTAATACAGATCAATACTGCTTGTACACGTCGAAGATCATTTTATCACAGAGAGTTAATGTTTCCCTGTCGTTGTGCTGGTGATCAGGTGACAGAGGAAATAGGTGAAGGCATAAGACATTGGAGCAAAACTGCGCCATTCAGCCCATCATGTCTACTCTGCCATTCAACTGGATCATGGCTGATCTCATAATCCTCAACCCCACTTTCCTACCTTTTCCCATAACTCTTGATTCACTGACTGATTAAAAACCTGTCTATCTCAGCCTTGAGTGTAATCAACGGCAGAGCCTCATCAATCCTCTTTGGCAACTAATTCTACAGATTCACAACCATCTCAGAGATGTGAAAAAAAATTCTCCTCATCTCGAACTGAAATGTATGTATCATCTGCGATGATGCCCTCTGGTCCAAGTCTCACCCACAAGGGGAAACATGCGGTCTGCACTTTTCCCATCATGCCTTGCAAGTTTCAGTAAGCTAACCTCTCATTCTTCTCGATTCCAATGGGTACAGGACCAGTCATACTCAAAATCTTCTCACAAACCTCTTCTCATGTCCATCAATATCTTTATTAGCTCGAAATGTATTGACCTCTGTTTTGACTATATTCAAAGCTGTAGCCTCCAGAGCTCTCTGGGGCAGAGAATTCCAACAAATCATCACCCTCTTAGCGAAGGAATCCCTTCTCATCTCAGTCTCAAACGGTCCACCCATTCTCCTCAATCTGTGCCTTCTGCTTCAGAAGCATATCCACACAGGAACATCTCATTGATGGAGAACTTAGAGCGCTCAGAATTATTCTTGTAAAGGCCATGATAATCACCTAATGTTTTCTCATATACACTGTGACAGAAACAGAACAAATCACCAGGAGAGTGAAGAGCACCCAGCACATTATATTCCAGACAATGTAACTGGGCAAACTGGACAAAATACAAAATCATTTGTAGGAAACAAGTTTCCTTCATGTTTCAAACATTTATCCGCTGTTTACACTACAATCTTAGTTTATTGTAGCCAAATAAAGCTGCACAGCTCAGAGAGTTAAGTGGGGAAACTGAACTACAGTTTAATTCCTGCATGACATGAACAATAGATAAAGGTGAACTGAAACAAGGTTCAGTAGCATGATGTATTGCACATCACAACGTTATGCTCAGAACAGCATCATCCCACAGTGCTCCTTGCACTTTCTAACAGGCAAGTCTGAACCAGCTGGAACCAGACAGCCTTTCACCCTCTCAGTTTGGGAACAACATGTAACTCTGAGGATCTGAGGAAGAGAAGATGACGGAGAATGTTATGTCCCTGTCAGTGATACTGCAGAATGCCCTGAGTGTTCAAAAACTGCCATTTCTTTGCTTTGAAAACTACAACACCATGAGCAGAGATCAATAATAAGGCATTTAACTTTAATGGTGAAAACTGCACTCGAATCTGCGAGGTGACAAACAGAAAATTGTTACTTTCTATCATAGATTTCCAATTTTATGAACAGCAACATTGTCAGGAAGGTAACGGGATAGCATCGTATAAAATCAGGCACCATCTCCATTCTGATAAATTATAGCCTGAAATTGGAAATTCTTGAAAACTTTTATGCAAAATGACATGTTATCACTTGGAATCAATGCTGATGGGAATATCGACAATGAAAAGGTTCTACTTTTTACTGACAGACTTGGATCATAAAGATATTTGTGTTATTGTTGGTGCCGATGTTGGCAATGCCGTTGAAGAGACTTCACAAATATATTCACTTCCTATTGAGGGATCAGATAATATTCGGCTTCACCTGAGTCTCACTTACAGAGAACCAAGAGAGAACTCTTCACAAATGGGACCTCAGGGTTTTTTGTGAAGAATAGATTTTGTTGAATTCATTTGTTGACAACTCCCGCTTTCTGGAGAGATGTCGTAGTGACATAACTTCAACATAATTTAAAGATAACATAGTGTGGAGCTGGTGGAACACAGCAGGCCAGGCAGCATCAGAGGAGCAGGAAAGTTGACATACCGGTTGGGACCCTTCTTCAGAAATGGTGTGGAGGGGAAAGGGAGCTGGGAAATAAATAGAGAGAGGAGAGGTGGGGCTGGTGAAGATAGGTGGGATGGTGATAGTTGAGTGCAGGTAGAGAGTGGTGGGGATTGGTCAGTGATGTGGGAGGGGCATATAGGTAGGAGGGAAGATGGACAGGTTTCGTCAAGACAAGGAGGTGGGGATGAGAGGGAGGATTGGTCATGGGATGTGGCCGGGGCTGGGGAGATTGGTAAAATCCATATTTAGGCCATTGGGCCGGAGGCTTCTGAGGTGGAATATGAGGTGCTGCTCCTCCAGTTCCATCTAGCATCTATTTTCAAAAACAAATCAATGCTTTGCTCAAAATTGTTAAAAAATGAAAGTGACATAATGGGATGAGGTGCAGTTAATCATGTGATGAAAGAAGCTGAACAAATGAACAGTTTGAATAGCCATGAAATGAATTAATCAACTTCAGTGTCTGTAAAAAAACTTACTGATGCTACTGGTTCATATCATCTCACTACAGCTTCTCTCTGCTCCCCTGGCAAATGACACATGAACAATTTCACTGGATTTTGTTCCCTGAGTACTTGAGGCTGTGCAGTAATATTGATGATGTTGCTGTGTGATGGATTGACAATGTAGATTCCATTTATTGGTGTCAGAGATCTTTGAATCTTGAGATGGGGCCTTCTCAGACGATGTGTAGTGAATGGGGAGGGATTCCCGGGCAGATTCACACGACATTGTCACTGAGTCCCCAGAACATGAGATAATTGGTTGTGATTAAAATTAAAATTCAGGAACAGAGACATTTTCTTTGCGAAGAAACAATTATTACAAAACTGACTGTAAGTGAAAAATCAAAAACTCGAATACGAAGACCTTCACTGTCACATCCAGTGTCACAAGGTCAGACAGCACAGAAATAGAGCCTTCTGTTTCATATGTTCATGTTAAACAAGTTTCTCAAAAGAAACTAGCCCCACCTGCCAGTGTTTGGCCGTTATCCCACTAAACATTTCCTAATCATATACGTATCGAAATGTCTTTTAAATGTTGTAACTGTGCCTTCATCTATCATGTTCTCTGGCATTTTATTCCACATATGAACCACCCAGTGTGTGAAAAAAGTTGCCTCTCAGGTCCCTTTTACATCTTTGTCACCTTACCTTACCTTTAAAATATGCCCTCTCACTGTGAAGTCTCCCACACTAGGGTAAAAATACCTTTGCTATTTACCTTATTTATACCCCTCATGATTTTATAAACCTCTGTAAGTTCACCCCACACCCTCCTATGCTCCATTGGAAAATGTCCCAGCCTTTCCAGCCTATCCTAACAGCTCAAACCCTCCAGTCACGGCAACATCCTGGTAAATCTTTGGTGAACCTTCTCTAATTTTATAATAACCTTCCTATAGCAGGGTGGATAGAACTGTTCACAGTAATCCAATAGAGGCCCCACCGACGTCCTGTACCATCTCAACATAACGTTCCAACTCAATGGCCTGACCAATGTCGGCAAGTGTGTTAAATGCTTTCTCAACCACCCTGTCTCCAGGTGATGCAAATTTCAAATAATTATGAACTTGAGCCTTGAGATCTCTGTGTTTGATAACACTTCCCAGGGTCCTACCATTAACTGTATAATCACTGCCCTTGTTTGTTTCAGCAAAATCCTATACCTCGTATTTATCAAAATTAAGCTTCATTTGCCATTCCTCAGTTTGTTGGTATAATTGATCAAGATCAGGATTTGTGATCCCAGGGATGAGGTATTCAGACTTCCAACAGACACAACAGGGAGTGAGGTTGTTAATAAAGAAATGCAGTCGATGGAGCGTAATTGTGGACACAGGGATGGTTTGAAGTGTGTATACTTCAACGATAGAAGTATCAGAAATAAGGCGGATGAACTTACAGCATGGGTCAGTAATTGGAGCAACAAAGTTGTGGCCATGACAGAAACTTGGGTAACTCAGGGACAGGAATGGTTGTTGGAAGTTCTGGAATTTAGATGCTTTAAAAGAAATAGGGAGGATGGTAAAAGAGGCAGCAGAGTGGCATTGCTAGTCAGGGCCAGTACAGGCGCTACTGAAAGGCAGTTTGAGAATGGTATGTCGACAGAGTCAGTTTGGGTTGAGATCAGGAACAAGAAAGGATCAGTCACTTTGCTGGGGTATTTTTTTACAGACCCTCTAATAGTTGCAGAGAAGTGGAGTTGCAGATTAGGAAGCAGATACTGGAAAGGTGCAGAAGTCGGAGGGTTGTAGTGATGGGAGACTTCAACTTTCCAAATATTGATTGGAAACTTTTTAGTTGTCATAGTTCAGATGGAACAGATTTTGTCCAGTGCATTCAGGAAGGATTCCTGACACAGTAAGTAAATAGACCAACGTGAGGAGAAGCCACTGTGGATTTTGTGTTTGGCAATGAACCAGCCACGTGTTAGACCTGTTGGTGGGAGCATTTTGGTGGTAGTGATTATAACTCTGTTACTTTTACAATAGTCATGGAAAAGGATAGGTACATACAGCAGGGTAAGGTTTAGAACTGGGGGAAGGGTAATTATAATTCTGTTAGGCAAGAACAGGGTAGCATAAATTGGGAACAGATGCTGTCACGGAAGGGCACTATAGAAATGTGCAGATTGTTTAAGGAATGCATACTGCATGTGATTGATATATTTGTCCCTAGCAGGCAGGGAAGGTGTGGTCGAGTGAGGGAGGCTTGGTTCTTGAGAGAAGTCGAACGACTAGTTAAGAGGAAGAAGGATGCTTATATAAGGTTTCGGAAACAAGGATCAGAAAAGGCTCTAGAGAGATACAAGTTAGCCAGGAAGGAGATGAAGAAAGGGCTTAGGAGCGCTATAGCAAGAGAAAAACTCGGCAGATGGATCAAGGAAAACTCCAAGGCTTTTTACACGTACGTGAGAAATAAGAGAATGACCAGAGAAATGGTAGGGCCAATCAAGGATTGTAAAGGGAATTTGTGCACAGAGCCTGAAGAGATAGGAGAGGTTCTTAATGGATACTTTTCTTCGGTATTCACAACTGAGTGGGACCTAGCTGTAGGGGAGGACAGTGTGAAAAAGGCTGGAAGTCTAGAGGAGGTGGATGTTAGTAAGGACGATGTACTAGGAATTTTGAGGAACTTGAAGATAGATAAGTCTCCCGGGCCTGATGGGATTTATCCAAGGATTCCTTGAGAAGCGAGGGAAGAGATTGCAGGGCCTTTGGCGATAAACTTTTCATCCTCACTGTCCACGAGTATAGTGCCGGAAGATTGGAGAGAGGTAAATGTCGTTCCCTTGTTCAAAAAAAGTGAATAGGAACAACCCCGGAAATTATAGGCCAGATAGTCTTACTTCAGTGGTGGGCAAATTATTGGAAAGGGCTATGAGAAATAGGATTTATGATCACTTGGATAGGCTCAGTTTGATTCGTGACAGACAGCATGGATTTGTGAGGGGTAGTTTATGACCACTAAACCTTATTGAATTCTTTGACGAGGTGACCAAACACGTGGATGAATGTAGAGCAGCGGGGGTCGTATACATGGATTTGAGTAAGGTGTTTGATAAGGTTCCCCATGGTAGGCTCATGGAGAAAGTAAGGAGGCATGGGATAGGGGGAAATGTGGCAGATTGGATTCAGAATTGGCTGACCCTTAGAAGACAAAAGGTGGTGGTGGACGGAAAATATTCAACATGGTACTTAGTTACAAGTGGTTTATCACAGGGATCTGTGCTGGGTCCTCTTCTATTTGTGATTTTTGTAAATGATTTGGATGTAGGAGTGGAAGGGTGGATTAGTGTGTTCGCGGACAATACGAAGGTGGGTTGAGCTGTGGATAGTGCGGAGGGCTGTTCTAGGTTACAAAGGGACATTGATAGGATGCAGAGCTGGGCTGAGAAGTGGCAGATGGAGTTTAACCCTGAAAAGTGTGAGGTGATTCATTTTGGAAGGACTGATTTGAAAGCAGGATACAGTGTTAACAGAAAGATTCTTGGCAGTGTGGAGGAGCAGAGGGATCTTGGGGTTCATGTCCACAGTTCCCTGAAAGCTGCCACCCAGGTGGATAGAGTTGTTGAGAAGGCATATGATGTGTTAGTTTTTATTAATAGAAGGATTGAGT
>JAHRHZ010000027.1:40928-67531 GCA_024137785.1 Ginglymostoma cirratum
CAAGAAATATTCCTTGTGTTTTGTTATCAGTGATTGATATTCTCCCATTTGCCCAGTTTGTTGTTGCTATAACATGACACTGATGAGTCCATCTGCGACACCAATATTTAATGTGTGACTGGTACCACCGTGCTTCATAGTGGCAATGTATTGTGATCGCTCTTCCCAAAATTCCCGTAACGTATTTCTCTGCCCATAAAGCACCTGAAACTGAGGAGAAAATATTTCAGAGATTTGGAAATTTCCAAAGAAGTGCTTAATATATACAGCTACATTGTAATCAGCTAAATTCGATCTAGTTTATGATGAAGGTAATAATTAATACAAACACTTATCAGAGCCTCAGAGTGTTCCAGATTCACAGAGTGATGTAAACAGTCTTACCCCACTGGTTGAGTTTTGGGCCAATCTTGAAATTGGGCTTGTGCTACACGCTGTCGGCTCTAACTCCACTGGGTGTGGCATCATCGAAATGTTGCCCTCCTGGAGAGCAGCCTGAATGACAGGCCTGGATTGGAGTCAGCTGGAGATTAGTGTGAAGGAGGCTACAGGTGCTGAAGGGCCCTTGCTCCAACTGGAGGAGGAAGATTTCATCCAGGGAGGGGAGGGGACCGTGTAGACTCCTTGTGAACTGAGGGGCTGAATTTTCAGTTCTTGAGGAGCAGATACAATTGTAGACTCAGAAAGATTATGAGAGCCCTCAAGGAGGAAAAGAAAAGATTTGAAATCCTTGAAGCGACGGTTTATGAAGATCAAGCTAAACCATGGACAGCATGGTGGCTCAGTGGTTAGCACTGCAGCCTCACAGTGCCAGGGACCCTGCTCCATTTCCAATCTCAGGCGACTGTGTGTGGAGTTTGCATATTCTCCCTGAGTCTGCGTGGGTTTTCAATGGATCCTCCTGTTTCTGCCCACATTCCAAAGATGCGCAAGTTAGTTGGATTGACCACGAAAAATTGCCATAATGTTCAGGGCTGAGTAGGTTAGGTGCATTAGCCACAGGAAATACAGGACCAGAAGGATGCGGGAGGGGAATGGATGCTCTTCGGAGGGTTGTTATGGACAAATGTGCAGTTTCCACACTGTGGGGGATTCTATGATCTATGGTCAATGTGCAGAACCTTGAGTGCGGTAAAGGCAGGATTATTTGTAATCGCACATTGTTGTCAGTGTAAGGATAGTAAAATATCAGAAGTAATTTACTGAATGTTAGGGAGATATACTTCATGAGAAAATGTTTAAATTGCTGCCACATTGTGTCCTGGTGTGGAAGAGGGACAGCCTGTTGATGTCTGGGTAGACTTTACTTCAAAAGAAATGATTGTGTGGGGAACAATTCAATGATAAAAAGGATTTTAAAATAAAATGAAGTGGTTGAGAGGAAAGGAGAAAGTGAGAAAAATGGCTGAATTGTTAAAGCTGATGGAAATCACGAATTAGAGTTCTTATTGAAAAGAGGAAGCCTTGAAAGAAAGAGGATTGCTGAACACTCAGAGGCACGCTTCAGTTTTCTGTTTGTAAAGTTTCTGCATGAAATTGATGAGTTTGAGCCTCAGTCTCTTGCCGAAAGCTTTCCTGTAACATTTCACTGAGCTATGGCCCTGGGAATTTTAATATTTTGTGTTTCAGCTTTGCTTGATCATAAATGAAGGGGACGTGGCAATATTGAACAATAATTTTATCGCAGTGTTACATTATAATTTATAATTGATTGGCACTAAAGGACATACACAACTTGGTTAAAGTTAAAGACTGAAAGGAAAAAGTCTTCCCATGGGAAGAGAAATATAAACCAACCATCGACTTTTGTGCCAGAGTCTCGCAAACAACATTTAATGAACGTTCTATTACAGGGAAAGAAAGGAAAGCAAACCCAAGATGTTTTGATTAATGGCTTACTACCACACCAGTTTTCTTTTGGACTAGTTCAAATCATTATGCTGTTTGAGTCACTTTAAAATAAACATGATGCTATCCTTTTTTATTTTATTCATAATTAATAATGCACCTGTAAATTATTTGGTAACTATGTCCTGTGCTGTCACAATATTTTGAAAAGAAGATATAACATTTCCTGATGTTGTTCATGTATTTTTACGTTTTTTCAATTGAACCTCAAAGGCTCCCATATATATTCAGAGATAAACGGAGAAATCAAAGCACACTGTACATCTGTTTTGTGCAGTTTGCTCTTCCTGGAACATGTCACTAGCCTCAGACCAGTTTGTGTATTTTGAGGGGTGTCACTCTGCGCTGGATAAAGCTGACCTGGAATTTCATCCACATTTGCTCCCTGCCATGGGCACATTGGAAGAATTTGTAGGTTAATGATGAATCTTTTTGGCTCCGTGAGAATGCACACTCCTTTGCACAATGGGCTGGAGAATAAATTGAACTCTCAGCATTTATCACAGCAATAAAGATGTTCCCTGCTGTGACAACAAAATGTTCCTTTGTGCTTTTACATGTCACCAAATATGTAAACATCTCTATATTGTATAAACCAGACAGTAGACTTTGATGAACATTAATTTTTGAATAAATATTTTGGATGGTCACTCACCAGGAATGGAATGAATGAGGAGAATTGAAGTCCACATCGTTTTATTCACAAAGATCACTGCTTGATGTCAGTCACACAGCTCTTGAAATAAGTGTGTAATGTGATGTCGACAAGAATGTAAATCAGGTGGAGGATATAGGAAGCCAACTTCTGAAATCATGCTGGGTTTCACCTTTGAGAAGATCAAAGGAACTGACACTCTTCACCAACCCTGCTAACCCCCACCCACAATGCTGAAGGCAGTGCTCCCACCTAATGCTTAATATGAAGGAGAGTCACTGGAGATGTTACCCAGAGACTGAACCAGTGAGGGCCATCGCAATGCTCTGTCTGGGAAACAGAAACATTACATTGGGTAAACTCCTGTAGAACACTTGGAAACATTTTGGGGTTATTACTCCAATGTGGATGAAACCCCTCTGCCATCAGGTCACCAGTGCCTGAGGGTCAGAAATAGAGAGCAGAGAACTGCCAGCCCCTGAATGACATGGACACTGTAGAATCAGCTGGAAAAATATGATGAGATTGAAAAATTAGACTCTGTGATGAAACAGTGAATACATCTCGCAGTAAAAAAGTGAAGAATATCTGATCAAATTGTCAGGGATCCTCAAAAGTGACTTGGTCAGTGTCAAAATCACATTCTGGTCAATGGGCATCCAGCAGTTTTTAAAAGACCGTTCATCTGAGACGAGCCATGACACGAACCGGACCTGCCACAAAACCCCTCCTTCGTCAGGATGGACGGCCCATTTGCTCTGGAATGGTGCAGTGATCCATCACAACATGTACATGAGCCTGTCCCAGGAGGTTACCTTCCCAGAGACAGTAATCAAAGGGCTCGTTCTGAAAATTCTCAGAAATGCCTTGAATGACACAGGGTGCCCCACCCACAATATCCTGATTATTAACAGTGAGGTGGGCTCTAAGAAAACTGTCCCCTCCCGGTCTTTCCAGAATGTCTCTCCACTGAACATTTCTGTCAGCGGCTGCAGACATATTGCTGCAGGTGACACAGTTCTATCTCTTTAGTGAGCTGTAGGCATTGGCTGCCAGGACGGTGTTACAATGCCTGTCGGTATGGTTTGTGGTGTCCCAATGGACTTTCTCCACAGGCTCTGGGCTTTTACCAGTGATAGAGGAAGCCAGTCCCAGGTGTCTAGCAAGCCCAGGGTAAAGCTGGTGGATTGGCTTTTGGGTCAGAGGAGGATGGTGAGATGAGGCTTGAGATGTGAGAATATTTCTTCACCCAGAGAGTGGTGAGCTGATACAATTCTCTGCCATAGATAACATTTCAAGTAAAGACATTGAATGTTTACAAGAAGGAGTTAAATCTAGTCCATTTGAGCTAAAAGGATCTGTTTGGATTAACATTTGTTGTTTAGCTGTTTGAAGGCCTTTGAAAGCGTAGTGTCATGTACCTGCTGTAAAACTTGGTGGCATATTACTTGACTCCTGATCTATTTGTCGCAGAGTTCCTAGATAATATTTAAATGTTCTGAGCTGTAGAAAATTTAGCTCTAGTTTACAGGACAGCTTAATTGATAACTGCTCTTCTGGTTCTTTCTATTAAAGTCATAGAGTAAGTCAGGATGGAAACAGGCCCTTCGGCCCAAACTGATCCATGCTGACTATGGTGACCATTCAGCTAGTTCCAATTGCTGCATTTGATTGCTCTAAATCCTTCCCATCCATGTACCTATCCAAATGTTATTTTTTAAATGTTGCTATTGTGCCTGTCTCAACATTTTCTCTGGCATTCCATATACGCACCCCTCATGTCCTTTACCCTCTCACCTTCAACATATGAGGTCTAGTTTTCAATTCCTTATTCCTGGGAAAAATGCTATATGCATTCATTCTATCTATGTCCCTCATCATTTTATATGCATCAATAAGGCCACCTATCATTCGCCTACTTTCCAAGGATTAAAGTCCTATCCTTTCCAACCACACCCTATAACTCAGGCCTACTGGTCCTGGCAAAATCCTTTTAAATCTTCTTTGCACACTTTCCAGTTTAACTATGTCTTTCCTATAACCGGGTGACCAAGACTGTACACAATACTCCAAGTAAAACCTCACCAAAGACTTGTACAACTGTAACACAACGTCCCAACTCCTATACTCAATGCCTCAACTGATCAATGCCAACATGTTAAATGTCTTCTTCACCGCCCTGTCCACCTGTGATGCTGCTTTCAACGAGCAATGTACTTGTACTCCTCAGTCCCTCTGTTCCCCAATACTCCTGTGGACCTCACCACTTACTGTATACCCTGTAGATGAATCGATAAAGCTTCTCTCACCTTTCACCTATAAACTATATTTGCTCAGGCAGGACTCCTATATATTTGTTCATTGTTTCTCTCACCTACATCAGGTGAAGTCCTTTAACTGGACCAGGACCCAAGATGTTAACCTCAACAGTTCTTATCCAATGTGTAGACAGAAATAATTAACACTTTGCCTCATTATACATTCAAGGGTTTCTGACACATGTCGCCCTTGAGAATGTTCACACATTTTTGATACTGTGTCAAACCACAATGAATATCAAAACATGCAACGAATGTGGAAACATCTTTTTCATACCTCATCTTCTCAAAAATGGACAGCCCAGTGTCTCAGTGGTTAACACTGCTGCCTCACAGCCACAATGACCTGGGTTCAAGTGAAGCCTTGTCTGACACTGTGCAGTTTGCACATTTACCCCATGTCAGCATGTGTTTCCAGAGGGTGCTCCAGGTTCGTCTGATACTGCATTGATGTGCAGGTTAGGTAAATTGATCATGATAAATTTCCTATAGTGTTCAGGCTTTGCAGGCTTGGTGCATTAGCCATTGGAAATGTGGGACTATAGGAATAGGGTGGAATTCTGGGTCTGTTGGGATACTCTTCATAGAGATGGTGAAGAGCTGATGGGCCAAATATCCTCTTTCTGCACTGTAGGGATTCTATGATTCTCATTCACATTCCTCATTGACCATGATTCTATTTGAGGATTTAATGGACTGGGCCCAAACTGAATGTGTGTTCATTGAGAATAAGTCTTTCACATGTAGCATACTACAGACAGAAACATTACTGTGAATGAAGTAATTTTGGAATGAAAACTATTTTAAAAAAATTAAAATTGAATTTGGCAAAATTTTCTAAATATTCATTGCAATTCAAATTAATTTGGATTTTAACGTTTTGGATAAAATTTCAATTTGTTCCCAGAAAAAGCGTGGATTTGCTGCTTTCGAAATACCGTGAGCTGAGAAGCACATTTATTTCTTTCAAAACCTTGCCTTACCAGTCTGTTTGGAAATAAGGCAAGTTGCATTTATAGAGTACCTTTAAAGATGTAAACCAGGAACAGCGATATGGTTGATTTTAAGTTGAAGTATGGTGGAAGATTCATGACCAGCTGGGATGGCGTGGGAATGGTTAAGTGTGGAGTAGCAACATGGTGGATGAGGGCTCTGTTGGACAGGGAGATGGATGGGGACAGTGGCTAAGGAAAGGTGATTGTGATGGGGTCAAAGACAATGGCTTCAATCTTCAGAATTGTCAGTTGTAATTTTATTGACATTGTGAAAATGCACCGACAGGCACAAGCACAGCAGGTAGGTATGTCAGAGGCAGTCAATAAACCGGATCAAAGGATGGAGGAATCAAACAACGCTATCAGTCCCAGGCGGTGTGTCTGGCCGTCCCCTTGGAGAGGTGGGCAGCTGTCACTCAGACTCAGGCCCAGCTCACTCAGTGTCTGCTGGATATGAGCACGGACTATGGAAAATAAAATGGTGCATACATAGTACAAACGGAGGACGCAAAGTAGATGAGGTAATACATAGAAAGATAATACACAGAATATAGAGTGTAGAAAGGTAATTTATAAAATAGATGGAGTGTCCTAGGAAAACATAATGGCAGAAGTTAATCATGAATGTAATAATCGAAAAAGCACAATATCTTAGGGTAGAAAACCACTGTGGTTAACAAGTGAAGCAGAAGATGAGCAGCCTTGAAGAGATAACAAAGGCTAACATAATTGGTCATACTGATAACTTTGGAAAAACATGATAACTGAGAAAAGCTAACATAATTGGTCATACTGATAACTTTAGAAAAACATGATAATTGAGAAAAGGTATAAAGAAGAACAGGCCCTGAGGGGTGCGGGCGATCTGAAAATTGCTTTCTGATTGTCACAGCTTTTACTTGCAAATAAAAGTTTACGTTCTTGAAGACTCCTCTACATCTCCTGGTGATTCTCCACGACAAATTTGGTGCAGCAAGCAGTGTGCGTGAAGGGACCCACCCCGAAAGGGGCAGCGACAAGGCGCTTCCCGGTCCACTAGGGACTCTCCCGTGACTGACAGAATAAGGATGCACCCAACCAAAATAAGTAAGCGTTTTGCTGTTAATTTGGACTGCATTCTGTTAAGTCAAGGGGGACCTCGGGGACTCAGAAGTGCGGGAAAATTGCCAAACGGTCCCTCCACCCAAAAAGATCCAAGTAGCGGGTGGTAAATTGTAATTGAAGGAGACGCAGAGAACTGTTCAAGGAGAACTGCGCAGTGGGGGACGGGATATGTAAGTATAGAACACAGCAACTGGTTGAATTAAAATTCCACGTGGTGTTTGTAAGACTCTGCGGATACCGCCCTGGGATGGTAGGGGTCTGTACGGGCAGAACAAGCAGTGTGGTACTGTTTCTAATAATAATAACTGTAAGGTTCTGCGGATACCGCCCTGGAAAGGTAGGGGTCTGCATGGACAGAACAAGTAAAAAAAGAATATTCTAGTAATAGTGTGTCTGGACTTGTGTGTAGAATTAAAAGTAGGACTGACTGATAACTTTCTTGACTGAACTTGACCATGGACAAACGGACTGCAGTTGAAATACTGGTAAAAAATTTCCAATGGCAAAGGATGAGATAGCAAAAATTTTGGAAAAATGGGGAAAAAGAACTGACAAATTACTAACTAAGTGGCCAAAAGAGGGAACTTTTGATGTAAATATGTGTGAGGAAATGGAATGCTTAATTAAAAATTACAAACCCAGAGATAAATCTAAGAAAAGGAGTCAGAAAAGGGAAAAGGAAACAGAAATGCTAAAGCTGTTTCAGGAAGAAGGGGAGAAGCTGAGAAGAGCTTACCAAGCGCCAGTTGTAAGCAGGAGCGCAGCCAAAGAGCAGACTAAACAGCCTGTGGAAACTGAAGGACAGGGAAAGAGCCCGTCCTTATACCCAAACTTGGAGGAGATGGATAGACCCCCTCCTTACTCTGATGGCGAAAGCACAAAACAGTGTCCAGCAATAAAAGGGACTGTAGAAATAGAAGGGGAGTTGGAATGGGGGAAAAGTGAAAGAGAAAAGAATGCGTTAAGGGAAAAAAGGGAGATAGAGCAAAAGGCAAGGCAGCAGGAAATAGACGATATACAGAGTAAACAGCGAGAATTGAGACATGAAATTGATGTGTTACGTGTATTAAGAGAACAGAGGGAGTATGAGGAATATTTGAATCGTACAAGGAGAGTCGAGCAAAAACGGAGCGGGAAGGAAATGACAGGAAAAGGGAATGTAGAAGAGCAGGTTAGAGGTGAGACTCAAGTACCGCCAGTGAAAAAAGGATGGGAGGAATTAGAAATAGAGTCAGAACAGACTCTGAAGACGAATCACAATGTGACAAACATACTAAAGGAAGGAAATCCCAACAGGGAAAAATGTTGCCACTACTAATAAAAGGGGAAAGACCACCACAGTATATTCCTTGGGGGACCCACTAGCACTGCCAGACAAGGGCCGGAAAACCCCATGCCAGCAATATACATTGTTGGGGGAACCCTTCCACAGGTACCCTACCTTGGAAAAAATAAAATTAAACAACAGCCCAGACAGACTTGGGGTCCCCAAGGACAGGGACAAAGGAGTGGAGGATCAAGGAATATGGCAAGAGGGCAGGTGCAAGGGGGTCAGAAATAATATGTTGGGGGTGTTAACAACCAGGTCACTTTAGGAGGAACTGCCCATACTGGAATTGGACCTCCCCATCCCAAAGTGGACCAATGCACAAAGGACCCCTGGCAGCCGCACCACAAACACTTGCAGGTCCGATGGGGCCTGTCAACCCATACGGGATGAGCTAGGGGTGCCCAGAGAACCCAGATGGGAAGGGACAATACCCCATGATAACAAGGGAGGCCGAGCAGGAACCTATTATACAGGTTAGTTTAGAGGGACGGTTGACGCCACTAATGATAGACACTGGGGCAACTTACACTTGTGTGCAACCGCAAAATGCCTCCCACCTTCCCATGTCAGGAAAATTTGTTAAAACAATAGGGTTCTCGGGTAAATCACAGTTAACACGATTTACAGCTCCAGTGAGTTTAAAAATGAAAGGCAGAGAAATATTCTTGCCTATATTAGTGTCTAAAGGAACACCAATTAATTTGCTAGGTCGAGATGCTTTACTGAAGTTAGAACTGAGATTAGAATGCACTGAGCAGGAGGTAAGTGTAGAGCAAGCCAGTACTCAGCTAGTAATGCAGAAAGTAGAAAATGCTAATGTATATTGGATAGGAGACGTTGAGTGCTATATCTGGAACATTTGGGGAAAATGGAAAATAGCAGTGTTAACATTAATACCCAAAGCTAAACCACCCAAGTCTGAACTGCATTGTACAGTAATATTTGATGAAACCCAGGATGAAACATTAGAAAGATGCTGGCATGATGCAGTTGTCACCCAGCAGCATTTGACAAGCAAAGCCATAATAGTAGGACAGCAGGGAGCGGCGTTGCAAATAAGGAAAAATGAATTCCTGGAAAAATGGTACAGTGTACCAGGAGCCGCACCTCATGTGACATTGTTGGTAAATGAGGGATATCAATCCAAAGATTTAGGCCCCATGATAAAGAAAGCAGAAACAATCAGTGATTGGCGAATAACAGAGTCAGGGGTCTGGAAGTCCAGAAGTAATGATTATGTTAAAATTGCAGTATGCATAAACATGATGGGAAATCCAAAAGAGGTCGAAGTGACTCCCCAACGGTGTATGCCAGTCATAGCTAAAGAAAATGAGCAACAAAGAGATGGACGATTGGATACATTGCCAGTTATGTTATGGTCCCAGCATGATACAGATGTGGGGAAAGTGAAGTCAGCAAGTCCGGTAGAAATAAGGTTAAAGAAAGGGGCTATTCCACCTAGAAGGCCACAATATCCCTTAAAACCAGAAGCGGAGGAAGGTATAGCGGCAACAATACAGGGACTATTGGAAGCAGGAGTACTTAGGGAAACAAGTAGTCCTTGCAACACTTCATTGCTGCCAGTCTTAAAGGCAGATGGATCAAAATGGAGGCTTGTGCATGATTTAAGAGCGGTAAATGAAGTGGTGGAGGATTGGCCAGCAGTGGTTCCAAATTCTCATATATTGCTAACCAATGTGCCCCCCCAGGCAGCCTGGTTCTCAGTTGTTGATCTGTGCTCTGCTTTCTTCAGTATTCCGCTGGCACAATATTGCCAGTATTTATTTGCCTTTACATATAGGGGCCGGCAATATACTTATACTAGAATGCCGCAGGGATTTAAGCATTCACCACATGTTTTCAATCAAGTCCTGAAGGCAGATTTAGAGGGCATGATGTTGAAAAGTACGATAATTCAATATGTTGATGATCTTCTGGTCTGCTCAGGAAGCCAAGAGCAGTGTGAGCAGGACACTCTTTTCCTCCTAGAAAAGCTAGCAAGTGGAGGGCATAAGGTCTCCAGAAAGAAGTTACAGTTTTGTAAGCAGCAGGTTGAATATTTGGGTAGATTGATCTCCCAAGGGATCAAGATGATTGCCCCAAATCAGATAGAGGCAATCACAAGAGCCCCCAGACCTAAGACGGTGGGACAGATGATGACCTTCTTAGGGATGGCAGGATTTAGTTCAGACTGGATAGGGGAATACGCTGAAATTACAGCACCCCTGAGGAGAATAATGAAGGAAGCTGGACACTCACACCTGAAAAATGAGTTAATATGGAATGAGGAGGCTGCAACAGCCTTTAACACTCTTAAGCAGGCACTACAGTCGGCCCCAGCATTAGCTTTGCCTGACTATGAGAGACCATTTCATCTTTATGTATCCAACAGACAGGGAGGATACGCAGCTGCAGTACTCACACAAGAAGCAGGTGTAGGAAGGCCTAAGCAGCCTATTGCATATTATAGTATCCGACTGGATGAAGTAGTGCAGGGTTATCCACCATGCTATCAGGGATTAGCAGCAGCGCATTTTGCTTATGAGAAAGCGTCCTCGGTGACAATGGGCTACCCTGTTGTTCTACATACACACCATTGAGTAGTAGAGTTGCTCGAGAAAGGACAGTTTGTATTGACACCTGCTAGAATACTAGCATACAGAATGTTATTGACATTCCCAGACATTACTATACAGAGATGCAGCACAAGGAATATAGCAGACTATGTCCCATTAGAGCACGACGGGGAGCCACATGACTGTGTCAGGGAAGTAACCACGTTTGCTAAATTAAGGGCTGATTTACAGTCTGACCCATTGTCTGACAAAGACAAAAAGATTTTATTTGTAGATGGTTCATGCTATAGGGACTATGACGGGAATCATGCAGGATTCTCTGTTGTTATGTATGAACACTCCCAGTTTAAAACCATCAAACTGGAAACTTGCCCGCAATCTTGTTCAGCACAACTGGCTGAAATTAAGGCACTGACAGCAGCTTGTGAGTTGATGGAAGGTAAGAAAGCAGACATATACACTGACTCTGCCTATGCTCATGGGGTATGCCACCTATTTGGGGCAGTATGGAAACAAAGAGGCTTTAGGAAAAGTAACGGAGATCCCATACAGCACTGTCAGCAGATCGTGGAACTGACAACTGCCATGATGAAACCAAAGGCCCTAGCTGTTATTAAATGCCAGGCACATAGGGAAGGGAGTGACATGGTCATAAAAGGCAACCAGGCCGCAGATGAAGCAGCAAGGATGGCCTCTGGCTGCACTTCAGCTGTTATTGCACCCCAGGTAAGCTCAGACCCAGAGCCCACCATAGCTGACGTTATTGAAATTCAGAATAAGGCCACCCTACCAGAACAAACATTGTGGAAACAAACGGGGGCCAGGCAGAACCCAGAAGGTGTGTGGAGCACGGAAGAGGGCTTATGGGTTGCACCCACCCCTTTGCTGACAATCCTTATTTCGGAAGCACATGGGTTAGGTCATTGTGCTAGAGGAGAAATAATGAGGAAGATAAAGAAGGATGGTTTTTGGTCACCCTATTTACAAGCTTCATTGGATTATATGCTGTCGCAATGCGAGGTGTGTGCACAAAACAACATTAGAAAGGGAATTACAACCCCAATAGGACACATACCAGTACCTGAAGGACCTTTCAAACATTTGGTAATTGACTATGTGGACATGATAAAAACAGTAAGGGGGAAACGATATATGTCGGTAGTGATTGACAGGTTCAGTAGGTGGGTGGAGGCGACTCCATCAAAGGATACAGGGGCAGGGACAGTAGTGAAGTTTCTAACAAATGAACTTATTCCGCGGTTTGGCATACCTTCAGAGATCAGTTCAGACAATGGGTCCGCTTTCATCCAAAAAGTGGTCAAGCTGGTACTGCAGGCCTTAAGAATTAAACAAAGGTTTGGATGTGTCTATCATCCACAATCACAAGGTATGGTGGAAAGGATTAATGGAACCTTAAAAGCTAAACTGAATAAGCTTTGTGCAAGTACTAATCTGAATTGGGTAGATGCACTGCCGTTAGCACTGATGAGTTACCGCATGCAAACTAACCGCATGACAAATCTAACTCCGCGTGAAATGCTTACTGGTAGGCCCATGCCGGTACCCAAGTGGAGGGGTCCCTACGAAGGCCCCAGCCTGGAGCAGTTGGAAAGAGAACTTAAGCAGGATATGCAGCAAATAACTATGGTACACAAGTCTATCTACACACAGGAAAAACAAAAAGAGCCGGTACCTGACAAAGAGGAGGGACCCATCCGACCCGGAGATCAGGTATACGTGCGAGTTTTCCGAAGGAAGTGGAACGAGCCAAGACGGGAAGGACCCTTCACAGTGGTCAAGGCGTCACCCACTGCTATTCAAGTGGAGGGGAGACATACATGGTATCATCTTAATTATTGTACTAGAGCCATTTCACCAGCACAGCCTGACTCCGATGCTGAGGTGAGTACAGGGGAAGGGTCATCAGCCGCAGCCAGTCCAGACAGACAGGTAGCTGTTTCACCACGGGGGGGATTTTGACCAGTTGGTAAGTGAGATTTTTGGAGATACAGATGACTCAGGGTCGGTCGATACGGGATCGGTGGCTGACAGTCCTTCTCCTAATGAACTGGCTGGAGATGGGGTGGGAGAGACAGTTGCCGCTCCCCCAGCCGGTGCTAGCCCTGCCTACTCATGCGCAGACTTACAAACCATTAATTTGGCAGACTTGGCAGAACTGGCCTGATAATGTTAGTTTTGCGAGGACTAAAAGGCATAGAGAGACCAGAAGTGTAGAGCCCACTTTCCTAGCATGGGCACGGGCCCGTAACAATTATTGGTATCAATGGGCAAATTATACAGCAGCGATGTTGGCCAGACAGGATTGTTTCTTATGTGATAAGGCAAATCCATCGTATTTTGTTGTTCCTATGCCTTATAATTCGTCCACTTGCACCCAATGGCGGTTACACCAACTTGCCCAATGGCGGCTGCAAAATCCGGGGAGACCATTTGACCCAACTAAATCATTATCATATGAATAGCCCCGGTGTCCGTTTTGGTGTCTGCTCCTTCAAGCTTCCTCGTTCTACCAACATGATGACACAGGGAGGCGACAACTCCAACAGTGGTGTGGACGCAACTCTCTCTGGTCTACTAGTGAGATTACCCACTCGTTTCCTATAGCTGATTTTAAAATACGTAAGGGCTTAAGTTTTGAATGTTTCAGATGCAATGGCTCTGCGCCAGTAGGCCACTTTGCGGGACTATGTGGAAACACCATTGACATTGACGTGTCTACGACTTTTGGCGCTATCCTGCACTCTCAGCAAATCCCGTTAGCAGATACATGGTGGCTATGTGGAAGTGAAGGAGGGTTACGACCGATACTTCCCTCTGGCTGGGATGGCCTCTGCACTCGAGTGATGCTCCTTCACGAAGTCGTGGTGTCACCCCAAGCCCGACTTGATGCTCTTTCACAGCTGATCTTACACCGCCCAAAACGGGAGTATGCCCCTGACCCAGCAGTGCGTATTGATAGCATAGGTCAGCCTCGGGGCATCCCCAATGAATTCAAGGCCCGAAATGAGATCGCTGCAGGGTTTGAATCTCTCCTCCTGCAGGTCGGCATTAGCAAAAATGCTGAATGGATCAACTATATCTATTACAATCAGCAACGATTTATTAATTACACCAATGATGCCCTCTCAGCCCTGGGGAAACAATTGGATGCAACTACAAAGATGACCTGGCAAAGCAGACAGGTCTTGGACTGGATGTTAGCTGAAAAAGGGGAAGTTTGTGTAATGTTTGGAGAACACTGTTGTACGTTTATACCCAACAAGACTAGCCCTGGAGGTTCGTTTACAAAAGCGATGGATAAGTTGAGGAAACTAAGAGAGGAACTTAAGGACAATGCTGGTTTTGGCCATGAAGGTTTTGACTGGTTGGATAATGCGTTGGGGGCGTGGGGAGCTTGGTTTGCTAAGATTGGGATTATCATAGGGATTGTGTTGTTGGTTATTGCCTTTGCGTTTTGCTGTGCTTTACCTCTTATTAAGTCTCTTGTAGTGCGTCTTGCTGCAAGACAACTTTTGGTTGTTCCCACCATCTCGGAACACGTCTCCCCACCGGAAGATGCGCCGCCGCTTCACTATTATGTTCTGACATCTGATACAGTGCAGCAGCCTTGTCTGACCAACGGCATTTGACTCACTCCTGTGTGAGGCACGCGACTAGATTGTACGGGTCACTGGGTCTTTTTTCCTGTCCTAGTTATTAATGGACAGGTTTTTGGCTCAGGAACTCCAGGAATGGAGAGGGAACCCTTTAAAGCAATTGATCCCTAATTATTGGCTCTGCCCGCTTTTGGGTTAAATATTCTATTTCTTGAGTATGAGGGATCCCGCTTTATTGTCTTCTTTCTCTGTGAGACCATTAGGTCTCAAAGGGGGGAATGTATGGAAAATAAAATGGTGCATACATAGTACATACGGAGGACGCAAAGTAGATGAGGTAATACATAGAAAGATAATACACAGAATATAGAGTGTAGAAAGGTAATTTATAAAATAGATGGAGTGCCCTAGGAAAACATAATGGCAGAAGTTAATCATGAATGTAATAATCGAAAAAGCACAATATCTTAGGGTAGAAAACCACTGTGGCTAACAAGTGAAGCAGAAGATGAGCAGCCTTGAAGAGATAACAAAGGCTAACATAATTGGTCATACTGATAACTTTGGAAAAACATGATAACTGAGAAAAGCTAACATAATTGGTCATACTGATAACTTTAGAAAAACATGATAATTGAGAAAAGGTATAAAGAAGAACAGGCCCTGAGGGGCGCGGGTGATCTGAAAACTGCTTTCTGATTGTCACAGCTTTTACTTGCAAATAAAAGTTTACGTTCTTGAAGGCTCCTCTACGTCTCCTGGTGATTCTCCACGACAGGACCAACACTCCATCGCTGTAGCCATTGGTGCTCAGCATCACTGAGGAAGTGAGAGTGGGACGTGGCTATTGACTTCACTCCAGGTTCCCCTTCCTCTCAGGGAGACAGGATGGTGTCAGGAGGCACCCATAGAGAGGAGGAGCCTCACAGAAGATCCCTCGATGTTTCCTCTCAGGCAGTGATGTCTGGTCTCTCCATCTCCTCTGTGCCTGTGATGTCAAGCCATTGCAGAAGTTCCATCCGGTGACACTAAGCCTGAATATGCCCCCCACCCCATTTCATCTGCATCTGGGACATCCTACTCTCTCCACCCAACATTCTCCTTCATGGACTGTGTGATTCTCCATATTGCAGCTCGGGGATAGGTATAAACTGCTTTGATCTGAGGAAAATGGCAGCAGAGACCCCTACTGCATTTGTGTGTCAGAGAGTGGAAGATGACACACAGCTACTCAATTGCTCCTTGAATTGAGCCACTGGGAAGAACATTCAGGGCAACTGTTGTCCATGTCATTAAACTCAGGGCGTGGATAGGTACGTGGGGCTGGATATTATAGCAATTACAGAAACATGACTAGGGGAGGGACAGGATTGACAGCTTAACTTGCCAGGATACAGGTGCTTTAGGCGGGAGAGAGGTGGAGGAAAGAGGGGAGGGGGAGTTGCATTTTTGAGTAAGGGCAGTGTCACAGCAGTAGTCAGAGATGGAATAACTGAGGGATCATCCAGTGAGGCTTTGTGGTGGAGCTAAGACAGGACGGTGACGTTATTGGGGTTGTACTGTAGGCCCCAAAATAGTTAACCGGAATTAGAGGAACAAATATGCAGTGAGGTTGCGGTGAGTTGCAGGAGAAATAGCGTTGTCATCGTGAGGGGTTTTAATTTTCCTAACATAGACTGGGACCTCCATAGTTTTAAGGCTGAGATGGGGTGAAATTGTTAAATGTGTTCAGGAAAGTTTCCCCAAGGGTATATAGATGGTCCTATTTGGGAAGCAGCAAGACCCAACCTACTCTTGGGGAATTGGCCAGGACAGGTGACTGAGGTAACAGTGGGGGAGCACTTTGGGACCAGTGACCACAGTGTTATTAATTTTAAAGAAGTTATGGAGAAGGACAAAACTAGTCCACAGGTTCAAGTTCGAAAGTGGGGCAAGGCAAATTTGAGTGGAATTAAACAGGAGCTTGCAGGGGTTGATTAGAGCAGTTTGTTTGCAGGCAAAGAGACCTCTGGCAAGTGGGAGGCCTTTAAAACTGTGACAAGCTAGAGTTCAAGGTCTATATGTTCCTGTGAGGGCGAATGGAAGGTTGGCAGTAGTTGGGAAGCCTGAATGACAAGAGATATTGACCAGAAAGAAGAGGAGGCATGGCTCAGGAACAGGTAGCTGGGATCAAAGGAATCGTTGGAGCCAAATAGGGGATACAGGAGTTTACTGAAGAAGGGTGAAAAGGGGACATGAGATAGCTTTGGCTGAGAAGATCTGGGTGAATCCAAAGAGATTCTTTAAATATATTAAAGGAAAAAGAATAACTAGAAAGACAATAAGATCCCTCAAGGACCAATATGGACATGTATGTGTGGAACTGCAGGAGATGGGTCAGGTCCTCAATGAATATTTCTCCTCTGTGTTTACCGTGGAGAAAGACATGAAGACTTGGGGGAATTTGGGGAAGTTATTGGCGATATCTTGGGGACAGTCCATATCACAGTAGAGGAGGTGTTGGAAGTATTAGAATATATGAAGGTAGATAAATCTCCTAGTCCTGATCAGATATATCCAAGAACACTGCAAGAGGCTAGAGGAGAAATTGCACAGGCCCTGGCTGATATATTTGCATCATCGTTAGCCTCAGGTGAGATCCCGGAAGACTGGAGGGTAGCAAATGTTGTGCCTTAATTCAAGATGGGATGCAAAGATACATCTGGGAATTACAGACCAGTAAACTTAACATGTGTGGTCGGTAAGTTACTTGAGAAGATTCTGAGGGACAAGGCACACGTGCATTTAGAAAGACAGGGTTTGATTAGGAGTCGTCAGCATGGCTTCATACATGGGATATCATACCTCACAAACTTGTTACAGTTCTTTGATGAAGTAACCAGGAAGTTTGATGGGGGCAGGGAAATAGTCTATGTGGGTTTCAGCATGGCATTTGATAACGTTCCACATGGTAGGCTGCTCTGGAAGGTTAGATCCAGGGAGAGTTGGCAAATTGGATGCACAATTGGCTTGATGACAGGAAGCAGAGAGGAATAGCAGAAGAATGCTTGTTGGACTGAAGGCCTGTGACTACCGGTATGCTTCAGGGTTCAATGCTGGGCCCATAGCTATTTGTTATCTAAATCAGTGATATTGGATGAGAATGTACAAGGCATGATTAATAAGTTTGTGGATGACACTAAAATGGGCAGTATCGTGGACAGTGAGGAAGGTTATCAGAAATTGCAGCAGGATCTTTAGCAGCTGGGGAAGTGGTCCAAGAAATGGCAAATAGAGTTTAATATAGATAAGGGTGAGGTGTTGCATTTTGGAAAATCAAATCAAGGTAGGAGTTTCATGCTGAATGATAGGGCCTTAAGGAACGTGGTGGAACAGAGTGACCTTAGAGTTCAAGTGCCGGGTCTCTGAAAGTGGACCTGTAGACAGGGCAGTGAAGAAGGCTTTGGGCACGCTGGCCATCATCAGTCAGACCATTGAATATAGAAGTTGGGAAGTTATGTTGCTGTTGTGCAGGACATTGGTGAGGCTGCATATGGAGTATTGTGTTCAGTTTTGGTCACCTTGCTATAGGAAGGATGTTATTAAACTGGAAAGAGTGCCAATGAAATTTACAAGGATGTTGCCAGGACTCAAGGGACTGACATAGAGGGATAGGTTGGACAAGCTAGGACTTTTTTTTATAAAGGGTAGGAGTCTAAGGAGGGATCACACAGAATTGTATAAAATCATGAGAGGCGTGGATAGGGGGAATGCATTCAGTCTTTTTCTGAGTGTTGGGGAAATATGGACTGGAGGGCATCAGTTTAAGGTAAGAGGGGAAAGAATATATGAGAACCTGAGAGGCAACTTTTGTACACAGAGGGTGATATACAGATGGAATGAGCTGCCAGCGGAAGTGGTTGAGGCGGGTACATTAACAACAGTTAAAAGGCATTTGGACGAATACATGGATAGGAAAGCTTGACAAGGATATGGGCCAAGTGCAGGGAAATGGGATTAGTGTGGATGGATATTTTGGGCGGCATGGACCCATTTGGACTGAATGGCCTGTCTCTGTACTGTAGAACCCTAAGACTGTATGACTCTATGTCCATCAGAATGTCTGACGTCCTCATTCATATGTAATCTGCACAACCAAAGACATCGAGCTTTATTGTGGGTGGAGCATTCTGGCAGTAAGTCACTGTGATAGACACCCACCCCCCCGGCTCCCAAAGAAAAGGCTCCCTTGCACATTGCAGTCTATCTCTTCTCAGACCTACAAATCAGTGTGTGAATGTGGCAGCTGAGAATTGCTGTTTGACACTGATAGCTCTGCAGTGCTTTACAGAAATGCCAAACCCAAGTGGTATTTTAAAATGAGCCTGTCTGATCACATTCGCCTTGTTAACAAGACACTGAATGTGAATAATGTTGTGGTCAATGATTGCTTGAGACCATAAGGTGTAATGTTTATTTCTGGACAATGAATGACCTGCCGTTGTAGTGAAATTGAATGGCAGTGGTATGACTGAATCAGTGGATGCAGGGTGGATGCAATAGCCCCGACTGGGTTTCAAATTCATAGGATTTCACTGTCTCCCTCCACTCCTCCCAAAATATTAGATTTCACTGCCTCCCTCCCAAAAATATGAATAACTGACTCCACGTCCACTCTGCAAGTGGTGTCAGCCATTTTGTACAGTTATTGTGCAGTGATTGGGTCAGAACTGTCAAGCTTATTTTCATGAATAAGACAGAAATTGCCAGAGAAACTCAGCAGGTCTGACAGCATCTATGGAGAGAAAGCAGAGTTAATGTTTTGTGTCTGGTGACCCTTCCTCAGAGCTCTCCGTAGCTGGGAAAAGGTGGTCTACATGCCGCAGATACAGGGAGTGGGTTGTTTGTGTAAGTTACCGGCAGACTCTACCTGTGATCCAGAATGATCCTTCTTCGTCTCTTTTGTGTTGCTGTCCCTGTGGACCCAATGCTCTTCTACCATCTCACTGTTTCTGTTCATTCACTTTCTGTAGCCATTATGTCACTAATTTACCATCAGAGCACAAGTATTTGAGAATTGCAGAGCCCTTATTGGCCCAGAACCTGCTCCACTTTGGAGCGCCAAAGTGATAGTGATCTAGGAAATTACACCCCCCACCTCCCCAACCTCCCTGTTGCTCTCTGGCACCTCCTATGTTCTGTAGAGCCCCAGAAAGAGTGACTTGATGCACTATTTCCTCTTTAGAGCTGATGAGATTCAGGTTTCTTTATTTATTAATGAATGTATGGGAGCTGTACATATCAGAAAATAGTGAACAGGTCACATTGTTAGGACAGTAACAAAGGTTTTTTTTTCTATTCTACAGGTAACAGTATTGTCAGAGTGACATTGACATGGTATGGTGCCATACAGTGAGATACCCATCCCCTTTCCTGCTCAGTGCCTCCCACTGTGACAAGCTGCCAGCTTTGAACTCTGTGGTACAATGCAACGCAGCTCACAGAGTCTGGCAGGCTGCAGTTTACAATGACAGGACTCGGTGTTTAAAAGCAATGTAAAGCACTGAGGCTGGCAGCCTGCAAACAAGTGTCCCCGAGCTCCGAATTCAAGTGGTGTGAGAGCTGGAGCGAGAGCAGGTCTGATACTGCAGGGAAGGCTGATGGTTTGCTCATAATGACTTGAGTGGATAAAGAGTGGAGGAGGGTTGTCTCCAGGGAGCGTGAAGGGATGTTGTGGTGAAGACAGATGAAGCAGCACGGTGGCTCAGTGGTTAGCACTGCAGCCTCACAACGCAAGGGACCCGGGTTTGATTCCAGCCCCAGGTGACTGTCTGTGTGGAGTTTGCACATTCTCCCCGTGTCTGCATGGGTTTCCTCTGGGTGCTCCGGTTTCCTCCCACAGTCCAAAGATGTGCAGGCGAGGTGGATTGGCCATGCCAAATTGTCCATAGTGTTCAGGGGTGTATGGGTTATAGGGGGATGGGTCTAGGTGGGATGATCCAAGGGTTGGTGTGGACTTGTTGGGCCGATGGGCCTGTTTCCACACTGTAGGGAATCTAATGAAAGTCTTGGTGAGGTTTGGGGCAAGCAATCAGTGAGTAGTATCTGCCAGTTAGCTACTGTGATTAACACTTTGGGGATTTGCACTGTTTACTTTCTGGGGCGTAGCAGAGAACAATTGGAACTGTTGAATAAATGGAGAGAGCTGGGCTAATAATGAAACTTAAATGCATGGAAATGAGATGGCCACAACCCATTGGAGAGAATAATGAATGTTCAATTGAAATGTAAATTTACAGCCAATGACACTAATGCAGAGCATCTTCACTTTCCCAATTGGTCGAGCTGAGAACATCAGATTCAATGAGGAACTGGAAAGAAACATCAGAAACACTGAGACAGAGGATAACGCCTTATTTTTCATGTTAGTTTTGATTCGAATTAGGGAAATGGCAACAAGATGAGGATAACTTGTGATGAACTGGAGCTGTGTCTAGATCACACTCCTCCTTCCCCATCGCCTATTGCACATGTTCCGGGAAACTAATACAGATCAATACCACTTGTACATGTCTAACATCATTTTATCACAGAGGGTTAATGTTTCTCTGCAGTTGTGCTGATGTGCAAGTGACAGCAGAAACAGGTTAAGATGTTTACTGCTGGGAGTTTTTTATAGGCCTCCGCAAAGTTCCAGGGATGTGGAGGAGAGGATCGGCAAAACGATTCTGGGCAGGAGTGAAAGGAACAAGGTGGTCATTATGGGAGACTTTAACTTCCCCAACATTGACTGGAAATGCTATAACTCTAGTACGTCGGATGGGTCAGTTTTTGTCCAATGTGTGCAGGAGGGTTTCCTGACACAGTATGTCGAAGGGCCGACAAGAGGGGAGGCCTCACTGGATCTGGTACTTGGTAATGAACCAGGCCAGGTGTTTGATTTAGTGGTAGGTGAGCACTTTGGAGAGAGTGACCATAATTCGGTTACGTTTAGTTTAGCAATGGAAAGGGATAGGAACATGCCACTGGGCAAGAGTTATAGATGGGGGAAAGGCAATTATAATGCAATTAGGCAAGACTTAGGAGGGATAGAATGGGGTAGCAAAATGCAGGGGATGGGGACAATCGAAATGTGGAGCTGGTTTAAGGAACAGATATTACGTGTCCTTGATAGGTATGTCCCTGTCAGGGAGGGAGGAAGTGATAAGGTAAGGGAACCTTGGTTTACAAAAGAAATTGTATCTCTTGTTAAGCGGAAGAGGGAGGCTTATGTGACATTGAGACGAGATGGTTCAGATGAGGCGATGGAGAGTTACAGATTAGCGAGGAAAGATTTAAACAGAGAGTTAAGAAGAGCAAGGAGGGGACATGAGCAGTCATTAGCAGGTAGAATTAAGGACCACCCTAAAGCTTTCTATAGGTATGTGGGGAATAAAAGGATGGCTGGGGTATGAATAGGGCCAGTCAAAGACAGAAGTGGGAAGTTGTGTGTGGACCCTGTGGAGATCGGAGAGGTGCTAAACAAATATTTCTCATCTGTTTTCATTCAGGAAAAGGAGAATATTGTAGAGGAGAAGACTGAGATACGGGCTATTAGACTTGAAAGGATTGAGGTTAGTAAGGAGGAGGTGTTATCAATCCTGGAAGGTGTGAAGGTAGATAAATCCCCTGGGCCGGATGGGATTTTTCCGAGGATTTTCTGGGAAGCTAGGGAGGAGATGGCGGAGCCTTTGGCCTTGATCTTTGCGTCGTCATTGGCTACAGGTTTAGTACCAGAGGACTGGAGGATTGCAAATGTTGTGCCCTTGTTCAAGAAGGGCAGTAGAGATGACCCAGGTAATTATAGACCAGTGAGCCTTACATCTGTTGTAGGAAAAGTTTTGGAAAGGATTGTAAGAGATAGGATTTATAATCATCTACCAAGCAACAATTTGATTGGAGATAGTCAACATGGATTCGTCAAGGGCAGGTCGTGTCTCACAAACCTCATTGAGTGTTTTGAGAAGGTGACCAAGCATGTGGATGAGGGTAGGGCAGTTGACGTGGTGTACATGGACTTCAGTAAAGCCTTTGATAAGGTTCCACATGGTAGGCTATTGGAGAAAATGCGGAGGCATGGGATTGAGGGAGATTTAGCAGTTTGGATTAGAGACTGGCTTTCTGAAAGAAGCCAAAGAGTGGTGGTTGATGGAAAATATTCAGCCTGGAGTCCAGTTACAAGTGGTGTGCCACAAGGATCTGTTTTGGGACCACTGCTGTTTGTCATTTTTTAAATGACTTGGACGCAGACATAGGTGGATGGGTTAGTAAGTCTGCAGATGACACGAAAGTCGGTGGAGTGGTGGACAGTGTGGAAGAATGTTGCAGGTTGCAGGGAGACTTGGATAAACTGCAGAATTGGGCTGAAAGGTGGCAAATGGAGTTCAATGCAGATAAATGTGAGGTGATGCACTTTGGGAAGAATAATAGGAAGGCAGAATACTGGGTCAATGGAAAGATTCTTGGTAGTGTGGATGTGCAGAGGGATCTTGGTGTCCAGGTACATAGATCCCTGAAAGTTGCCACCCAGGTTGATAGTGCTGTTAAGAAGGCATACGGTGTGTTAGGTTTCATTGGTAGAGGGATTGAGTTCCGGAGCCGTGATGTCATGCTGCAGCTGTACAAAACGCTAGTGCGGCCTCACTTGGAATATTGTGTACAGTTCTGGTCACACCATTACAGGAAGGATGTGGAAGCATTGGAAAAGGTGCAGAGGAGATTTACCAGGATGTTGCCTGGTCTGGAGCGAAGGTCTTATGAGGAAAGACTGAGGGACTTGGGTCTGTTCTCATTGGAGAGAAGAAGGCTAAGAGGGGATTTAATAGAGACCTACAAAATGATCAGAGGATTAGATCGGGTGGACAGTGAGAGTCTTTTTCCTCGGATGATGACGTCGGCTAGTACGAGGGGGCATAGCTGCAAAGTGAGGGGTGATAGATTTAAGACAGATGTCAGAGGCAGGATCTTTACTCAGAGAGTGGTAAGGGCGTGGAATGTCCTGCCTGCCAATGTAGTTAACTCAGCCACATTAGGGGCATTTAAACAGTCCTTGGATAAGCATATGGATGATGATGGGATAGTGTAGGGGGACGGGCTTAGATTAGTTCACAGGGCGGCGCAACATCGAGGGCCGAAGGGCCTGTTCTGCGCTGTATTGTTCTATGTTCTATGTAAGATGAAGGAGTAAAATTAGGCCATTCAGCCCATCAAGTCTGCTCTGCCATTCAAAGAGATCATGGTTGATCTGATAATCTTCAATCCCACTTTCCTGCCCTTTTCCATAACTTTTGGTTCACCTACCCTCTATCTCAGCCTTGAATGTCATTAATGGCACATTCTCAACAATTCCCTTTGGCAACTAATTCTATAGATTCATAATCATCTTCGAGATAAAAATTCAGCTCATCTCGGTCTGAAATGTATGATCCCTTGTTCTGAGATGATACCATCTGGTCCAAGACTCACCCACAACGTGAAACATCCATTCTGCATCTACCCCATCAAGTCCTCGAAGTAGCTTGTGTGTTTCAATCAGCTCACCTTGCATTCTACATTCCAATGGGTACAGGACCAGCCCGACTCAAATAGTCCCTCCATACCTGGGATTAGGCTAGAGTTCAGCCTTCATTCCTCCGGAAGACATGGAAGTATTTAAGACCCTCTTCATAAAAGCATTGTACAATGTTTTTGAAACAAGGTCATTGAGACTTTTGAGGCAGAACCAGAGCAGGCCATTCAGCCCCTCAAGGCTCCTTTGGCATTCACTTGGATCATACCAGATGTTCTACCTGAATGCCATTTTTTCATCACTGCCCCATGTCCTGTGATACATTCGTTACTGAGAAAATTATTGATCTCTGTTTTGTGTAAACTCAAAACTGGAGCCTTAGGAACTCTCTGGGATAAAGAGTTCCAACAAATCATTGCTCTGTGAGTGAAAATTCCTGCTTATCTCATTCCCAAATGGCCAACCCACTCTGCTCAAACTGTGTCTCCTGCTTCAGAAGCATCTCCATCCAGGAACATCTCATTGATGGAGAACTTAGAGCGCTCAGAATTGTTCTTGTAAAGGCCATGATACTCACCTAATGTTTTCTCATACACACTGTGACAGAAACAGAACAAATCACCAGGAGAGCGAAGATCACCCAGCGTATCACATTCCAGACAGCGTAACTGAGCAAAATGGAAGAAAGACAAAATCATTTGATGGAAACGAGTCTGCTTCACATTTCAAACATTTATCTGCTGTTTATACTTCAATCTTAGCAGATTGTAGAAAGGGAAAGTAGCACAGCTCAGGGAGTTCAGTGGGAAAACTGAACTACAGTTTAATTTTTGAATGACATGAGCAATAGATAAAGGTCAGATGAAACAAGCTTCAATAGCATGTCCTGTAACACTCAGCATGTTGTTACAATTGCGGATTATAGGTTTGAACGGTTGTACATTAGTGGGAGGCACTGCAGTCTGGTGCAATACTACAATAATGAGATGTCTCCTCAGTGAGTGAGGAACTCAGAACAGCACCATCACACACTGCTCTTTGCACCTTCGACCAGGCAAGTCTTACTCCGGTGGAGCCAGAGACATGTTTATCCTCTCCATTTGGGAACAATGTTTAACCCAGGGGATCTGAGGAGGAGGCGCTGACGGAGAATGTAATGCCCCTGTCAGTGATACTCCAGGTAGCCTTGGCTCAACAAAACCTGTCCTTTCATTGCTTTGAAAGCTGGAACACTATGAGCTGAGATGAATATTGAAGTATTGAATTTTAATGCTGAAAACAGTACTTGAATCTGGGAGGTGGCAAACAGAAAATTGGCACTTTCTATTATGAATTTCCATTTACATAAATGGCAACATTGTAAGGAAGGTAGCAGAATAGTGTTGTATAAAATTAGCCACCATTTCCATTCTGATGACTCAGAGTGTGAATTTTGAAAATTATTGTAAACCTTTATGCTAAATGACTTGTTCTCGATTGGAATCAATGCTGATGGAAATGTCGACAATGAAAATGTTCTACCTTTTACTGATAGACTTGGATCCTGAAGATGACCGTGTTCTTGTTGGTGATAATGTGGTTGATGCTGTTGAGGAGATGTCACAGGTATATTCCCTTCCTATTGAGACATTAGATAACATTCAGCTTCATCTGAACGTCACTTGCAGACAACCAAGAGAACGACCTTCACAAATGGAACCGCAGAATGTGTTGTGAATAATGGATTTGTTTTTCTCTCACTCCCCCTGGTTAGAGAGATGTGGTAGTGACCTAGTTTGGATATAATTTGTGTTTTGTTTCTCTCCTGGACATTGATGCATCCGTATTCTTATTGAAGCATATGAAAGGCTGAGGTTGGTGGGACTGTATTCCTGAGATCCCCTTTCTCATCATTTTCAAACATGAAGGGAAGTTTTAGCCGCAGAGCTGGTCACTGCCACTGGGGGCAGTGTATTCACGGCGAATCCAGCAGCCACTGCTCCGTCCTGTGATATCCTGTCATTACTTGATGAGCTTTCAATGTAATTTGGCATTTTGCCTCTAGTGTGGTATTTATATGTGATGAGGCAGTCTTTACGTTAGCTCCTGTCCCATGAGGACAAGGCATGGGTATTGTAGAACTGACAAATCAACAGATATCTATAACAGCTTGTGTTCTGAGCTTGTTTTACAGCCACAGGCACTTCATGGTCTGAGCTGAAACTGAAGTATTCAGTCACATACAGCAGAACACTTCCATCAGCATGTCATGCTTAATGCGACCCAAACTGAGATGGAGTCTGACACTATTATTCCCTCAAGTCACATGCTCTGATACAGTGATGACTTTGTCTGTTATCACCATAACACATACAAGCTGTGAAATGTAACAAAGCTGGAGTGCAACATTTATGCATTTTCTGGAGTTACGTTAATTTTTGTCCATTTTCAAAAACGAATCAATGCTTTGTTCATAATTGTTCAGAAGTCAAAGAGACGCAAAGTGATGAGGTGCAGTAAATCATGTGACTAAAGAAACTGAAGCAATGAACAGTTTGAATAGCCATGAAATAAATTTGTCAGCCTTAGTGCCTG
>JAHRHZ010000027.1:67931-98287 GCA_024137785.1 Ginglymostoma cirratum
ATATAATTTGTGTTTTGTTTCTCTCCTGGACATTGATGCATCCGTATTCTTATTGAAGCATATGAAAGGCTGAGGTTGGTGGGACTGTATTCCTGAGATCCCCTTTCTCATCATTTTCAAACATGAAGGGAAGTTTTAGCCGCAGAGCTGGTCACTGCCACTGGGGGAAGTGTATTCACGGCGAATCCAGCAGCCACTGCTCCGTCCTGTGATATCCTGTCATTACTTGATGAGCTTTCAATGTGATTTGGCCTTTTGCTTCTAGTGTGGTATTTATATGTGATGAGGCAGTCTTTACGTTAGCTCCTGTCCCATGAGGACAAGGCATGGGTATTGTAGAACTGACAAATCAACAGATATCTATAACAGCTTGTGTTCTGAGCTTGTTTTACAGCCACAGGCACTTCATGGTCTGAGCTGAAACTGAAGTATTCAGTCACATACAGCAGAACACTTCCATCAGCATGTCATGCTTAATGCGACCCAAACTGAGATGGAGTCTGACACTATTATTCCCTCAAGTCACATGCTCTGATACAGTGATGACTTTGTCTGTTATCACCATAACACATACAAGCTGTGAAATGTAACAAAGCTGGAGTGCATCATTTATGCATTTTCTGGAGTTACGTTAATTTTTGTCCATTTTCAAAAACGTATCAATGCTTTGTTCATAATTGTTCAGAAGTCAAAGAGACGCAAAGTGATGAGGCGCAGTAAATCATGAGACTAACGAAACTGAAGCAACGAACAGTTTGAATAGCCATGAAATAAATTTGTCAGCCTTAGTGCCTGTATAAAACTTACTGAAGCTGCTGACCTGTATCATGTAATTCTCTCTGCTCCCCTGGTAACTGACACATCAACGATTTTAGTGGATTTTGTTCCCTGAGTATTTGAAGCTGTGCAGTAATATTGACGATGTTGATGTGTGAAGGATTGACAATGTAGATCCAGTTTATTGGTGTCAGAGATCTTTGAATCTTGAGATGGGGTCTTCCCAGACCATGTGTACTGAATGGGGCGGATCTCCGGGCAGACTCACAGGACATTGTCGCTGAGACCCCAGAACATGAGATAATTGGTTGTGATAAAAATTGAAGTTCAGAAACAGAGATAGCTTCTTTGGGAAAGCAACAATTGTTGAGAAATCGATTGCAATCCATTCAGGGACAATATTGGGGTTCCTGATACTGAAGGCTCTTACCCTCTGAGGTGCGAGCTACCGATGTGAACATAGAGGGAGTGAGGGACAAATCCAGACATGCTCCATTTATTTTTAACAAACACCAGCAGACAGACCATAACATAGCTTTTCCACAGAAGCTGCCTCCGTTCCTGGGCTTCAATTTCATCACAACCAAATGTTTCATGTTCTGCGGGCTCAGTGACAATCTCCTGTGTGTCTGCCCAGGGATGCCTCCCTAGTCACTACACATGGTCTGTATAGTGAAAGAGTTACCATGTCAGCCATTGTAACAGAGCAAATCAGCTTTCCCAATCAGAGCAGCAACAATGATACTGAGGACAATTCATCAAGAATATTATGGTTAACCCCATGGTTAATATTTTGACTTCATCACCGATAGTTAGTCTCCAATTAAATGGAAATTTTTGTGCCTTAAATCAGAATTTGTCAGAGGGAATTGGGCAATATGACAGCAGAAAATGAGGACAAAGAATTGCCCAACATCAGTTTGATGCTTTGAATGTTTAGGTGAGAATGTGAATGGATTTGGCTCCAGTTCTGTGCAGGTGAAATAGAATGCTTCAATCACAATCCGAGAAGGTGGGGAGGGTGTATCTGTACTGCCAGGAAAAATGAAAGGCCATGGAAGAGGAACTTGTGCCAATTGTAATGGTAATCCTTCATCAGAATTCTTTCACAGTGATGTCAGTTGGCTCCTGGGAAGAGATTAGAAATTGGTGTGGGATTGGAAAACAGCAGGAAAGTGAGTCAAGGAGACTTTGTTAGTTTGAGGCAGGCTTGGCCGAACATGGTAAGAGATTGTGGCAAAACACTGTCTTGAGACCTGGGATAAATCAGTTCAGTATCTCAAGGTTCAAAATCTGTGCCGGATCCACCAGCTCCCACCGAGCGTCAACACAATCCAGGATGGGGAAAGAGAGTGAAAATTCCCTTAAATGCATGTTGTCCATCAATAAAAAGCAGTTTTAATTTTCAGGGATTATTGGAGGTGTTGCAATGATTAGGCAGGCTATTGGTAGCATTTTATGCACCTGCTCATTTACCAAGTACATTGCAAACTGTTGGCGTTGTTCAGAACTGATGGTGAAATAAATGGAGTGCATTTTATCAATTGCAGTTTTCCAGAGCGAGTTAATAAACAACGAGTTTGAATGGACATTCATTTAAAAAGAAATCACATTGTTTGCTTCACACTTACCGATGCTGTTGGTTTGCACTGTGTAACTGCAGTTCGTCTCTGTTACATTGTTGACTGACACATGAACAATTTCACTGGATTTTGCTCCCTGAGTATTTGAGGCTGTGCAGTAATATTGATGATGTTGCTGTATGAAGGATTGACAATGTAGATCCAGTTTATTGGTGTCAGAGATCTTTGATTCTTGAGATGGGGTCTTCTCAAACCATGTGTAGTGAATGGGGAGGGATCCCCGGGCAGACTCACAAGAGATTGTCACTGAGCCCCCAAAACATGAGACATTTTGTTGTGATGACAATCTAACTGCAGGAACAGAGACAGCTTCTGTGGGAAAGAAACAATTGTTCAGGAATTCATTGCCATCGAATAATCAAATATCCTCAAAAACTTTGTCACCTTACTTCCAGGATTAAACATTGATCAGATCTATCAGTGGAGAGTAATAAAAAAAAATCACTGAGATGCATACCTTCAGAAATGTTCAGATATACATTAAACATTAGGTCTAAGCCATATTTCTCAATCCCACAGCTGTACCATCCTGCATCTCCCCATTGAAGATTCTTCATTGTCACAAGAAATATTCCTTCTGCTTTGTTTTCAGTGATTGATATTCTCCCATTTGGCCAGTTTGTTGCTGCTGTAACATTACACTGACGATTCCATCCGTGACACCAATATTTCACATTTGACTGGTACCACTCTGCTTCGTAGTGGCAATGTATTGTAATCGCTCTTCCCAAAATTCCTGTTACATGATTCTCTACCCATAAAGCACCTGAAACTGAGGAGAAAATATCTCAGAAATTTGACTGGAAAGTTTAGCTGAATACAAACAGATGCATTTTAATCAGACACATTCTATTAAGTTTATGATGAGGGTAGTCATGAATAAAAACCCTGATCAGAGCCTCAGGGTGTTAAAAATTCACAGGGAATGATCTATTCAGTTGGGATATTTTCTTACCCCACTGCTCGAGCTCTGGGGCAGTCTTGAAACTGTATTTGTGCTGTATGTTTTGGGCTCTAACTCCACTGTGTGTGGCATCATTGAAATGTTGCCCTCCTGGAGACGAGCCTGAGTGACAGGCCTGGATTGGAGTCGGATGGGGATTAGTGCGAAGGAGGCTATAGGCGCTGAAGGTGTTTGCTCCAAAAAGAGAAGGAAGGTTTCATCCAGGGAAGAGAGAGGATGTGTAGACACATGGTGGGCTCTGGGGCTGAATTTTCAGGTCTTGAAGGGCATATTCAAGAGCTGACCCAGCAGAATGATGAGAAGCCTCAAGTAGGAAAGGATGACAACTGAAGGTCAACAAGCGACAGTTCACAAAATTGGAGATAGATCGATGTGCATAACATTGACGCAGGATTATTTGTTATCACACATTGTTGTCAGTGTAAGTATAGTAAAATAACAGAAATAATTTACTGATTACTTCTGGAGAGATGCTTCAAGAGAAAATATTGAATTGTTGCTGCATTGTGCCAGGGTGGAAGAGGAGCAGCCTGTTGATGAGTGGGTAGACTTTACTTCAATAAATATGAGGCTTGGTGTCATTGGAAGATTAGCCCTTTGTGAGGGGAACAATTCTCGACTAAAATAGCAGGAAGGAATTTAAGTGTAAGACGTGCAACATGAGCTGGTTATGCGGATTAGCCATGGTAAATGCCCGATAATGTGCAGGCTAGGTGGATTGGTCATGGTGAGTACAAGGTTATATGGATAGGGTGGTGGCTGGGTCTGGGTGGGATCTGGGTGGGTCTTCGCTGTGCCAATGCAGACCTGATGGGCCAAATGGCCCCTTTTCACACTGTAGGGATTCTATTAATCTAAAAATGTTGAGAATGGAAGTGCAGAAGCAAATTTGTGAAAATCTGGCATGAGAAGTCTTCACAGGGGAGAGAAATTTTTTTCCCTAGGGGAGGGTTTTTCAAGACTAAGGGCCATATTTTTAAGGTCAGAGGGAAAAAGACATGAGAGCCAAATTTTTTTACACAGAGAGTCGTTCGTGTGTGGAATGAACTCCAGAGGAAGTGATGGGTACGGCTCAGTTATGTTGTGGTGGTGGGTAGAGCATTTATGAATTAGAAGTCCAAATATTAGAATTTGTTTGTAAAAATAATAGGGGAAAGAGTGCATGGTCCCTTTAAAAAGGGGATGTGCTTTTCTCAACTTGGCTAGAAAGCAAAATGTCTGCAAGCAGCTGCAGATGCACAGATAGTTCTGAAACTGAAACATATGCAGCAATTGGCTGTGTCGTTGGCAAGCTGGGCTTGTTTTCATGTTAAGGCAACCAGCTTGAATATCAGCCAATCAATTTAAACCAGATACTTTGTGACTGAAAACCAATTGAATTTAAATCTGATTGGTGTTGACCAATCATTTTGTAAGAAATTAATAGGTCATCAGGGGCATAAAAGAAGAGGGCATTTGAAAATCGGTGTGAGAGCGAACTGCTGTTAGAAGAGTAAAACTCTGACTCTCACAGAAATATTTGAACTGTCTGATTAAACACCGTCTAAAAGGTACCACAGCACTCTTAGCTTATATTCCTCACACAAAGATTCAATGAAGGAAGAATTCCTGACTGAAGAATAGTGGAAAAGTCACAGAACATTCCAGAAGATGCATCCTGACTGTAGTTTTGACAGTCTAAGTTTTAATTGATTTTTCTTTTATTTTGGTTTATATAAGTGGAAGTGTAATTTATTGGAACAGCATAACATCAGAATTTTGTTTTATTCACAAATAGTTAGTAGCTGGGGGAAGGATTGTTCAGTTTGTTAGTTCTGTTAATTTGATTACTGTTAGAGTTAGATAAATCATTACTTGTTGCTTCTAAAGTGAGTATCAGGGAGTTCATTTCATTTAACCATCCCCTCTGAAATAATTACAACATTTAAAAGACAGTTAGATAAGTGTGTAAATAGGAATGTTTGGAGAAATGTAGACCAGGTACAAGCAGGTTGAACTAGCTTAGTTTGGGATTATGTTCAGCATGGACTGGTTGGACTGAAGGGTCTATTTCTGTGCTGTATGATGCTATAATCTTGTAACTGTAGATGCTGGAAAGGTGAAATGAAATCAGAAATTGGTGGAGAAACACAGCAGGTCAGGCAACATCTGTAGAGAGAAATCAGAGTTCACATTTTGGATCCAGTGACCCTTCTTCAGAAACTAAATGTAGCTAGGAAAATGTTGGTACATATATTTGAGGAAGGGTTGGGGTGTTGCTGAACAATACGTGGAGATGGAGCCCTGACAGAAGGCATTAAAACAGTCGGGCAGACAAAAGAATGGGTAAAAATCAGCCTGGGCAAATCAATAACTGACAATAGGGATCATTGGTGGTTGACAATGGGTTATGTCGGTAGCAGCCCATATGATGACAAGAACTGGAGTTTGGAGATTGAGGTAAGAACATGGGGGACGGTACTAAGTGCCAGAAACGATTGAACTCAATATTGAATCTTGAAGACTGCAGAATTCCCAAGCAGAAAATGAAGTGCTGTTCTTTCAGCTTGAACTTTGCTTCACTGGAGCACTGGAGCAAGTACGAGACAGAGATGTTGGTCAGGGAACATGGTTGTGTGTTGAAATGGCAGACAACAGGAAACTCAGGGTAATTTGTGCAGACAAAATGCACCTGTTCTGCAAAGCGGTCACCCAGTCTACGTTTCATCTCCCCAGTTGTGAGGAGATCACGTTCTGAGCAGCAAATACTGTGGACTGGGTTGAGTGAAGTGCAGGTAAAGCGCTGCCCCACCTGAAAGGAGTGTCTGGGGCCTTATATAGTGAGGGGGGGGTAGGAAGCAAACTGTTTGGTGTTATACCTTCTGTGATTGCATGGGAAGGTGTTGTGGGTTTGTGGGAATGTGTTGGGAGTGAAGGAGAAGTGGACCAGAGTTCTTAGAGGGAGTGGTCTCTTTGGAAGTGTGACAAGGGTAAGGAGGTGAATGAGTCTAATGGTGGCATCCTGCTAAAGGTAGCGTATATGGTGGCTAATGACCCTCTGGATGTGGATGCTGGTAGGATGGTAGGTGAGGATGAGGGGGCTCTATTGCTGTTGTGGGAGGGAAAAAAGGCGGTGAGGGCTGAAGTGTGGGAGATGGGACAGACACAGATGAGGGCCTGGTCAACCATGGGGGATCCACCCTGGGGAATCCTCAGTTAGTGTGAAGGTGGATATTTGGGATGTGTCCTTCTTGAAGCTGCCATCGTTGGAACACATTTGTAAGAGGAAGAACAACTGGGAAAATGGAACAGAATCTTTTCAGAAAGTAGGGGGTCAGGATGTATAGTCAAGGTAACTATGGGTTTGTAGTGGGTAGCAGAGGCTAGCCTATCTCCGGAAATGGAAACAGAAAACAAATCAACTGTCTGCTTTTGTTATAGAGCCTCAGAAAATAATATTTAATGAATGGCAATTTAGAAATAAAGTGAATAATTACAAAATCAAGATGTTTTCTTTGAAGGCTTATTACCACTCTGGTATTTTGAACAACTGACTACATAAAAAACTTTGGATTGATGAAAATGAGCTCTCGTTTTGATGATGCTGCTTGTGTCACTATTAAAAAAAAATCATATTGTCATTTCCATTTCATTCTGAATTAATACTGCTGTTCTGAACTATTTGGTAACTATGTCCCATTTTATGATAATATTTTCAAAAGAAAGTATAACATCTCTCGACATTGTTCATGTATTTTTACATTTTTGTTCCTTAAAACTTCAAAGACTATGATATTTAGAGGTGCATGGGGCAGACGAAGCACTCGTGTTCTGCAGCTGGTTCTTCCTGGCATAGGTCACTAGCCTGAAGTTAGTTTCTGCAATGTAAGAGCTGTCACTCGTGTTATGGACCAGACCAGACCCCTCAAAACATTTTAAGAATATAGCCTCAACCCTAACTTGTTCATATTTTAAAAGTAGATGTGAAGTGCTATGTTGCAGATGCAATGTAACTGGTCAAACTACTTGACTTTAAGCAAAATATCACTTATTTAAACACCATAGTAAAAATACAAGCAAAGAAAGAGGAAGCAGAATAATTTACCTATTGGAAAACTTAACCGAATAATAGAAACAGGAGCCGTTACTAACCAACCTTTCCAATATAGTAACATTCCATAAACACACCATTTGGCAGAAGGGAAAATTGTCACATATACTTCTCCAATCCAGGAGGAAAAATCATCAAGAGAAGATACAGAGAGTGTACCAGTCGGGAGACGTTCACCGATACTCCCAATTCTGTTGAGACCCCAATGGCTTCTGCTTAAAACTAAACCTAAAAACTACAAACACGAGAGAGCCTGGACTGTGAGACCTGGCCACACCCAGACTGCTTCCATTGTTTCAAGTTTAGAAGAAAAACAAGGCCTCACAAATTTGACACAGATACTTCTGCTTTATGATCTCTCTTCAAAACAAAACCGGGACAAAATAATCTTTGAAAGTGACAGCATCGACACACCCTGCATTGGATAAGGCTGACCTGCAATCTCACCCACTCTTGCTCCTTGCCATGGGTACGTTCGAAGGATTTGCAGTTCGATAATGAACCTGTTTATCAGAATACACATTCCATTGCAAAATATGCTGGAGAGTGAATCAAACATTCAGCATCTGTAAAAGCAATAAAGATGTCCCCCACTGTGTCACAAGATATTCATTTGTGCCTTTACATATCTCCAAATATTTATATCTCTATTGGATAAACCAGACAGCGGACATCAACAAACATTGATTATCTGAATAAGCAGCTCGAATGGTCACTCACTGGGAATAAAATGGATGAAGAGAATCAAAGACCACAACATTTTATTCAAGAGGATCATTTCAATTCTTGATGTCGGTCCCACAGCTCTTGTTTCTCACAGTGCAGTGCATAATGCAATGTTTACAAACACTGAATGAGGAAGAGGATATGAGAAGACGGATTATAAAACCACAGTAAACTACATGATAACATCTGACACCGAAGGCATTAGTCTCCTGTCAGCTAAGTTTCAACAGAACAGCTAAATTAATTTTCTTTCCAAGAAAAGAAGGTTATGAAGTCAAGACAATTGTATAGTCAAAATCTATGAATAATGGTGACACAAGTATATTGAAATTTCAGGTGAGCGACAATTGGCTCATTCTACCATGTTTAAAAATATCAACATTTAATGACATTAATAGATTTGTTTTGTGAAAATTTGTTCTGCAATAAGCATCAAAGTTCGACCAATAATTTTGCTTTTTACATAATGTGACTCTTGTTTATTCTGAATAATTATTCTGTAGGATCTGAACACTTAGATGTACCGGAGAAGGAGAACATTCACATCAACAAATAATGTGGCTATATAGGGCAAAAAAATAAACTCACCTGGCAGAGAGACAATTCTGGGAGAAGTGAACTGTGATTGAGTAACTGGGAGTGAACTTCAATTCCAAGGTGAGGGTCCCTCTGGTGAACTGCCTGACATGGGGCTTTGTATTTCCCAGGACGTGGTTGATGAAGAGTGAGTCTGGTGAATCATGCTGGGTTTCACCTTTGAGAAGATCAAAGGGGCTGATACCCTTCACCAACCCTGCTAACCCCCACCCACAATGCTGAAGGCAGTGCTCCTACCTTAATGCTTGATATGGAAGGAGAGTCACAGGAGATGTTACCCAGAGACTGAACCAGTGAGGACCATAGCAATGCTCTGTCTGGGAAATAGAAACAATACATTGGGTAAACTCCTGTAGAACACTTGGAAACATTTTTTGGTTATTAACCCTATGTGGATGAAACCCCTCTGCCATGAGGTCACCACTGTCCGAGTGTCAGAAATAGAGAGCAGAGACCTCCAGACTCCGAATGACATAGCCACTGTAGAATCAGCTGGAAAATGTGACGAGATTGAAACATTAAATCTTCGACAGCGAGAAAATGTAAGTCTGATTTTGAATGAATGCTGAAGGGCTGGTGAGGATTTAATGAATGCAGGATTCCGATGGAACTCATTTGAGAGGTGATCATTCATTGAGTGTAAATTTGTTGCTGCTTGAAAGGCAAGCTGCTCCCATTCACTCCCAGACACGAATGCAACTTCTTTTTGCATCTCTTTTCCTGTTGTTTGAACCTGCATCCACTTCCAACAAGTTGAAGGCTTTGCCTCATGTGTTGCTTTCACGCTGTACAATGACAAATTGTGTGCTATGTGGATGTGAGGGAAAGATGTGCACTGCCTTCTAGAGGACTGTAAGTTGGAATCATGCTCAGGGCAACAACGCTGTGTTGCTAGTTTCTTGCAGTTTGTAGTGTCATCTGGCAAATCGTTTCTGGAGTTGAGATTGGATTCTCACTGAAGGTTCACAGGGTACCAACGATGTGCACTCAGAAATGCTTCTTTCTTCTTTCCTGGTCCCAGCCCGTGTGCTGTGAAGGGCTATTCTTGGCTGGCAGTGATTGACCTGGTACACAGCTGGGCTTTAAATATGGAGTCAGCGGTGGAAACCTTCATTTCCCTGAGAGGGCTGCCTATGTCAATTCCACTCCGTGAGGAAACAGTGAATGCAGCACTTAGTAACAAAGTGAAGAATATTTGATCGAATTGTCAGGGACCCTGTAAAGTGACTTTTTCAATGTCAAAGCCATATCCTGGTAGGCAGGCACTCAGCAGTTTTTAAAAGACCATCCTTCTGAGACAATCAATTGCAGGACCTGGACCTGCCACAAAACCCCTCCCTCATCAGGACAGTCATCCCATTTGCTCTGGAATGGAGCAGTGATCCACCACACAGTGTACATGAGCCTGTCCCAGGAGGTTACCTTCCCAGGGACAGTAATCAAAGGGCTCGTTCTGAAAACTCTCAGTACAGCCTTGAATGACGCAGAGTGCCCCGCCCTGTTTACTATATCCTGTTTATTAACAGTGAGGTGAGCTCTAAGAAAACTGTGCCTTCCCTGTCTTTCCAGAATGTCTCTCCACTGAACATTTCTGTCAGCGGCTGCAGACATATTGCTGCAGGTGACACAGTTCTATCTCTTCAGTGAGCTGTAGGCAATGGCTGCCAGGACGGTGTTACAATGCCTGTAGGTATGGTTTGTGGTTTCCCAATGGACTTTCTCCACAGGCTCTGGGCTTTTACCAGTGATAGAGGAGGCCAATCCCAAGTGTCTAGCAAGCCCAGGTTAAATTTGGTGGATTGGCTTTCGGTTCAGGGGAGGATGATGAAATGAAGCCTGAGATGTGGGCACAATTCTTCACCCAGAGAGTGGTGAGCTGATACAAATCTAGTCTGTTTGGACTAAAGGGGTCATTTTTGATTGACAAATATTATTTTGTTGCTTGAAGGCCTTTGGAAGAGTAGTGTAATGTCCCTGCTGTAACACTTCGTGGCACATTCTATGACTCCTGCGCTATTTGTTGGACAGTTCCTGGACAATATGTAAATGTTCTGAGCTGTAGGAACTTTAGCTCCAATTTATCGCACAGTTTAATTGATAACTCCTCTTCTGGCCCTTTAGAATCAACCCTGTAAATTAGTCGAATAAGCTTTTCTCATCTTTCCATTATCATCTTTGTCGTTCATAAACCACATAAAACTCAGGCAGGACTCCTATACATCTGTCCGCTGCTTCTTCCATCTGCATCAAATGATGTCCTTTCAATAGACCAGGACCCATGATGTTAGCCTCCAGCAAGTCCTGCACCAGGGCAGCTCCTCTCCAATGTGCAAAGAAAAGTAACTAACATTTGGTCTCATTGTACATTCATGGGTTTCAATCACACATCCCCTTTGAGCATATTCACACATTTTTTTACAGTGTCAATCTACGTTGAATATCAAAATATGCAATAAACGTGGAAACATTTTCTTCAGATCTCAAATTTTGAATAAAAACAAAGTTGCTGGAAAATCTCAGCATGTCATGCAGCATCTGTGAAGCAAAAAACAGAGTTAATGTTTTGGGTCCAGTGGCCGTTCCTCATTCTGAGGAACAGTCACCACACCCGAAACGTTAACTCTGTGATTTTATCAATTCCCAGCATCAGGCACCTCTAACTGATGCTCGCTGTCCTGCCACCATGGCTTGAGATGAGGTTGACCATGGATGGAGATCTACACATTGGTCCTGTCTCTCCTTCCTTTAAAACACAGTTTGGCCCTGTGCCTGTGGTATTCAGTCAGTTGTGTTGTGCAGTGGTGAAGTATTTGTGAATCGGAAGGCAGGAAGCTAGAATTTGTTGGTAAAAATGATGGTGGGGAAAAGAGTGATGAGGCTTTTTTGTGCGTAGGGTTTTTTTTTAGAAAAGTGTGTCTGTGAGTGTATCTGGAGGTTGCTCAGACAGAGAGCCTCAAAAAGTAAAACAAGTGTATCCAAAAAAAAGCCTCTACTACACCGTGTCAGAAACAGCACAAATCACCAAAAGAATGATAGCCACCCAACATATCACATTCCAGACAGTGGAAATCAATAATCTCTTCCTCCAATGCTATTCTTATTTCAGAGATAGTAGGAACTGCCGATGCTAGAGAATCTGAGATAAGAAGGTGGACAGCTGGATGAACACAGCAGGCCAAGCAGCATCAGAGGAGCAGGAATGCTCCTCTCTGATGCTGCTTGGCCTGCTGTGTTCATTCAGCTCTATTCTTATTTCATTCATTTTTTCCTCGAATGGCCTTTAGTCATAATGTCCTGCTTCAAATTTCTTTTTAAATTTTGGAAACGTGCAGCTTGGACAATCTACTTTAAAATCATCGCTCTCTAACTCTGAATCAAAACATTTCTCATTCGTGTGTAAGGAGAAGAATGTTAGAACTCATATATATTGATTGATTTACTGTTGGTACATGTACTGAGACACAGTGAAAAGTGTTGTTTTGTGTGCTGTACAGGCAGATCGCCCATTCAAAGTGCGTCAGGGCAGCAGAGCACAACACAGCATACAGTGTTACAGTCACACGGAAGGTGCAGAGAGAGAGGTCAACATTAATATTTGAGATGTTTGTTCAAAAACCTAATTACAGCGGGAAAGAAGATGTTCTAGAACGTAATCTGACATGTATTCTAACTTTTAGATCTTTTGCCTGATGGAAGAGGGTGGAAGAAAGTATAACCGGGTTTGGGAGGGGTCTTTGATAATGTTGGCTGCTTTCCTGAGGCAGCAGGAAGTATAGATAGACTCAATGGATGGGAGGCTGGTTTGTGTGATAGACTGGTCTCTGGTCACAGCTCTCTGTAGTTCCTTGCGGTCTTGGGAAGAGCAGTTGCCATACCACGCTGTGATGTATCTAAACAGGATGCTTTCTATGACACTTTTTATTGCAATCTATTGTTCCTCCCTCAGGACCCAAACCACAGCTGGTGACACCAGTCTCTGCACAGTGTGACATCCTCTTTAACCACAAAGGGATTTCCCAATTCACTTCCTGCAGGCTCAGTTGTTGCTATGGTCCATGTGACTGCACATACCAACTGTGTTTTGTTCCATGAGGCAGCTGAGTCAGTGAAGGTTTGCTTTCAACTGCACTGTTCCATTAATATTGGTACAAATATAGGCAATCTTATTATGATACGATCTGCCTGTAGGAAATGCAAAACAACACTTCTCACAGGTACTGAGATACAGTGAAAATAACAATAAATAAATTTAAAGAAATTAAAGAAATCAAATAAATAAAGCCTGAAATCAGCACGGAAATGGCTCTGAGAGCATGTATAAAAATTATTTCGCTCAGTAGGAGAACTTGCAGCTGTCATGGGTTGCTATGGCTAATTTACGTCAGGAGATATTGAATGTTGGTTACAGGGCAGGAGGGGTGTGATCTGCGTCATAGGATGTAATACTTTGATGTTGAATTAATTCTCTCATAGCAGCCCTTGCATCTTCAAATTGAAACTTCATAACTTGTTTCCTTGACCCCTTGTAGATTTATTGAGCTCTAAGGTACACAGGAAAGTGCCTGAGGGTAGCTCATTCTGGATTGTTTTCACTTAATCTTATCCTTCTGAACCTCCTCAGAACCTCCTCCACAATGTTTCTCACATTCCACCAACATCCTCAATACATCTTTTGCTCCAGCTGCTCCAGCTTTGACAACCAAACTCAACCATAAGGTCAGAGATGGGGATGTTCACCAAAGCTTGCATAATGTTCAGCATTAGTCACAACTTCTCAGATACTGAAACAGTCCATGTTCAAATGCGACAAGATCTGGAGAATGTCCAGACTTGGGCTGACAAGTGGCAAGAAACATTTACACCACACAAATGCCAGACAATGACCATCTGTAATAAGAAACAATCTGACCACTGTCTCTTGAGATTCAATGCTGCTTCTTTCACTGAATCCCTACTCTTCACATCCAGGGCATTACCATGGACCAGATACTGAACTGCGCTGACCAGATAAAGTCAGTGGTTAAGGACAGATGCTAGGAGTACTGCAGAGGGTAACTCACCTGTTGACTCCTTGAAGACTGTCTATTATCTACAGGGCACAAGTCAGGAGTGTGATAGATACTCTTCACTTGCCTGGATGGGTACAGCTCCAACAATACTCAGCAGGTTTGACACCATTAAGGACAAAGAAGCCTGCTTAATTGACATCACATCGACAAGCATCCACTCCTTCCACCATCAATGCTCAGTACCAGCAGTGTGTATAATATACAAGATACACCACTGAAATTCATGTAAGATCCTTAGACAGCAACATCCAAACCTATAACCATTTCCATCTAAAAGGATAAGGGTGGTAGATACATAGGAACACCAAAAGCTACAAGTTCTCCTCCAAGCCACTCACCATCCTGACTTGGAAATATATCGCTGTTTCTTCAGTGTCATTGCATCAAAATCCTTCAGTTCCCTCTGTAAGGGCATTGTGGGTCTGCCTACAGCACATTGGCTGTAGGAGTCTCCAGTATCTAGGGAAATACATGTTTCTTGATGTCACGTGGGGAGAACTGAATTGGCTGAAGACTTGTAACTGTAATGTTGTGAACCTTTCGATGAGGCCAAGATGAATCATCTGCTTAGCATTTCTGGCTCAAGATGACTGCAAACTTTTCAGCCACATCTTTTGCACTGGCTTGTTGGGCTCTTCCATCATTGAAGATGGGGGTATTTGTGGAATGTCCTTCTGCACTATGTTTATAATTGCCCACTGCCATTTATGACTGGCTCTGGCTGAGATTAAATCTGATCCATTGTTTGTGGGATTGCAAAGCTCTGTCTATCCCACGTTGCTTGTGCTGTTTGGTACCAATTCCTGCTTGCTAGCTTCATGAGTTGACACCCCATTTTTAGCCATGCCTGGTCTGCTCCTGGCATGCCCATATGCTCTCTCCTTTGAACTAGTGTTGACCCCTGGCTTGATGGTGGTGGTTAAGTGGGGGATATGCTGGGACAAGGGGTTGCAGATTATGCTGGAGTACATTTCTGCTGCCATTGATGGCCCACAGTGCCTCATGGATGACCAGTCTTGAGTTGCTAGACCTATTCAAAGTCTGTCCTATTCAGCATGGTAATAGTGCCACCCATGATAGAGGTTATTCTCGAGACAGGAAGGTGGGACTTTGCCTGCACAAGGACAGTGCTGTGGTCACTGTTACTGACGCTATCATGGATAGATGCATCTGCAGCCAGTAGGTTGGTAAGGAGGAGGGCAAGTATGTTATTTTGCTTCTTGCCAGTTCCCTCAGCACTTGCCCAGATTGAATCGAGCAGGCATGACCCTTAGGACCTGACCAGCTCAATCAATAGTGTTGCTGCTGAGCCTCTCTTGGTGATGGAGATTGGAATTCCCCACTAAGAGTATAGTTTGCACCCTTGGCAAGCTCAGTGTTTCCTCCACTAGTTGTCCAACATGGAAGTGTACTGATTCATCTGCCAAGGGAGGACGGTATGTGGCAATCAGCAGGAAGTGTCCTTTCCAATCTTTAATTTGAACCCATGAGACTTCCTGGCATCCAGAGTCAATGTTGAAGACATCCAGGGCAACTCCCTCCCGACTCTACACAAGTTTTTAAATAGATTTTAATAGATTTTTAGTAGATTTTTTAATTGCAGATTTATTTTATTGAATTCAGTTTCCACCACATGCCATGGCAGGGTTCAGACCTGGGTCACCAAAATATTTGCTGAATTTCTGGATTAATTATCAAGAAACAAATACTGCCTGGCCATTGCCTACTCTAATATCTGATACCATCTTTTAGATTTTGGTGCTTTATTGTAACAGTTACTTAACACAGAAAATCAGGCAATTGTGAGTAAATTTCCAATAGTTTATTATATTCATTAAGAAACAGCAGTTTAGATATGACACATTGACTAATTGGATTTTAAAAAAAGCATACAACACTTGACCAAGCAAATTGACAATGACTGGTCCATGCATTGTCCTGACAAATTAATAAAAGAACAGTTGTCACATCTTCTTTTAAGGAAAATAAGACACAATGCACTTGTATTTTCTTTCTGTTAGCAAATAGGTCACTGTACATCAATGTATGTCATTTCTCATCCGCACAATTGCACCACACTGTGTGTGGAACTGAACAATTTAAAATTAGTTGTCAGAGAAATTCTTTGCACGCTCAGAATTGTTTAGCAAATGTTGCACAATTATGGAATCATATCTGATGTTGAATATGATTTTTGACGTTTATCCGAACTGGCACAGACTCCCACCCAGTACATTGCCTGTTGCAAACAGCTGAAGGGATATACTCTTCATATGATCTGCCATATGTCCTACACACTTAGTAACACACTAACATTGTACTTCATATTCCACATTACTCTTTGGCGTAAGAACATTTTTGAAGGAACATTTTTTGACTTGATGGTGGCATTATGCTAGTGATACTTGTCATGAAGTCAGCTCTCTGAACAAGAGGGGAACCATTCTATTGTTGGGTGGCCTAGTCAGCAAGTTCAACAATTTCCTAGGCCAGCGTAATTACAGAAGTCAGCATCAAATGGTCTGAACAAAAATTCAAGATTTGTCTTCTCAGGTAAGGAGATAAATTAATTCTCCTTACAAAATGCCCCTGGGTGCATTTAACTTTGGAATTATTTACCCTCAGAGGAAGGCATTAACTGAGTTCAAGAGAAATGAAAATTGCATGCACTGTGATACCTATCACTGCCAGGTTATAGTCAGCGTAATCCTTGATGCACCATTCACTTTTATTGACAGTGGGAGGTGAAAGTGAGTTTTAATGGCAAGAGGCTCATGTCATCCGAAACATGTTTTCTACCTCATGTTACAATTCGGCACACAATGTGCGCGTAAAATAGACATAGTTACTAAGAGAGTGAGGAGACCTACCAATACAAGTCTTCACCTAACAAAATCTTAGACTGCTTTCCCTTTCATACCAAAGTTCATACCTTTGAATAGATCAAACATTTTGCAACCCATTCAGATGTCAGACAGAGGTCTGGGTTAAGCTAAGAGGTGGCATTCCCTCATCGGAATTGAAATGCGAGCCTGAGTTATTTGACAAAGTCCTGAAGTAAATCCATAATATTCTGCCTTAGAGACTAGAGTTTGATAAACAGCCAAAGCTGACTTCTTAGAGCTGTTATATCATGGGGTGATGGGTACACAGTATGATGGGTATGTCCTGAATGTGGTACCACAAGGCTCAACATTGGAACTACTGTGAGATTTTCATTCATCTGAAAGAATAGGACTACAAGAATGGATACATTTATTGATGACACCTTGTTGAGAATAGGAGTGGAATTAAAGGTAATAACTGAGATGAAAGAAGAATTAGACAAAATAGGTTGTGGATCGTGGTGGACGAAAGTAAATTGCAAAGTAAGAAGAAGCAATGGTCATCACTTATCTACATGAATAGATCTCCTAGTACTTACCTTCAGCATAAATTGCCATTTCAGATTCTGGCAAATTCTCTACTTTTGGAGTTACGACATTGCTCCCTGGGAGCTGGTTTTGAACCTTGGCATTGCCCCTGGTAACTGAGTAACTTGTTGTCTCACCACTCCGTGCTGATGACTTCTTTTGAAACTGCAGCTCTGCATATATGACTCCATTTGTATTATTCTTCAAATGGGCAGTTCCTTCACTCTGTATTCCTCTTGATCTACTTTGCTTGTGCTTTATAGTTGAATATACAATGTTCTCTTCAGCTCCTACCATTTGCTAAAACAAAACACAAAGTTGAATTCATTTTTAATTAATCTTAACAGTGATTTGATTTGCAAAGAGGGGAAATCTATTTTCAGATTGTCAGACATTAATTGACAAACTGTTGCAAAGTTTTATGTTATCTCGCGCTGGAACGAACAACTCGGTCTGATAAGTTCATCCACACGAACCAGTTCACATCGGTCTTCATTTAACCCCAACAATATATTCATCGAATCCTTTCTAGCTCAGGTACTTATCCAACTTGCATGTGAAGTGGCAGATCGGCATGATTGCAGTGTAGATCACAGCATATATTTACAAAGGAATACACTGACAAACTGAGTGATAGGGAAACATTGTGGCAGATGGGGTTCAATGTAAGCAAGTGTGAGGTGATCCATTTTGGGGTGTACAAGGATTGATTAGGATACTTTCTGGATGATATGAAGTCATATATAGTGGATGTCCGAAGAAACTTGAGCCTTCGAATGCATAGATCTTTAAAATGTCAGAAACAGGTACAGAAAATAATCAAGGAAGCTAATGGAATTCTGACCTTTATAACCAGAGGACTGGATGATAAGGATGCAGAAGCTGTGCTGCAGTTTTACAAAACCCTACATAGATCCTACTGGGAGTACTGTGAGCAGATCTGGAACCACACCATAGGAAGGATATATTGGCTTTGGAGGCAGTACAATGTAGGTTTACAGGAATGCTACCTGGGCTTCTGGGGTTAAGGTATGAGGAGAGATCATACAAATTATACCTGTTTTCTCTAGAATTTAGAAGGGTAAGGAGTGATCTGATTGAAATCTTCAGGGTATTAATAGAACAAGACAGGGTAGATAAGGATTAATTGTTTCCACCAGTTGGGGATTTTTAAACTGGGGCCATTGTCTGAGAATTCGGGCCAGGCCATTCAGGTGAGCTATTAGAAATCACTCTATGCACAAAGGGTGGGAGATATTTGGAACTCTGTGACTGAAGAAGCCCAAGTGAAGGATGACAACATACAATTCATACAAAAGGTGTACACCCTAGTGGTGACCAGTGGAAGTAGACATTGGGGGACAGTAGGATTTGGGTTGATCGTCTTTTGTTATTCATAATGTTTTTCTGCTTTTGTGTCAATACATTGAACTCTTCAGAAACAGGTGGAAATGCAGGTTGGGAAGTGTCAGCAAATCTGAAGTCACGATTAAACGCTTAACAAAGTCTCATTTTAAATTGTAAAGACTACTCATCCTCTCTTTCTGCCGATCAATTAGAATATTCAGAGTTAAACCAAACCAAGAGCTAGTTCAGTCAAGTGGCATTGACATATTTAAGGAGAATCTCAAGAAAAACAAGAGGACAAAAGAAATAGAAGCTTCTGTTGATCGGGTTAGTTAGAGAGGTGATGGGAGGAACCAATCGTTGTGATTGGCATGTTTCTGTGCTGTTAGTTCAATATGTAAACCTGAAAAATTACAACATTGCAGTTGAAATATCTGTGATGAGAATGGAGGATATTTTCACAATGGCTAAATCGACCACATGTTGCAGCCTTACATTGATTTGGTCTTTTCTTCTTCTTAAATTCTGTGCATGAAGACAGGTCTGACCCACAGCATTGTGGTTTTCACCCAATGTGCAAAGCAAGAATAAACTTCCTGAATGCACCCTGAGCCAGAACAGGGATTGAACCCCATAACGTTGGTACCAATCTGTGCCAGGTGTCAATTCAATCTGGTCCTGCCAACAGCTTCCCTGCCCCCTCCTTGTCCCATCCAGTGGGCCTCAGTTGCTGTGGCAACATAAACATTTACAAGTGTGCGGCATCTATGGATCATAATTTCGTCAAGAACTGTGGATCCTGGAGAAGCTCAGCAGGCCTGGCAGATGAAGATAAAGAGACACTGGATTCAAATTGTTAATTCTGCTTTCTTCCCCCAGATGCTGCCAGACCTGCTGAGTCTCATGTTAGATTTGAACCTGACAAGATCCAGTCCTGCAGAGAATCTGGAAACTCTTTGGGGTTATTAGTCAATATTTCAATATTGGTCATCTGACTCTCAAACTAACTCACTTGAAGATGAAGTTCTGGTCTTGAATTTGCCTGCAACTGATTACAATTGGATCAAATGCAAGAAGTTTGGCTCATTAAGTCCTAAGTACTTGCAATTGTAATGTGCTTGTTTCAAAAATGTGAAAAATCAAGGTCTCTAAATTTCAGTTGGACCTAATCCTTTCCTGTTATTCATTTCTGTCAGGCTAAACCAATGTTGACTTTTACTTCCTCCAGACTCCACCTGTCATTAGCTAGAAATAAAAATCATACTTCTATCTTTATCTGAACCAGAATGTGCAACAAGTTACGATAGTTTGTTAATTAACGTTTGCTAACTACGATGAACTGCAATCCCTTTTTAATCTGCAGCAAGTTATTGACATATAATGAAACGATTGAGGAGAAATTGAAACTCACCCTTGTTGACTTGCCTCAGGTACAAAAACAGTGAAACAGCAAAAACAATGAGCATGGCCCCCAGTACACCGACCACAATGTAAACAGGACTGCGATATACAGAATAGCAAAGGGTCAGTTCACTGCTCACTGTTGGCTCTTGGGCACTTATTTAAAGAAAGGAAGCTTGAACATTTATAGAGCATCTTTCATGACCTTTGAATGGCCTTAAGGAAATACCTTTAAATGTTTGTCAGTGTCTGAAACAGGAAATTAAACGCCTGATTTCTATAGAGAAAAATCCTTGAAGCAGCAATGAGATATGACCAAATAAGAATTGGCAACATCTGCATGAGAGCGCTTCATCTGCTTTCTCCAAACAGAAGGCCTGACTTGCTGTGTGCTTCCTGCTCTCTCTATTTCTGTCTATTGTTTCACTTCTCATTTCTATTTTGTTTGATATTTTGCTTTTTTTTACTCTGCTACTGCCACTGTAAATTCAAAGGATCAGTTCTGCAGCGTTGATATCAGGCTACAATTTCTGACACTTATTGTCAGCATCTTGGGCAAAGAGCATGGAAATGAAAAGTAAATTATGCAAAATGAGCATGTACATCACAAATGAAAATGGAAAGATTGCCTTCAAGCATTGACTTAACATGACACAATGTCCAGCTGCCACCAATGAATACCCAGTTGTTCCAGTACTGGCTGACTGTGAATACAGGACACATCATCTCAGAGATATAGAGTCATAGATAAAGTCATTGAGTTGTACGGCATGGAAACACACCCTTTAGTCCAACTCATCCGTGCTGACTAGACATATCAATGTGGCACAGTTCCATTTGACCCATTTCCCTGTAAATTCTTCCGATTCATATACCCATCCAGATTCCTTTCAAATGTTGTAATTGTTGTACATACTTCCACCACTTCCTCTGGCAGCTCATTCCGTACATGCACCACAATGTTCATGAAAAAGTCACTGCTCAGGTCCTTTTTAAATCTTTCCTCTCTCACCTTAAACCTATGTCCTCTAGTTCTGGACCCCCCCTACCCTGGGAAAAAGACCTTGGCTATTCAGTTATCAACTCCCCTCATGATTTTATAAAGCTTTACAAAGTCAATCCTCAGCCTCTGATGCTCCAGGGAAAAAAGCCCCAGTTTATTCAGTCTCGCCCGATAACTCAAATCCTCCAGTTCCAGCAACATACTTGTAAATCTTTTTTGCACCGTCTCAACTTTAACACTGTTTTTCCTATAGACACACTGTGCAATGCCAATATCTGGAGAATCTATGTGTAAAATCTTGACAACATTACTCACCATCACCTCACGACTTATAGCAGCAAAAAGGACTCATCAAATAACATCATGTGAACAGACTTCCTGTAAACAGTAGTCCATTCTGCCTTTATAATATATATTTTATTTACTTGGGTGAGGTGGTACATAACAGCATTTAAAAAGCATCTGGATGAGTATATGAATAGGTAGGGTTTAGTAGGGATATGGGCCAATTGCTGGCAATTGGGACTGGGTCAGATTGGGCTGTCTGGTCACTGTGGATGAGTTGGACCTGAGAATCTGTTTCCATGTTGTATGATTCTATGATTCTATCTGTGACCCTACAGTGTGCTGTGTCTGATATTTATTCACATCACAGTGGGAATACCATCAAGAAGAAAGCCTCCTCACTGCAAACTTGACCAAAGTTGCAAGATGTTCCTCCCAAGTGATACCAAGGCTGAGCAGATTTATTAATGTAATTTCTCATTTTCACCCACAGAAGAGCAACTTTTCCATTAGTTCCACACCGAACTGATAATTGCACATAGCACACTTTGTTAAGAAGCTAATGTAACAGTCAGTCCGGCCCCATTTCCATTCTGGGATCTACATTGTGAAATAAGAAATAATTTCCTTCATGATTAACAAGATGTTGTTCAAGAGGATTTAATCTCTCATGTGGAAGGTGTCAAACCCTAACGATGTGATAATTGTACCTTATATCAAGTTGAGGCATGACTTTTGAATTTGTAGTTGTCACCAATACTGATGAAGTTTCAGAACAGTAATCAGCTCCTGTTGAAACAAATGAATAACATTCAGATTAACCTCATTTTTACTCTAGTTAACCAAAACAGCAACATTGTCAAATGGAACCTTTAGCTGATATAATGGATTTGGAAGGTGTAATCTCTGTGTCATCCCCACAGCCCCACTACCAGGACAATCCCACTCTGAACTGCCAGTGACTAATCTTTCATGGCAGTTTCTAATTGTTTCCCATATCTCAAGGATGGATGTACAGCATTACCTATTGAGCCTGTCAATGTATTCCAATGCTGACATCCTCTTTAAGTACTTACATCAGGGCCAGGGCTTGAGCATAAAACTTAATGCTGTCACTCCAGTGCATTGGTGAAGGAGTGCCACAGTGTTGGCAGTGCTTCCTTTGCGATGAGATGTTAAACTGAGACTTTCTCTGCCAACTCTGCTTGACCCATGGCATTGTCTTGAAGAAGAGTAGGGCAGTTATTCCAAATGTCCTGGACAATATTTATCCCCCAATTCAAAATGGATTATCTGGTTATTTTCACATTGCTGTCTGTGGGAATTGGCTCGATACAAATTGATTGCTGCATTGCAGGAGTGAGGAAACTTCAACAAGCAAAGGCGGCTAATGCTTCAAACATCCATTAATTACACTGAGTCACTCGCATTTTAGATAAACTCTCTTACACTCTCTCCTGACATCCTTCATGAAGAGGACACAAGAGATGGAGGTAACAATTTCATCTGCTAAAAATAGCTATTTCATCTGTTGAAGACTCGGTCAATGCAAGCACATTTTACCATTCAGGGGTTACTTTATCCACGTAGTTGCGATATTTTACAATCCTTTCCAAATTCAACTAATTGATCTTGCTCAGATCTACTGAAAGACCAGATCGAGTAAATTTGGCCAGTTGCAATTTTTCAGACTGACTGCAGGAATATAACCTGCAACTAGTTTGCTAGAAATTTTTATTTTGACAAATCAACAATTAAATTGTTTGTTTACAGTATAACTTACCGCTGGTGCTGATTTGCACCACATAACTGCAGTACCCCCCTGATCTGTGGATGACTGACACATCAACCTTTTCACTAAGCTTTCCTCCCTGAGTATTTGACGCTGTGCAGTAATGTCGATGATGTTGCTGTGTGAAGGATTGACAATGTAGATCCAGTTTACAGGTGTGAGAGATCTTTGAATCTTCAGACGGGGTCTTTTCATACCATGTGTACTGAATGGGGAGGGATCCGTGGACAGGTTCACAGGAGATTGTCACTGAGCTCCCAGAACATGAGGCATTTGGTGAAGATGATAAAAATCTAAATATAGAAACAGAGACAGGTTCTGTGGAAACGAAGCAAACATTCAGATACTGCCTGAACAACATTCAAACACTGTTCCTATTTCCAACATTTCTACCCCTCATCCAGGGCCTGTATGTTGGAGAATCCCCAACACGTCTCCCTCCCCATGTCTCTCCAACTTCCCAATAATGTGAATTCCCATGTCTACTGGTATAACAGAACAGAGGAAGGCTCTAAATCAGGGCAAATGCAATGATACTGAGCATGTGTCAATGTGGAAATCAGGGCCGTTATTTTCTCTCGGTAACAGATAGCCAGATTCCAAGCCTTTAGCTGGCTGAATGTTTCATTCCCAAATGGAAAGCTGTTGGAGAGAGCCTTACATTAAAATGGAACAGTAAAAGAGAATAAATTGTCAGATACCTGTTGCAACTTTTCATGCCTTAAACAGGGAGTATAAATGTGCTTTGTCCCACTTGACTGCGATTGAAAAGGATACTTTAATTCAAAAATTCAGATGGTGATGAGAATTAGCGTTTCTGGGGTTCTGAAACCTCGCAATGTTGCATAAATGGATCTTATGTCAGGTTTACTGGCTACTTCAATGTGCCCAGGTTCAATATGTTGAAGCCATAATATTTTGAGTTTCATGTTTTCACTGAATTGAATCCTGCCCAATATTAGGGTTAGGGTCAGGGTTAGGGTTAGGTGTTGGGCTTGGGGTTGGGATTAGGGTTAGGGATAGGATCAGAGCTGTCATTCGGGTTAGGGTTTACTTTACAGCAACCTGCTTTAGACTTAAAGAAGTTTGATGCCTGTGAGATGTTCAAATGTGCTTATTTGACTGAGATGAGCACTTTAGTGCAAACAGTAACAGAGTTTATGAAGTTTGATGACTGTTCCATTTGGGTGAATTGGTGTGGAGTTACATTTTCCCTTTTATCTGTAAAGAGAGTAATCAGAACACATCGGTGACCAGATACATTCTAAGGACAACTCATGGGAGGAGCTAACCAGGTTCTCCTTGTGTCCTACAAGTTCTCATGTGCTCACCACAGAATGTGCAATGTTTCAGTGATTGTCCTTCACGTCAGCGGAATTTATAATGTACGTAATCTAATTTGATCCAGATTGTTTTGCAAGAGGCAATCGTGTGCCTTAGATATAAAGCAATGTGCTATGAAGTAATGTGTAATAATCCAATCTGCTGTTCGATCGAGGTCAAAGTGATATTCTACGAAAGACAGTGCATGGCCATTCCTCAAAAGTGATATCACTGAGCTAGATTAATACTAGCAAAGATAACAAGGTGTGGGGCTGGATGAACACAGCAGGTCAAGCAGCATCATAGGAGCAGGAAAACTCGACGTTTCGGGCCTAAACCCTTCAGGGTTTAGATAACACCTTGTTATCTCGTATTCTCCAGCATCTGCAGTACCTTTTATCTCTAATACTAGCAAAGAGATTGGTGGCAGGAAATCTGCTGAAAACGTCTCAGAATAATTTATTGTAACACATCCCAGAGCCCTATGCCCAACCAGGATGGACTGGTTGGACCGAAGGGTCTGTTTCCATGCTATGTGCGTCTATGACTCTATGGTGCCCCCTGCTGCTAAAGGGACAAAAGTCACCCTCCATTCACTTAACTCTGTACTCAGTGTTAAATGGCTGCAGGCAGCCAATGGGGAACAGAGGTGTAAACCCTCATAACTTTTTACCTGGTGGAGGGCAAGGAGGACAAGAATGACAGCACTCCAATTAATCGAATCTGACGTTTTTAGATCACTTGTCTTAGCCTTAAATTTCCAATTCTTTTAACAAAGCTTTGGGATACCTGCCCTCCCATTGCAAAACCCCTTCACTGCTGCAGGGCATCAGGATAGTGAAGCTATTATGGATCTCTCACAGATAAAACAAAGAACAAAGAACAAAGAAAATTACAGCACAGGAACAGGCCTTTCGGCCCTCCAAGCCTGCGCCGAACCAGATCATCTATCTAAACCTGTCACCTATTTTCCAAGGATCTGTATCCCTCAGTTCCCTGCACATTCATGTATCTGTCTAGATACATCTTAAATGACGCTATCGTGCCCGCCTCTACCACCTCCACTGGCAACGCGTTCCAGGCACCCACCACCCTCTGTGTGAAGAACTTTCCACGCATATCTCCCTTAAACTTTTCCTCTCTCACCTTGAAATCGTGACCCCTAGTAATTGAGTACCCCACTCTGGGAAAAAGCTTCTTGCTATCCACCCTGTCTATACCACTCATGATTTTGTAGACCTCAATCAGGTCCCCCCTCAACCTCCATCTTTATAATGTAAATAATCATAATCTACTCAACCTCTCTTCATAGCTAGCGCCCTCCATACCAGGTGCCCTCCATACCATCCTGGTGAAACTCCTCTGCACCCACTCCAAAGCATCCACATCCTTTTGGTAATATGGCGACCAGAACTGTAAGCAGTATTCCAAACGTGGTCGAACCAAAGTCCTACACAACTGCAACATGACCTGCCAACTCATGAACGCAATACCCCGTCCAATGAATGAAAGCATGCCATATGCCTTCTTGACCACTCTATCGACCTGCGTTGCCACCTTCAGGGTACAAGGGACCTGAACACCCAGATCTCTCTGTGTATCAATTTTCCCCAGGGCATTTCCATTTACCGTATAGTTCGCTCTTGAATTGGATCTTCGAAAATGTATCACCTCACATTTGCCCGGATTGAACTCCGTCTGCCATTTCTCCGCCCAACTCTCCAATCTATCTATACCCTGCTGCATTCTCCGACAGTCCCCTTCGTTATCTGCTACTCCACGAATCTTAGTGTCATCTGCAAACTTGCTAATCAGACCAGCTATACCTTCCTCCAAATCATTTATGTATATCACAAACAACAATGGTCCCAACACGGATCCCTGTGGAACACCGCTGGTCACAGTTCTCCATTTTGAGAAACTCCCTTCCACTGCAACTCTCTGTCTCCTGTTGCCTAGCCAGTTCTCTATCCATCTAGCTAGTACACCCTGGACCCCATGCAATTTCACTTTCTCCATCAGCCTACCATGGGGAACCTTATCAAATTCCTAACTGAAGTCCATATACATGACATCCACAGCCCTTCCCTCATCTATCAACTTTGTCACTTCCACAAAGAATTCTATCGAGGTGATAAGACATGACCTTCCCTGCACAAAACCATGCTGCCTATCACTAATAAGCCCATTTTCTTCCAAAGGTAAATAGATCCCATCCGTCAGTATCTTCTCCAGCAGCTTCCCCACCGCTGACGTCAGGCTTACCGGTCTGCAATTACCTGGATAATCCTTGCTACCCTTCTTAAACAAGGGGACAACATTAGCAATTCTCCAGTCCTCCGGGACCTCACCCGTGCTCAAGGATGCTGCAAAGATATCTGTTAAGGCCTATTTCCTCTCTCGCTTCCCTCAGTAACCTGGGATAGATCCCATCTGGACCTGGGGTCTTGTCCACCCTAAGGCCTTTTAGAATACCCAACACTTCCCCCCTCCTTATGCCAATTCGACCTAGAGTAATCAAACATCCATCCTTTACCTCAACATCCGTCATGTCCCTCTCCTTGGTGAATACCGACGCAAAGTACTCATTAAGAATCTCACTCATTTTCTCTAACTCTTCGCATAAGTTCTCTCCTTTGTCCTTGAGTGGGCCAACCCTTTCTCTATTTACCCTCTTGCTCCTTATGTACGAATAAAAGGCTTTGGGATTTTCCTTAACCCTGTTTGCTAATGATATTTCATGACCCCTTTTAGCCCTCTTAACTCCTCGTTTCAGATTGGTCCTACTTTCCCGATATTTTTCCAAAGCTTTGTCTGTTTTCAGTCACCTAGATGTTATGTATGCTTCCTTTTTCCTCTTTGCTAGTCTCACAATTTCACCTGTCATCCATGGTTCCCTAATCTTGCCCTTTCTATCCCTCATTTTCACAGGGACATGTCTGTCCTGCACTCTAATCAACCTCTCTTTAAAAGCCTTCCACATATCAAATGTGGATTTACCGTCAAATAGCTACTCCCAATCCACATTCCCCAGCTCCTGCAAAATTTTGCTATAGTTGGCCTTCCCCCAATTCAGCACTCTTCCTTTAGGACCACTCTCGTCTTTGTCCATCAGTATTCTAAAACTTATGGAATTGTAATCCCCTAGTGAAACTTCAAACACCTGGCCGGGCTCATTCCCCATCACCAGGTCCAGTATGGCTCCTTCCCAAGTTGGACTATTTACATACTGCTCTAGAAAACCCTCTTGCATGCTCCTTACAAATTCTGCTCCGTCTAAACCCCTAACACTAAGTGAATCCCAGTCAATGTTGGGAAAATTAAAATCTCCCATCACCACCACCCTGTTGCTCCTACATCTTTCCATAATCCATCTACATATTTGTACTGCTATCTCATGCTCACTATTGGGAGCCCCAACGTTGTTACAGCACCCTTCCGATTTTGGAGCTCTGCCCATATTGACTCACTGCTCAAGTCCTCCATAGTGTCCTCCTTCAGCACAGCTGTGCTATCCTCTTTGACCAGTAATGTAACTCCTCCACCCCATTACCTCCCTCTTTATCCCACCTGAAGCATCTATATCCTGGGGTATTTAGTTGCCAATCTTGCCCTTCCCTCAACCAAGTCTCAGCAATAGCAATGACATCATACTCCCAGGTACTAATCCAAGCCCTAAGTTCATCTGCCTTAGCTACTACACTTCTTGCATTAAAACAAATGCACCTCAGACCACCTGTCCCTTTGCGTTCATCATCTGCTCTCTGCCTACGCTTCCCCTTAGTCACACTGACTTCATTATCTCGTTCCTTACAGGCTTTAGTTACTACCTCCTTACTGTCCACTAACCTCCTCATTTGGTTCCCATCCCCCTGTCACATTAGTTTAAACCCTCCCAACAACATTAGCAAAAGCACCCCATAGGACATCGATAAAACATCTCAATAGAGAATAATCAATTATATCACTGAGAAATATACCATGAGATATTTGTAGGTCTACAGCAGACACTGAAATGTGGGCAGATCGGTCAAAACCACAGCTGTGCCATCCTGCATCTTCTGAGCGAAGATCTTCCATTGTAACAGAAAATATATTTTGTGTCTTGTTATCTATGATTGACATTCTTCCTCGCTGTTCATGATGGTCAGTTGATTTTACTAAAACAGAGCACTGGCGACTCCAAAATTTCATGTATAACTGTGACCATTTGTCATAGTGACATTCTATTGTGATTGCTATTCCCAAAACTCCTGTTACTTTATTTTTTGCTGACATTACAGTTGAACCTGATAAAACAATGAATCTGTCAAACAGAAAATAACTTCTCAATACTATCAGATTCATTTCATACAAGGGAAGGAACAAAAGGATAATGGAGACAAATCAATGGCTGAACAGCTGGTTTATTGTTCAGGGATTCAGGTTTTGAACGATTGGAATATCTTTTGGGATAGAAAGGACGTAATCAAATAGGATGGGTTTAATCTGAATTGGAAAGGGAGAAATATCTTAGCAGGGAGATTTGCTTGCTCCATTAAGGGAGACTTTTGTGTAATAGACAGGGTTGAGTGGAGGAATTCTGAGTAGCAGTCTAACTGGAAGGATCGATGAAGCAGGCTCAATGTGAGGACAACATGTCAATTAGAAAAGAAAGACAAGAGACAGTCAGAGTATGTAGTAACTCTGAAGAACAAAACTACATGGGGTCTTACAGGCAAGGCTGATGAAGGAAAAAACAGAGGTAACGTTTCAGGTCCGGTGACCCTTCCTCAGAACAGATCTATCAACCTTCATCAGTTGTAAGGAAAATGCCAGAATCTATAATAAAGAATGTGACATTTGGATACTCTGATAAAACTAATTTAATGGTGTATAGTTGCCAGGAATTTGTGAATGGAGAATTGTGTTTTATCAACTTGTTCGAGTTTTCAGGATGTTACTCACAAAATTCATAAATGGAAGTTAATGGATGGCGTACATTTGGATTTTGAGAAGGGTTTTGAGAAGGACCCCACAGGAGTTTGATTTTCAAAGTTAAAGCACATGGTATAGGACGTAAAGTAATGGCATGGATTGATTATTGGTGAACAGACAGAAAACAGACAGTAGGAATAAATGAAGCATTCTCATGTTGGCAGGCTGTGACTTGTAGGGTACGGCAAGAATCAGTAATTGATTTTGAGTTTGTTTCAGTGTGCAATAATGATTTGGTGATAGGGACTAAATTTAACATTTCCAATTTTGCAGATGATACAAACAAATAAGAATTATGTTATAAAATGCAAAACATCTTCAGGAGGATTTGATAGGCTTAATGATCAGGCAAGAATTTGGCTGATGGAATATAATGTGGATAAATGTGAGGTTATCCTTTTCGGTAGGAAGAACACGTGCAGAGTATTTTATAAGTAGTGAGGTATTGGAAAGTACAGGGTCAGAGTATGTAGTAACTCTAAAGAACAAAACTGCAAGGAGTCTTACAGGTAAGGCTGATGAACTACATGTTTACAAACATGGGATTGGGACATCATAGCTATTACAGAAACTTGACTGAGAGAATAAAGTACAGTAATGTTTATTGTCATGTGCACTTGAGTGATTGCAGTGAAAAGTGTGTAATGTCGCACCATGGCACCAGCTTCGGTACTGGGTACCTAGATACGGATAGTTTAAGTATTGTTACAGAATTGAAATGGTGAAAAAAAGACTGGCATGGGAATACAAAGTTTAAAAAGTCCAGAATGAGAATAAAAGGTATCTTTAAAGTACTCAATTTATGGTCCTTTTCACTGAGTCCGTCCCCACCAGGATTCAGAACACAAGGTAACAAGCATGGGGCTGGATGAGCACAGCAGGTCAAGCAGCATCATAGGAGCAGGAAAACTTGACGTTTCGGGCCTAAACCCGAAGGGTTTAGGCCCGA
>JAHRHZ010000027.1:98687-149367 GCA_024137785.1 Ginglymostoma cirratum
ATGCTGCTTGACCTGCTGTGCTCATCCAGCCCCATGCTTGTTATCTCGGATTCTCCAGCATCTGCAGTACCTTTTACCCCTTCAGAACACAAGGCTTCGCTGCCTCCATGTGCTGTCGTCCCTCCCGGACTCGTCCCATGAGCCGGCCTGGGCTCGATCTGCCCCCGCTCCAGACTCCGGCCGTGACTCGCTTCCGGGACTTGGTCCACGCTCGCTTTGCTCAAGACGAACAAGACTGGCAGGTCAATGTGCCAGGTTTTAGATGGTACAGGAAGGACAGGAAAGGAGGCATGAAAGGAGGTTTGGTTGGTTGAGGGGGAGGGGGTGATATTTTTCTTTAAGGAATACATTACTGCTGTAACTAGGGAAGGCATTGCTGAAAAATCATCCAGTAAAATATATGGGTAGAAATTACAAATAAGAAAGGAACGATCACTTTGATGGGGTTGTACTATAGGCCCCCCTACAATAGTAAGAGGGAATGCCATTGTTAACTTGCTCGCCGAGCTGGTAAGTTTGTTTGCAAACATTTTGTCACCATACTAGGTAACACCATCAGTGCGCCTCCAGTGAAGCGTCAGTGTTCTGTCCTGCTGTTAGTTATGTGTCTCTGTTTGCTGGGGTGGGTGTCATCATTTCCGAGTTTGTTTCTTAGTGGTTCGTATATGGGGTCCAGCTCTACATGTTTGTTAATTGAGTTGTGGTTTGAGTGCCAGGCCTCCAAAAACCTTGAGAAAAAGGGAAATTGAGAAGTAAATATATTGGGAGATCTCAGGTATATGTAAACATCATAAGGTTGTAATAATGGGGGTATTTTAAATTTCCAAACATTGACTGGGACTACCATAGTGTTAAAGGCTTGGATGGTGAAGAATTTGTCAAAAGTGTTCAAGAAAATTTTCTTGAACAATGTGTGGATGCTCCTACTAAAAAAGGAGCAAAACTAGACCTTCTTTTGGGCAATAAGGCAGGGCAGGTGACTGAAGTAAAAGTGGGGGAACACTTTGGGTCTGGCGATCATAATTCTGTGAGATTCAAAATGGTTATGGAAAAGGATAGGCCTTCCATAAAAGTTAAAGTTTTTAATTGAGGAAGGCAAATTTTATTGCTATGAGGCAAGAACTTTCAAAAGTTTATTGGAGTAGACTGATCACAGATGAAAAGTACATCTGACCTGTTCAGTGGGAAAGTGGGAGGCATTCAAGAGTGGGATGACAAGAAATCAGAGGCATTATATTCGTGTTATAGTGAAAGGTAAGGCTGGTAAGATTAAGGAACAATGGATGAATAAAGATACTGAGGTTCTTGTCAAGAAGAAAAGAGAATCTTACTTTAGACGTAGACAACTTAGTTCAATTGAATCTTTTAATCAATACAAAGAGTGTAGGTGTGTCCTTAAGAAAGGAATCAGGAAGGCAAAGAGGGGATAAGAGAAAACAGAGGCAGATAAGATGAACAATAATCTAAAGAACTTCTACACATTAAGAGCCAGAGGGTAACTAGAGAGAGGGCAGGGCTTCTTTAAGATCAAGGAGGTTGTCCTTGTGTTGAACCCCAGGAGAAGAGAGAAACTATATGAATATTTTGTATCACTCTTTACTGTGAAGAAAGAAATGGAGTCTAGAGAATGCAGAGAAATAAACTTTGATGTTTTAAAAACATTTCATATTACAAAAGAGGAAGTTCAGAAGGTCTTAGAGAATATTAAGGTAGATAAATCTCCGGGACCTGACGTAATATATCCCAGAATGTTGTGGGAAGTAAGGGAGGAAATTTTGAGACCCCTTGCAGAAATATTTGATCATCTATAATGATGATTGAGGTGCCTGATGACTGGAGGGTGGCTAATGTTGTACCTTTGTTTAAAAAAGTCTGTAAGGAGAAATTAGGGATGTAAGATCTGTGAGTTGGATTTCAGTTATGGGTAAGCTGTTGGTGGTGTTTATAAAAGAGAGGATGTATGGACATTTAACGAGGCAAAAATTGATTGGCGACCATCAGCATGGTTTTGTTTGAGGAAAATTGTGTCTTACAAACTCGATTGAGTTTTTGGAGGAAATTACCAAAAAGATTGATAGCAGGGCAGTATAGATGTTTATTTGGGTTTTGATAAAGCCTTTGATGGGGTGCCACATGGTAGACTAATTAGTAAAGTTAGGTCACATGGGATTCAGGGTGAGCTTGCCAATTGGATACATAATTGGCTTAATGGCAGCAGACAGAGAGTAATGGTGAAGGTACCACAGTGTGGAGCTGGATGAACACAGCAGGCCAGGCAGCATCAGAGGAGCAGGACAGCTGACGTTTCGGGTTGGGTCCCTTCTCCACACTTTATTATCTCTGACTCCAGCATCTGCAGTTCTTGCTATCTCAGTAATGTTGGAGGGTTGCTTTTCGGACCGGAAGCCTGTGAACAGCGGAATTCCATAGGGATCAGTTCTGGGTCCTCTTTTGTTTGTCATTTGTGCAAATGATTTGGATGAGAATATAGAAGGCATGATTAGTAAGTTTATAGATGACGCCAAAATTGTTGGCACAGAATAGGAGTCAATGGCCTCATGGTATTATCGCTGGACATTTTTAAGATTCATTAACGGGATGAGGATGTTGCTGGCTAGGCAGTATTTATTGTCCATCCCTCATTGCCCAGAGGGCAGTTCAGAGACAACCAGAATGCTCTGGGTCTGGAGTCACATGTAGGCCAGTCCAGGTAAGGATGGCAGTTTCCATCCCTGAAGGAGATTAATAAACCAGGTGTGTTTTTTCCTGACAATCAACAATGGATTCATGGTTATTATTAGATTCTTAATTCCAGATATTTTATTGAATTTGAATTCCACCATCTTCCTTGGCAGGATTTTGAACCCGGATCCCCAGAATGTTATCCAGTCTCAGGACCAACAGTCTAGTGATAATACCACTCGGTCATTGCCCCCGTTCCTGTGCCATTGCTAATCCAGAGACCAAGGTAATGTTCAATGGTACCCAGGATCAATCCTGCCGTGGTAGATGGTAGAATTTGAATTCAGTAAATATCTAGAATTAAGCCTCTAATGATGCCCATGAACCCATTGTCAATTTTCAGAAATCTCCATCTGGTTCGCAAATGTTCTTCAGGAAAGGAAACTGCTGTCCTTCCCTGGGCTGGCCTACATGTGACTCCTGATCCAAAGCATTGTCATTGACTCTTAGCTGCCTTGTGGGCAATTAGGGATGGGCAACAAATGCTGGCCCAGCCCCTGACACCCGCATCCCATGAATGAATTAAAAAAAAAGACAGTGGAGGTTTTCTGAGATTACACAGGGATATTGATCAAATGGGTATCAGAAATAAAAGGAACTGCAGATGCTGGAGAATCCGAGATAACAAGGTGTAGAGCTGGATGAACACAGCTGGCCAAGCAGCATCATAGGAGCAGGCAGCTGCTTGGCCTGCTGTTTGCATCCAGCTCTACACCTTGTTATCTCTTGATCAAATGGGTCACTGGGCTGAAAAATGGCAGATAGAATTCAATCTGAATAAATGCAAGGCATTGCATCTTGGTGCAACAAAAAGTGTGGAGCTTACACAATTAATGGTAAGGCCGTGGGTACTACTGTAGAACAGAGGGACCGAGGGGTGCAGGTACATAATTCTTTGAAGTTTGTATCACATATAGACAGGGTGGTTAGAAAGGCTTTTGGCACGCTTGCCTTCATTACTCAGTCCTTTGAGTACAGGAGTTGGGAGGGGAGGTCATGTTGAGGTTGTACAGGACATTGGCGAGGACACTTCTGGAGGTTGTGTCCAGTTCTGCTCGCCTAATTAAAAGAAGGATATTATCAAGCTGGAGAGGGTTCAGAAGAGATTTACCAGTTTGTTGCTGGGTATGGAAGGTTTGCGTTACAAACAAAGGCTGGAAAGGCTGGGACTTGTTTCACTGGACTGTAGGAGGTTGAGGAGATTGAGGAAGTTCATAAACTAACAAGAGGTATCGATAGAGTTAATGCATCTTTGCCTGCAGAGTATGAGATAGAACACATTGGTTAAGTTACAGGAGTATCTGCCGTGCACGTGGTGAGTGCTCAAGGCATGGTGTATCAGCAAAACCATGCAGAAGCTACGATGATGGATGAATGGACACCACATAACAATTGCCAACAGAGATGAACTATCCCAGTGGGGGAACACTTCAGCGGTCAAGGCATTCGTCCTCTGAACTTTTTTTTATTCATTTGTGGGATGTGGGTGTCGCTGGCTGGGCCAGCATTATTGCCCATCCCTCGTTGCCGTTGAGAAGGTAGTGATGAGCTGCTTTCTTGAACCGCTCCAGTCCTCCTGCTGTGGGTTGACCCACAATGCTATTAGGGAGGGAATTCCAGAATTTTGACCCAGTGACAGTGAAGAAACGGCAATATATTTCCAAGTCAAGAGTGACTTGGAGCGGAACTTGGAAGTGGTGGCGTTCCCATATGTCTGATGCCCTTTCCTTCTAGATGGAAGTGGCCATGGGTTTGGAAGGTGCTGTCTGAGGATCTTCAGGTAAACGTCCTCCAAGGTGAACTTTGGGGTACACAACAATGCAGAGTCTCCGAGCAGAGGCTGATCACCAAGTTCGGTACCTATGAGGACAGACTTAACCGGGATCTTGGGTTCATGTCACACTACAGGTGACACCACCCCACTAAACACACGCGCACACACACACACACACACGCTCACACTGTCACGTACCCACATGCACACACACACACACTCACACTCACACACTCTCTCACACTCAGTCACACTCACACTCACACTCACACACTCATTCTCCCTCCCCTAACAAACACGTTCTCTCTTTTTTTCCCCCCACCCCCGCCATCCCTCACACGTGCATACACACAGATACGCGCATACACACACACACACTCTGCGGTGAATTTCTATTTGCAGATACATTATATTTTGTTCAAAAACACACAATTTATACACAATCAGTCATTTAGGCATTTTATAAATTCCTACTTTAGAAAGAAAACCAGTCTGTCTCCAAACCAAAACACAAATACATTCTAAACAAGGCCTCACATTTAACGTGCATTGTCTGACCTAAAATGTCACCTCTTCTTTACACTGATAAAACCTTCAGTTCTCTCAGGGCAGTGAATGAAATAAATTCAGTGATGTACAAATACATAGTAATCAATTAAAACCTTCTAACTGATTAAAGATTTAACAGCATCTTAGTTTTGTTTAATATATTCTCATCAATTGTGTGAACCTTTGATCTTATACTGTAAAATTCTGCATTCTGTGTGCTTCTTTCTCACTTCACCTGATGAACGTGCAACGCACTGAAAGCTTGTGTTTTCAAATAAACCTGTCGGACTATAGGCTGGTGTCATGTGACTGCAGACAAGGCAATAGAACTACTTGGATTGCACAGAGGGAACTTTGAATGAAGTTCAGGGACAGTTGGATACAGCTACACTGCGTGGGAAAGGCCATAAGTGATTGGGAGTCAGTGTGATGGACCCACAAGGCTGAGATTTTCGTGGACAGTACAGACAGTGATATCACTACATCGCAGGTAAAGAGTGCACTGGCAGAAAGGGAATGGGTGACCAACAGACAGAGTGAAAACACCAGACAGGGAGCACAGGAATACACTGTGACCATCTCCCTTTGCCATAGACTTTTCCTTTTGGACACTGCTGGGGAGATGCGTTCTCTGAAGAATGCAGTGACAGCAAAATCCATGGCACCAGGAGCGGCTCAGCTGCCCGATTGAAGGGAGAGAGGGATTTAGACTCTGGGGGCAAAGGGTCCCATTTTGGAGAAGATGGAATCTGTACAAGTTGGCCGGTTGTGAACCAGCCAACTAATACCCTACAGGGGTCATTTGACAGCTCTGTGGGTAGAGGATAAAGTAACTGTGTGCCATGACCATGGAACATATGTCATGTCACCTATGGTTATATTGAACTTTGCTTCCAATGCGAGTTTTTTGAAAGAAAATTGATCAAATCAAAATGACTGCAGATATAAATTTAGTGGATAGGTGGAAAGAGACCCTGGAAGTTTGTACCCTATAGTATGTCAAGGAAACTTCAAACTAATTGACTTAGAGAGAGTATGAAAAACTGAAATGTATTCACCTTGGAGTTATCTCAGACTATGATAGTGACAGGAAAGAATGCAGCAGTCTGGGTGAGAGACCATTTTATTTTGTCTTTCCCTTTCAGTGATACACACAGACAGGAGTTAAGAATGAACCTCAATCCTGGTCTCTATCTGTGTCAGTGGCCTGATGTTCTGATATCTGGACAATGTGCTGCAAAGGTCACAGCTTTGAGAACAGTCTTTAAACAATCCTGTACTGTACATAAAGAGATGGATAAAACTCTTTCTTACTTGGAGTGAAGCTATCCAGCCTCTGTCAAAAGGAACCAGGACAAAAGAATTTCAAACAACCTACAAAGCCAAGAATGTCAATCAACTGTTCAATACAACAAGTAATGTTCACAAAAATGGCTGTAATGTTCCACTATCCACTCTTTAGAAACAACTCAGAGGCTGAACTGTACATCTTTAAAGAACTATCATTCTTTGGTCTCACTTCATATTCTTAATCTCTATGTATGTGCGTTGCAGTATTAATATTCTTGTTTATTAACAAAACAAACTCACTCTTTATTAACTCAAGAAAACCCGGTTAAATTGACTCCTTTTAGATCATAAACTCATTTGGTCTGTGAGAGACGTATTCACAAGGGAGAAGATATATGTCTGATTAATGCAGATATTCTTTGAAAAACACAACGACAGTTCAAGAAGCTGAAAGTAATATTTACCACGGCTCCCAATTTGTGCCAAATAACTGCAGTTCCTCTCTGGTCTGTGGATGACTGACACATTAACCATTTCACTGGAGTTTTCTCCCTGAGTATTTGATGTTGTGCAGTAATATCGATGATGTCGCAGTTTGAATAACTGACAATGTAGATCCAGTTTATTGCTCTCAGAAATCTTTGAATGTTCAGATGGTGTCTGTTCACGCCATGTGTACCGAATGGGAAGGGATCCCTGGGCAGACTCACAGGAGATAGAAACTGAGTTCTCAAAACACGTGATATTTGATGGTGATAAAAACCGAATTATCAGTACAGACACACGTTCTATGAGAAAGAAGAGAATGAGGAGATACTGACTGAGGATCCAAATATCAAATATTTTGCAAATTTCATCATTTCTATCTTTTATCCAATTGTTTTCATTTTGGAATCTCCACAGTTGTTATCCAAATATCATCTTAATGTTGCATGACTTTAGAGTTAACAGTCTTTAATTAATCCCATGGGATTACCTCACCCACAGACTGTGATCCTGCAGAACACTTTTAGAATCCTTTCAAGTGATCACTTGAAGTGCCAGACCCACAAGACTTACAGGTGAAGTGCTGGTTTATGGGACCATGACAGATAGATACTTGTTGACCAGCACAGGCATGATGGGACAAAGGGCCACAATGCATGCTGGAGTATTCTATGTCTCTAAAATGGATGTCAGTGGGTTTGGCTGGCTTCCACAAATCCTGAGAACTGCTGTGTTTCTCCCAAAACTTGTGATACTGTAAGCTACTATGTCCATGATTGGTTTTGTCGAGCAGCATGTTGAAGAGCTGACTAGAACACAGGTTATTTTGAATGTACTATAATATCATGGAAAAGAGCTAATTAATGACCTTGTTGTAAAAGAGCCTTCAGGGATGAATGTTCAGAATATGACAGAATTATACATTATGCCTGGAAATGAGGTATTTCAAACTGAAAGACGGTTGAATTAGGAAAGTTACGAAGGAGACAAGCACAAACTGGCAGAGCCGGTTTGGGAAAGTACATTAAAAAGGCAGGATAGTATACAGGCAACGGACAGTCATAAAGACCTGGTTCATGCCTAACAGCAAGAAAATAGTCCGTTCAAAAAAAAGACAGATAAACTTTATCTGAGAAAAGAAAGTTAAATACTTATGAGATTAAAGCAATAGGCTTATAAATTGGCCAAAATCATTTGAAATTTGAGGATTGGAATTTTTTAAGCGTAAAACAAAGAAGAAGAATAGAATACAACTGCAATCTAACAAAGAAAACATTAAATTGAAAGCTTCTGCAGGGGGAATTCATAGAATTGATAAATCCCCATCAGCTGATAGTCTACAGACATGTCAGTAGAGATAGACGATGCATTGCTAATTATATTCCCAAATATTGTAGAATGATTTCTTCAGACTGGAAGCTTGCAAATGTCACCCCTTTACTAAAGGAAAGAGAAAGGGGAGAAATAGTTAAGGAAGAAAGAACTGCGGCTGCTGTAAATCAGGAACAAAAAATAAGTTGCTGGAAAAGCTCAGCAGGTCTAGCAGCATCTGTGAAGTTAAAAACAGAAGTAACTATTCAGGTCCAGTGACCGTTCCTCAGAACAGATCTATCAGCCTACATCAGTAGTAAGGAAAATGCCAGAATCTATCATAAAGGATGTAACAAATGGACACTCGGATAAAACTGATTTGATGGTGTGTAGTCTCCATGAATTTGTGAATGGAGAATTGAGTTTTATCAACTTGTTCGAGTTTTCAGGATGTTACTCACAAAATTGATAAATGGAAGTTAATGGATGGAGTGCATTTAGATTTTGAGAAGGGTTTTGAGAAGGACCCCACAGGAGTTTGATTTGCAAAGTTAAAGCACATGGTATAGGAGGTGAAATAATGACATGGGTTGATGATTGGTGAACAGACAGAAAAAAGACAATAGGAATAAATTAAACATTTCCATGTTGGCAGGCTGTGACTAGTAGGGTACGGCAATGATCAGTACTTGATCCTGAGTTTGTTTCAGTGTATAGCAATGATTTGGAGACAGGGACTAAATTTAACATTTCCAAATTTGCAGATGATACAAGCAAAATGAGGATTAAATCTTGTAAGATGCAAAATATCTTCATGAGGATTTGGACAGGCTTAATGATTAGGCAAGAATTTGGCTGATGGTAGATAATGTGGATAAATGTGAGGTTATCCACTTCGGTAGGAGGAACAGATGAGCAGAGTATTTTATAAAAGGTGAGATGTTGGAAAGTATAGATAGGCAAGGAGACTTGGGTACCCTGGTCAATAAGATATTGAAGGCGAACATGCAGGTGCAGCAAGTTATTTGGAAAGATGCAGGCATGTTAGCCTTTATTACATGAGGATTTGAGTATGAAGAATTCATGCTTCAGTTATCGTTTAGGATCTTGGTTAAACCACACCTGAAGCATTTTGTGCAGTTTCGATCAGCTTACTTCAGGAAAGATATTATTGCCTTGGAAGGAGTGCATCATAGGTTCAACAGATTTTATGGTGTATATTTAAAGTAGGACTCGATAATTTTTTTATTATTATTTGTATGAAGAATTAAGAGCATAGTGTGTCTTACTGGCACTGAAGTGTTCAATCAGCCATAATTGCATTAATTAGTGGGACAGGCTCAATAGACCGAATGGCCTCCACTGTACATATCTTCCTATCAACGAGTATCAACTCTGCTGCAGCACGTTGGGGTGTTAAAGGATTCATGGTTCCTCCCAGATAAAACATTGAACAGATAGTTCAGTTGATATTAATTTAAAAAATGTAAAATGTACCGTGTGATACTTTGAGATTCACTGCAGATAATTCATCTCTACCTGCTCGATCAATACCACAGCTGTACCATCCTGCATCTTCCGTGCGAAGACGCTCCATGGTAACAACAAATACTCCTTGTGTCTTGTTATCTTGGATTGACATTCTCCCTCGCTGCCCACCCGGATCAGTCATTCTCACCAAATACGAGCAGTAGGTAGTCCAACCAAGACACCAGTATTTCATATTGTCCTTGAACCATGTGTTGCATTTACAATTTATTGTGATTGATCTTCCCACAATTCCTGTTACTTACTCCTTTATCCACAGAGAAATTGAAACTGACAAGGGAACTTTTCCAAAATTGAGCAAGAATTAAGCTCTTAATAGAAATAAATACATCTTAATAAGTTTTACCCCTGTACACACAGGAAACTCTGCATCCTATCTGAAACAAACATATGACCATATAAATTAGGAACTATAATCTGCAACGACAAAGCAGAAGTGGAACATTCAGCTCTTGAAACTTGCTGTGCCATTCAGAAGATCATCGCCGATACACTTATGTTCCAATCCCACATTCTCATTTACCCTGATAATCTTTGATACTTGTCTCACAAATATCTACCCACCTCCTTCTGTGGCAGACAGTTCTCTGGAGAAAAAATTCTCTATATTAAAAGTGATACCTAATTTTAAATTAGTGACCCCTCAGGGACAATGTCGTGCATCATTGAAACACAATGTCCTCACTTTTATGTTCAATTCCTCATGTAATAAAGAATAGCATTGTATTAGCCTGCTTAATCACGGGTTGGTACCTGCATTCTAGCTTCATGTAACTCGTGCAGAACACCTTGATCCCTCTGCATCTTGGATTTTTGCATTGGTCAAAATTTAAATAATATTCAGCGGTTCCAGGATTTTGACTTATCGACACTGAAGGAATGGTAATATAGTTCCGTGTTAGGATGGTATGGGATATTACCATCAGTTCTGAAGTTCAAGTTTCAAAATAGTTGCATGATATCAGCATCAGTTTTGGCTGATTCTTGTTGGTACTTCTGTGAAGAGTTTTCTTTCAAATAAAATGAAAGTAAGAATCCCTGTGAAACAGTGACCAGTAGTGGTCAGCAAGCAAATGCCTCTAAACTGTTCTGCATTGTATTAGAAAATTGTTTTTACTGTGCTGCTTTATGACAGATTTATCGCCACTGAAGAAAATGAGGTTGCTTTCAGTTCAGATTAAACACAAGGTTTAGAAGGAAGTACATTTTCTCTCTGAGACTGTATTTTCCTGAGCAGCTACTGAATACTTTACCTCGGCAGAACATCAGATTTCTCTGGACTTGGTTGACTGTCAATTGACAATGTTGTGAAATAGTTGAAAACTGTTTTTCAGTGTGTCTTAAGATGGTTCGAAACTGTATATCTGGATAGATTGCCTTCATTTTCAATTACATCTTTTTTGGAATAAACTTTTGTTCTGTTCTTTTAAAAGTTCAGTCACCTTCTCTGATTATGCTTGAGTGACTAAACACAGCGTTAATGAAAATTTTAAAAAATGTACCATATCAGATATAATTCTGGGATTTGACTGTTCTCATAGTTCCATAAAGTGAGCTCAGAACATTGATCTACTATTAACTCTGCATTCTCACTCTCTCGAGGGCCAACACTCACTTTACTTATTCTTTTCCTTTCCAGATAGCCATTCAACCTCTTGCTATCCATTTGTAGAGCTTGTTCTCATGTTTTTATTGATTTGTCCTGTTTAAACTTTTTATCATTTTCTGCCATTCTCACTCTTGTTACAGTTCATGTGACACACCATTCATCGTACTGGAATGATTTTCTTTTTCCTGTAGTTTGATGCATTCCTCAACTTCTTTAGTTCACCATGGGAATGTAGGTCCTCCACTTGGAATTTTTCATGTGCATCTCTTCATTCTGAGCATTCTGAAATATCCCTTGCAGTGTCTGCCACAGCTTCATTACTGATTTAGTTGCTAACCTTACATCCCAGTTCACTTCAGAAAGCTGAGCTATCATGTCCATTTAATGGCCCACATTTAAAGGTTAAAATAACAATCTCAGAACAAAACCTCGATGTTTGAAATGGGATATAAAATTCAATCAGATTGTGCTCACTGCTATTCAGACAATACCAAAGACCAACTATCTGGTTGGTTCCAGAATGTGTCACTGTAAGAGACTGTCTCAAAAACACTAGACAAATCCCTTATTGAACAGATTACAATTACTCACAGTTATCGCCTTCTGTTTATCACATGCACCCAAACATTTATCCTTAAATACACCTTCAGGGATTTGTAAATCATTCCCACAAGTGACCTCTTTTTAACCAAATTATTCCTCATCTCCATCCAAACCAATCCTACATCTTCATTTCCCAAACCAAGATTATCGCTATCTTTTGCACCAATAGTTAGACTATAGACTGTACATCTCCTTCGGTTTGAATTTAGGCGTGAGATTTAGTGATGACAAGAGATTGGATAAACTAGGTTTGTTTACTTGGTACAATGGCGATTGAGAGGGGACATGACTGAAATGTATAAAATTATGGAGGAACAGACGAGGAAGAGAGGAAGAACCTTTTCCTCTTGATGGAGGGTCCCTTGACCAGGGATATAGACTTGAAGTAAGAACAGGAAGTTTGGACGGAATTGAAGGAAAATTATTTCTGAACTGGAGCAGGATCGAAGGAATAAAGGACCTTTTTCTTTGGTCTGGACTTCTATAACTTTATTCTTCTCTGGCCATATCTATTTTCTCTGGGATTCAAAGAAATGAGTGGTGATCTCATTGAAATATATAGAGACCCCAGGGGGCTTGATTGGGCCCATGTTGGACATACATTTCCCTGTGGAACACAGTATCACAGTCTCAAAAATGGGAGCCAGGCATTTGGAAGAAGATGAGGAGAAACGTTGTCACTCAAAGGTTGGGAACCTTTCAAATTCTCTAACCAAGAGACCTGTAGACAATCAGCTTTAAGTATATTCAGTGTACCGATGAGTGAATCTTTTTTGATCAGAGATATGGGCCTTGCTCAGGCAAGTGGTGTTGAGGGAGCCTTAATGTTGTTCAATGATGGACCATCCTTGAAGAGGTCAAATAACCGAATCCTTCTGCTATTTCTGAAGTTCCTCCATGAAAGTTATCCATCAAAAATTTCACTGAAGCTAAATTCATCAGATTAATTTGGAGTGGATGCAAAAATGACAGATTTACTTCTTTGGGGCGAAAGAATGTTATGAAAAGATTCCTTATTGATGGAGCACTGTGCGTAAAGTGTGTGTCATCGAGGAGCAGTGACATTGACTGAGCCTCAATATTTCACCAGTTGCACTTTAAAGATCAGAAACAATTGCAAACTCAGGGAATGTTCTCTTAGAGACATTATTACCGCTGCAGCATTCAGTTTCCATTGGATAGCAAAAGCATGCAAAAGTTCACTTTTCACAAATTAAATATTTTATTCGGGGCTCTTGTGAGAAGTAGTTTAGATAAAATAGGGACAAGACTTCACCCAAACATTTTTCCTGAGTATTCTGTGCCTATGCGTGTCCCTGACTATTTAAACATCACGGCTGAATAGCAGGTACACGAGGCATATGCCAATACAGACTGTCCAAAATATCCAGCTTGTGCTGTCACTCACCGGCCGCCGAATAAATGAGTAGAATCAGGCTCCACATTTTCTTTTCCTTGCAATGTTCAGATCGGCGCTCGTTATCACTCACCCAGCTCTGAGTGATCTCAAGGAAAGAAGATTCCAATAAAAGTCAAATGAGAAATTTCCGTGAGGGAAAAGATGGCAGCAAGCCAGTCCTTTGAAAATTCCTCTCTTCAAATCCCTCCTGAAGAGGGGTCAGATCTGACCATTTCTTCACTGGTTATGCCAGTGCTCCTTGTTAGCTGCAGATATTCTTACAACAGAAAGCACAGCTCGACACCTGCCTGTTTGTTTTCTTGTGGAGAATTGCTGCCAGGAGGATGTTACTTGGTCTGCAGATGTGGTTACCGACATCATGCCAGGTGTTAGTCACCCTGAGAGGTCTTATTTCCTGTCCGTTGCTAAAAGCATAAGTTCCTAATTCTGCTGAAAAATATGTCTGTCAGCAATAAACAAACTAAGGCAGCCTGTGCTGACAGTGGAAATGCAGGACAAATGTGACCGTGCACTCACTCAGGAACGTGCATGCACACAGTTCCAGATCCTCCACTTGGTCCCTCATGTGCAAAGTCCACACTGTATGTGTGTGGAGAACAAACATGACTTCGAAATGGGAACTGGACGATGCTAGTGGGTTGGGTAGGGGGTAGGAGCAGAGAGAACGGACAGGTGTGCGCACCACTGTGCTGATTTAGCCCCCATACCCTCAGGCCCAGTACCTTCCCCCCAACACCCCAGCACAATCCGCTTTTTCTTTCTGCTGGTCATCTGTTCCTTCCCTGTCTCTACAGTCTCAGGCTGCAGAGGGACCATCTCTCTATACGGCTATCCACAATACTGATAGTCTCATGGATGGTCCACAGTGTCCTCAGGCATCACTCCAGCTCCAAAACCCAGGCATCCAGCAGTTGCAGTGATAGATACTTCCTCCACATGGATTGGTCGCAGGAGGTAACTCTCCTCCTGACATCCCAGAGACTGCCCACAATATGGAAGGCCCATGTCAGGCCCACGGAATATTCCCCACTTCCCTGGATGGGTGCAGCTCCCACAACACTGAAGCAGCTTGGTGCCCTCCATGACAAAGTTTCCCGGTTAATTGGCACCATTTCCACCATCTTCAACATTCACTCCTCAATGCATGGTGGCACCAATGTCTACCATCTACTAGACGCATTGCAGGAAATCACCAAGTAGCAGTGCATGTGACAGTACCTCCCAAACCTGCGACCCTTAATACATTGAAATATGGGAAAGCAAATGCATACAACGTATTGGAAGAGACCCACCAACTCATCAACAACGGAAGAAGAAAACAACAATCAACGTCCATTTCTGGATGTTAGAGATGACTGTTAGACCAAACGGGAGTTCCAAACTTCAGTGTGCAGAGAAGCAACCCACACTGATCCAATCCTCAACTTTCACAGCAACATGCCAACATCCACAAACAAAGCTGCTTTAGGACACTATTTAAATGGGCCATGACACACGCAACCCTCTGGCACTGTGCAGGAAAGGGGAAGAGCACCTATACAAAATCTTCGCTATAAACGGATATCCCCACAACTTCACCCGCAGATGCCTACTAAACAGACAACAACAGGAGCACACAGTACGCCACAACACACTGGCCACACTGCCCTACATCAGGAACTTATCAGAACTGACATCAAGACTCCGAAGACGACTAGGAATCATGGTGGGCCACAAGCCCACAGCCAATCTACGACAAACACTCACAAGGATTAAAGACCCCATTCCCACAACATGCAGAACCAATGTGGTTTACTAAATGCCATGCAACGACTGCAACATTACATCGAGAAGGAAACTAGCCATCAGAATACACAAACATCAGCTAACAGCAAAACGGCACAAGGAACTCTCCTTAATATCAGTGCACTCAGACAATGAAGGCCATTAGTTTAACTGGGACAGGGTAACCACAGTAGCCCAAGCCAAACATAGACATGTACAGGAATTCCTAGAGGCATGGTTCTCAACCCATACTTCAATCAACAAAAACACAGAATTGGACCCCATACACAAACCCATACAGATCAAAACCGGAAACGACAATATTTACCATGACGGACCAAACAATATAAATTCCAAGTGGAGTCGAATAACATTGCTTCATCGGATGCTCCACTGATGATGTCACCTAGCATGGTGATGAAACGTCTGAACGAAAGCAAGCCAGCTCGGCGAACAAGTCAACAACTTCAATAACAGATGTAATTTACTGATTCTTTGTGGAGAGATGCTTCAGAGAAAATGATTAAATTGCTGTCACATTGTATCCTGATGTGGAAGAGGAGCAGCCTGTTGACGACCAAGTAAACTTTACTTCATTAAATACCAGACCAATGGTCTTGTTGGGCGAATAGCTCTTTGTGTGGGGAACAATTCTTGACCAAAATGATAGAAAGGGTTTTAAACACAAGGTGAAGAGCTCCATTAGTTGCCCAATACTACTTCTTTTGTAAAAATGATCATGTCTAGGTCCTCACCTAACTTAGTCTCTTTGTCATGAATTACTGGCATGTTACTTGTGCCCTCCTTTGTGAAGACGGACACAAAGTACCTGTTCAATATCTCAGCTAATTCCTCATTTCCCATTTTTAAATCCCCCTTTTCATCCTGTAAAGGACCATTGTCTACCTTACCTACTCTTTTTTAGTTTTATATAATTACAGAAACCTCTGCTATCTGTCTTTCTACTCTGAGCTGGTTTAATCTAATAATCTATCTTGCTTTTCTTTAAGGCCTTTTTTGTGGCTTTCTGTTGACGTTTAAAGTTTTCCCAATCTTCCAGTTTCGCCACTGGTCTTTGCCACTTTGTATGCCTTGTCTTTCAATTTGATCCACCCCCTTACTTCCTTACACATGCGTGGCTGATTATCCTTTTTCCTGCAGTCCTTCCTTTTTGCTGGTATATACTTTTTCTGAGAACTTTGAAAGATTACTTTGAAAGTCCTCCACTGTTCTTCAACTGTCCCACCGTAGACACATTGCTTTGAGTCTACTTTAGCCAACTCCTCCCTCATCTTATTGTGCTCTCCTTTGTTTAAGCACGGGGGTGTGTAAATGCCTACGAGAATGTAAATGAGGAAGAGGATATAGAAAGGCAGATTTTGAAACTGCAGTAAGCCAGATGGTGAAAACTGACCCTGAAGGAATTAATCTCCTGTCAGTTATGTTTAGCAGAAGCTCAAAATTAATTTTTATTGAAGGAACAGAAAATTCTGAAGTCAAGATTGCGAACGAGTTAGGTGCTATGGGTAATGGTGGTCCAAGCTCATGATTTATACTGAATTAGAAATAGAATTTGGTTTTATCGTCACATGTACTTAAGTACAAAAGTACAGAAATACAGTGAAAGATGTATAATACCACCAAGCATGGTGTCATCTTAGGTACAAAGTACATGGTTACAAATCTCAGGCACAAAAACAGATCAGTTACAAAAATACAGAAATGAAGAAAAAGGCAATAAGTTCTTCATTACAATTCTTCAAATAATATATGAGGGAAATAAAGAAATAAAGTTAAAAGACAAAGGTGACAGTCCTTCTGTAGCCGCTAGTCACTCCACACTGCGGGCTTCCCACATGCGGTCGCCCCCCACCACCTCAATGTTGGGCCGTCCCCAAAATGGGCTCACAATCTGTTGACCACCATCTGTGACAGGCTGGCTGTAACAGGCCCCGGTCTGCCCGCCATTGACCCCCGCTCCAGCTCCCAGCCCACAGACCACTCTGCTCTACTCTAGGTCCACTCTGCAGTGGACTGGCCGTCCAGCTCCGATCCACACCCTCGCCTGTTCCAATGCTCTGATGTCATCACCAGCATTCTCTATGTAAGCCATGTTAAATACAACTTTAACAATTTAAAAAGAGAAGATCACAAAATGGAAAACAAATGAGCAGTGGGCGGAAAGGGTAAAGCTTGAGCTGCATCTGGAATCTGCCAACTCCGCCGCCGCCATCTTGCCATTCACAGGTGAACGACAATTGGCTCATTCTCCAAAGATAGACAATGTCAACGAACAGTTTTTGACAGAAATTGATTTCTTTTGTAAAAATTACTCCTGCATTTCAATGTAGGATATTCATTAATTTTTTTTTTTTTGCAAAATGACTCCTGTTGTTAGTTCTGAACAATTATTCTGTCAGGATCTGAACTCCTCGATGTGCAGGAGAAGGACTCTCTCTGTTCCGTTTCCACAAGGCCCAAGTAAACAAGTAATGAGGCCGATTTCAACCAGAGAAAGGAGCTCAACTGACAGAGAGACAATTCTAGGAGAAGTGAACTGTGACTGAGTAACTGCGAGTGAACTTCAATTCCAAGGTGAGGCTCCCTCTGGTGAACTGCCTGACATGGGGCTTTGTATTTCCCAGAACATGGTTGATGATGAGTGAGTCTAGTGAATCACGTTGGGTTTCACCTTTGAGAAGGTCAAAGGGGCTGACACCCTTCATCAACCCTGCTAACCCCCACCCACAATGCTGAAGGCAGTGCTCTCACCTTAATGCTTAATATGGAAGGAGAGTCACTGGAGTTGTTACCCAGAGACTGAACCAGTGAGGACCATCGCAATGCTCTGTCTGGGAAACAGAAACAATATGTTGGGTAAAGTCCTGTAGAACATTTGGAAACTTTGGGGGTTATTCCCCCAGTGTGGATGAAAACCCTCTGCCATAAGGTCACCAGTGTCTGGGTGTCAGAAATAGAGAGCAGAGACCTGCCAGCCCCTGAATGACATTGGCACTGTAGAATCAGTTGGAAAAATATTATGAGATTGAAACATTGCGTCCTCAATATCAATAAAATGTAAGTCTGATTTTGAATGGATGCTGAAGAGTTGGTGAGGATTTAATGAATACAGGATTCCAATGGATCTCAACTGAGTGGTGATCATTCATTGAGTGTAAATTTGTTGCTGCTTGAAAGGCCAACCGTCCCGATTCACTGCCAGGCACAAACGCAGCTTCTTTTTGTTGGGTTTTACTTCACATTTCCTGTTGTGTAATCCAAAATGGACATTTGCAACAATTGGAAGGTTTTGCACATTGTGACGCTCTCCCATTGTACAATGACAAGTTGTGTGCTCTGCTGGACATGAGGGAAAGATGAGCACTGCCTTTGAGCAGGCCATAAGATGGGATGATGTTCAGGGCACCAAGCCTGTGTTGCTTGGTTGTTACAGCTTGCGGTGAAGCAGACAGGTGAGGACGTAATGTGGCAAAACATTTATGAATTTGAGATTGGATTCTCACTGAAGTTTCACAGCACACCGACAATGTGCCGTCAGAAATACTTCTTTCTTCTTTCCCAGCTCCAGCCCGTGTGCTGTGAAGGGCTATTCTTGGCTGGCAGTGATTGACCTGGTACACAGCTGGGCTTTAAATATGGAGCCAGCGGTAGAAACCTTCATATCCCTGAGAGGGCTGTGTGTGTCAATTCATTCCGTGAGGAAACAGTGAATGCAGCACTTAGTAACAAACTGGAGAATATTTGATCAAATTGTCAGGGACCCTGTAAAGTGACTTTTTGAGTGTCAAAGCCATATACTGTTAGGCAGGCATTCAGCCATTTTTAAAAGATCATTCTTCTGAGACAAACAAATGCAGGATCTGGACCTGCCACAAAACCCCTCCCTCATTAGGATAGATGTCCCATTTGATCTGGAATGGAGCAGTGATCCACCACACAGTGTACATGAGCCTGTCCCAGGAGGTTACCTTCCCAGGGACAGTAATCAAAGGGCTCGTTCTGAAAACTCTCAGTGCAGCCTTGAATGACACGGAGTGCCCCACCCACAATATCCTGTTCATTAACAGTGAGGTGGGCTCTAAGAAAACTGTCCCCTCCCTGTCTTTCCAGAATGTGTCTCCACTGACCATTTCTGTCAGCGGCTGCAGACATATTGCTGCAGGTGACACAGTTCTATCTCTTTAGTGAGCTGTCGGCAATGGCTGCCAGGACCGTGTTACAATGCCTGTAGGTATGGTTTGTGGTTTCCCAATGGGCTTTCTCCACAGGCTCTGGGCTTTTACCAGTGATAGAGGAGGCCAATCCCAAATGTCTATCAGGCCCAGGTTAAAGCTGGTCGATTTGCTGTCAGTTCAGTGAAGCAGGCCATTCAGCCCATCAAGTTAACGCTGACCCAGAGAGTGGTGAGCTGATACAATTCTTCGCTACAGAAAGTGGTTGATGGCAAGGCATTGGATGTTGACAAGGAGAATCTAGCTCATTTGAGCTAAATGGATCATTTTGGATTGACATATGTTATTTAGCTCTTTGAAGGCCTTTGGAAGAGCAGTGTAATGTCCCTGCTGTAACATTTAGTGGCATATCCCTTGACTCCTGAGCTATTTGTCACACAGTTCCTGGACAATGTATAAAGGTTCTGAGCCGTAGCAACTTTAGGTTCAGCTTACAGCACAGTTTAATTGATTACTCCTTTCCTGGTCCTTTGGAATCTACCCTGTAGATAAATCGATAAAGTTTCTCTCACCTTTCCCCTATCCTCTCTGTGATTGATAAACCACGTAAAACTCAAGCAAGACCTCGATATATCTATTCACAGTTTCTTCCCTTTGCATCAAATGATGTCATTCACATGGACACGGACCCATAATGTTCGGCTCCGGCATGTCCTGCACCAGGGCAGCTCTTCTCCAATGTGCAGCCAAAAGCAAGTAGCACTTAGTTTCTTTGTACATCAATGGGTTTCTGATATACATCCCCCTTAAGAATATTTACACATTTTTGTTATCTTGTCCAACCACGATGAATGATGAAAAGCATGCAACAAGTGTATAAACATTATTTTCACATCTTAACTTCTCAAAAGTGGACGATACCACAGGTCAGTGGTTAGCACTGCTGTCTCACAGCCCCAGTGACTTGGGTTCAATTCAAACCTTGGGTTACAGTCTGTGTGGAGTTTGCACATTCTCCCCGTTTCTGTGTGGATTTGTGCCAAGTGCTCCAGTTTCCTCCCACAGCCCAAAGATGTGCAAGTTAGTGGGATTGGTCATGTTAAATTGCGCATAGCGTCCAGGGATGTGCAGGCTATGTGGGTTATGGGAAATGTGGGGTTATGGGAATAGGGTGGGGATCTGGGTCTAGGTGTGTTGCTCTTCAGAAAGATGATGCAGACCTGAGGGGCCAAATGGTCCCTTTCTGCACTGTTGGGAATCTATGACGCTCATTTACGTTCCTCATTGACAATAATTGAAAACTGAGGATTTACTGGAATGGCCCCAAACTGAATGTGTATCCATTTAGAATCAGCCATTGACACATTGCATACTACAGACAGAACCTATCTCGGAATCAAGTAATATTCGAATGAAAACTGTTTTAAATGATTTAAAGCATCTCCCTGTATGGCACCAGACCATGTCAATGTTACTCTGACATTACTGTTATCCGGACAATAGCATAAAACCTTTGTTACTGTCCTAACAATGTGATTTGTTCACCATATTTTGATATGCATTCATTAATAAATATTAAACCAAAGAAACCTGAGTGTCATCTAGTCCAAAGAGGAAATAATGCATCAAGTCACTCTTTCTGGGGATCTACAAAACATAGGGAGTGCGAGAGAGCAACAGGAAAGGGGGGTTTTCCCAATCGCTATCACTTTGGTTTCTCCATGGAGATAGTTCAGGGCCAATAAGGGCTCTGCAAGTTCTCAACACATGTGCTCTGATGGTAAGAAAGCGAATGAACAGAAACAGTGAGATGGTAGAAGATCATTGGGTCCACAGGGACAGCAACACAAAAGAGAGGAAGAAGGATCATTCTGGATCACAAGTAGGGTCTGCTGGTAGCCCACACAAACACCCCACTCCCCATGTCTGCAGCATATAGACCACCCTTTCCCAGCTACTGATAGTTCTGAAGAAGGGTCACTGGAGCTCAAACATTAACTCTGCTTTCTCTCCACAGAGGCTGCCAGACCTGCTGGGTTTCTCCGGCAATTTCTGTTTTTGTTACCAAAGCATTTGGTTGACACTTGACCAGTTCTGATGCAATCACTGCTCAATAACTGGACAAAATGACTGACACCACTTGTAGTGTGGGTGTGAAGTCAGTTATTCATATTTTGGGAGCAGCCTGGAGAAAAATTCTATGAATTTGAAACCCAGCTGGAGCAATTGCATCCACCCTGCATCCACTGATTCAGTCACACCACTGCCGTTCAATTCCACTACAACGGCAGGTCATTCATTGTCCAGAAATAAACATTACACCTTATGGTCTCAAGCAATCATTGACCACAACATTATTCACATTCAGTGTCTTGTTAACAAGGCGAATGTAATCAGACAGGCTCATTTTAAAGTGCCACTTGGGTTTGGCATTTCTGTAAAGCACAGCATAGCTCTCAGTGTCAAACAGCAATTCTCAGCTGCCACATTCACACACTGAAACTGATTTGTAGGTCTGAGCGGAGATAGTCTGCAATGTGCAAGGGAGACTTTTCTTTGGGAGGCGGGTGTCTATCACAGTGACTTATTGCCAGAATTCTACACCCACAATGAAGCTCGAACACTGTGTCGCTGCAGAGTAAATATAGATGAGATTACACACCTCGGACATTCTCATGGAATTATGACATTGACAACAGTTGCCCTGAATTTTCTTGCCAGTGACTTATTTAAGGAGTAACTGGGCAGATGGGACATGGAGAGGTCAGACAGTGATGCTGAGCACCAATGGCTACAGCGATGGAGTGTCAGTCTGTGCTCATATCCAGCAGACACTCAGTGAGCTGGGCCTGAGTCTGAGTGACAGCTGCCCACCTCTCCAAGGGGACGGCCAGACACACCGCCTGGGACTGATAGTGTTGGTTTATTCCTCCATCCTTTGATCCAGTTTAACGACTGCCTCTGACATACCTACCTGCTGTGTTTGTGCCTGTCTGTGCATTTTCACAATGTCAATAAAATTACAACTGACAATTCTGAAGATTGAAGCCATTGTCTTTGATCCCACCACAATCACCTTTCCTTAGTCACTGACTCCATCCATCTCCCTGTCCAACAGAGCCCTCATCCACCATATTGTGAGCTCCACACTCAGCCATTCCCACACCATCTCAGCTGGCCTTGAACCTTCCACCATTCATCAACTTAATCTCATCCAAATCCCTGCTCCAGCTTTACATCTTTAAAGGTACTATATAAATGCAACTTGCCTTATTGGCAAACACATTGATCAGGCAAGGTTTTAAAAGAAATGAATGTGCTTCTCAGATCACTGTATTTAGAAAGCTGCAAATCCACGCTTCATTCTGAAACAAATTGAACTTTTGTCCCAGAAATTACAATGCAAATTAATTTGAATTGAATTGAATAATTTCAAAATTTTATCAAATTAAAATATAACCCTTGTAAAATAATTTTGACTCCAAAGTTACTTTATTTCGAAATGTATTTTTGCCTGTAGCAGAATTTAGCATCTGCAATCCACCTAACGTGCACATCTTTGGACCCTGGGAGCAAACTGGAGCACACGGTGAAAACCCACACAGACACAGGGAGAATATGTATACTCCACAGCGTTACCCAAGATTTGAACTGAGCCCAGACCACTGGAGCTGTGAAGGTAGCAGTGCTAAGCTCTGAGCCTCTGTGCCATCTGTTTTTGAGAAGTTGAGGTGTGAAAAAATGTTTAAATGTCTGTTGAATGCTTTGATATTCATCATAGATTGACACTGTAGGAAAATGTGTGAATATGCTCAAGGGTGATGTATGAAAGAAACCCACGAGTGTAAAATGAGCCTAAGTGTTAGGTACTTTTCTTTGCATATTGGAGAGGAGCTGCCCTGGTGCAGGACTTGCTGGAGGCTAACATCGTTGTTCCTGGTCCAATTAAAGGACATCATTTGATGCAGGTGTTAGAAATAGCGGACAGATATATATGAGTCCTGCCTGAGCTTTATGTGGTTTATGACTGAGCAAAGATGACAATGGAAAGATGAGAGAAGCTTTATCGACTAATTTACAGGGTAGATTCTAAAGGGCCTGAAGAGGAGTTATCACTTAAACTGTGCTGTAAACTGGAGCTGAAGTTCCTACAGCTTGGAACATTTATATATTCTCTGGGAACTGTTTGACAAATAGGTCATTACAGCAGGGACATTACACTACTCTTACAAAGGCCTTCAACAAGCTAAATAACATTTGTCAGTCCAAAATGATTCATTTAGCCCAAGTGAACTACATATAACTTCAGCCAAGTTGGCACAGCCATTGACAGAAATGTTCAGTGGAGAGACATTCTGGAAAGACAGGGAGGGTCAGTTTTCTTCGAGCCCACCTCACTGTTAATAAACAGGATATTGTGGGTGGGGCACTCTGTGTCATTCAAGGCTGTACTGAGAGTTTTCAGAACAAGTCCTTTGATTACTGTCTCTGGGAAGGTAACCTCCTGGGACAGGCTCGTGTACATGTTGTGGTGGATTACGGCACCATTCCAGAGCAAATGGGATATCCAGGTTCTGCAATTGTTTGTCTTAGAAGAATGATCTTTTAAGAAAACTGCTGCGTCTATCTGAGATAATAGATACTGCAGATGCTGGAGAATCCGAGATAACGTCAGAACATCAGAAGGGTCTAGGCCCGAAACGTCAACCTTTCCTGGCCCTATGATGCTGCTTGGCCTGCTGTGTTCATCCAGATCCATACCTTGTTATCTTGCTGCGTCTATCTACCATGATATGGCTTTGATACTGAGCAAGTCACTTTACAGGATCCCTGACAATTTGATCAGATATTCTTCACTTTGTTAATCAGTCCTCCATTCATTGTTTCATGCCTTCAGCATTGTGGGTGGGGGTTAGCAGGGTTGATGAAAGGTATCAGTCCCTTTGATCTTCTCAAAGGTGAAACCCAGCATGATTCACCAGACTCACTCATCATCAACCACGTCCTGGGAAATACAAAGCCCTATGTCAGGCAGTTCACCAGAGGGAGCCTCACCTTGGAATTGAAGCTCACTCCCAGTTACTCAATCAACGTTCACTTCTCCCAGAATTGTCTCTCTGTCGGTTGAGTCCCTTTTTCTACCTGTATTCAGCATCATTACGTTTACTTGGGCCTTGCGGAAACGGAGCAGAGGGGTTCAGATCCTGACAGAATCAGGGGTTCAGGTTCTGACAGAATAATTATTCAGCACTAACAACAGGAATCATTTTGTAAATAACCAAAATACTAATTAATATCCAACAGTCAATTGCAGGAGTAATTTTCACAAAAGAAATCAATTTTTGTCAAAAACTGTTTGTTGACATTGCCTACCATCGGAAAATGAGCCAATTGTCGTTCCCCTGAGAAAGACAAGAAGGCGGCGATGGAGTTGGCAGATTCCGGACAGAGCCCGGAGCCAACCTTTTCCTTTCACTTCTTGCTTATTTTTATTTTCTCCATCTTCTGTTCTCGAAGTTTTTTTTAGTTTTTGAGAAATTACTTTGGGGAGAGCGTGGCCTTGATGGCGTTGCTGCATTACAGTGCTGAGGGTCCAGAGCGGATTGGAGCTACATCAGTGATCAGCAGGAATGGAGCGGAACAGAGCAGCCAGTGGTCAGCAGAAACGGAGCGGAACAGCTAGTGGACAGCAGGAATGGAGCGGAACAGAGCAGCCAGTGGTCGGCAGGAACGGAACACAACAGAGCAGCCAGTGGACAGCAGGAAAGGAGCAGAGCAGCCAGTGGTCAGCAGGAACGGAACACAACAGAGCAGCCAGTGGTCAGCATGAACGGAGCAGAGCGGAACAGCCAGTGGACAGCAGTAATGGAGTGGATCAGAGCAGCCAGTGGACAGCAGGAACGGAGTGGATCAGAGCAGCCAGTGGTCAGCAGGAATGGAACGCAACAGAGCAGCCAGTGGACAGCAGCTGAGGCCATGAAGTGGAGCTGGCCTGGAGTAGATCAGAACTGTCAGCAGGCTGAGGGGCCAGAGCAGGACGGACGATGGTGGGCAGCCTGGGACCCGTTGTGGTCAGCCTGTCACACACAGTGGTCAGCAGCTTGCAAACCCAGTTAGTGTTGGCCCAGTGCGGAGGAGAGCGAGACCACGTGTGGAATGCTCCCAACGAGGAGTGACTGCTGGCTGTAGAAGGACTGTAACGTTTATCTTTTAACTTTATTTCCTTTAATAATGCGATGAAGAATTGTAATGTAGAACTTATAGCTTTGTTCTTTATTTCTCTATTTTTGTTACTCATCTATTTTCGTACCTAAGATTTGTAACAATCTACTTTGTACCTAAAAGTGGCTCTGTCCTTGGTGACATTGTACACTTCTCACTATACTTTTGTACTTCGGTATTTCAGTGTATGTTACAATAAGACTGAATTTGAATGGTAATTCAGTGTAAATAATGAGCTTGGGTCAGCACTAGCCATACCACCTGAATCTTTAATCATTTCAATTTCCAAATATTCTATTCATGTAATGAAAGTTAATTTCGTTCTTCTGTTAAACATAACCGACAGGAAACCGATTCCTTCAAGGTCAGTTTTCACCATCTGGCTTACTGTGGTTTCAGAAGCTGGCTTCCTAAATCCTCTTCCTCATTTCAATTCGTGTAGACATTGCAATGCACACTTGTTTCAATGTGAGAATAAAACACTGAGAGACTGTCAAGAATTGAACTGATCTTCAAGAATAAAATGATGTGGACTTTGATTGTCCTTATTTGTTCCATTCCAGGTGAGTGACCATCCGAGATGTATATTCAGATAATCAACGTTTGTTTAAGTCCACTCTCTGGTTTGTACAGTGGAGATGTTTAAATATTTGGAGACAGGTAAAGGCACAAAGGAAGATCTTGTAACACAGGGACAAAATCTTCGGTTTGCAACTATTTCTTTTATTTTTATCATACAGTTTATTAAATCTTGTTTTGTGAGACTCTGTGGCAAAAGTAAATGGTTGGTTTGTATTTCTCCTCAATGAGATCAGCTCTCATTTCTCTAAGCTCCACGAAGTACAGGCTCAAACCTGCACAGAGTATTGCAAAAATGGAATCACCATAACCCTGTACAAATATGGCAAGACTTTGTTATTCTTGCTCTCTATCCCCTTCCAAGAAAGATTAATAAACCATTTGCTTTCCTCTTTGCTTGTTATTACCAGCATTCTCATCATTTATCTTCCCCGCACAAACACCACCCAGGTCTCACTGAACATTGACATTTTCAAGCTTCATGCCATTTGAAAATATGTCTCAGTTTTCTAACCCCATGACCTCATACATCCTCCACTTTAGGCTCTAAATCTACCTTGTTGCCCACTCACTGAAACGTATATCCGTTACACTTTATATTGTTAGGAACAATCTACTGGCTCAGAATATTCATCCAGAAATTTCCCAGGCACCCTTCAGTCACTCTTGCCCCTCTCTATCCTATATACTTTAATTCTTTCAGTCATGTTTGGGTAATTAAATTTCATAACAGATTACTTTGTAGTTTTCACCATGAAATTCACAAAAGCTCCTCAGTCTTGAAGAGAGCCCACATTACAGAAGAGGAGATTCCTGAAGTCATTAATTAAAGGTAGATAAATCTGGGACCTAAAAAGTGCATCCCTGGACTTTGTGGTTGACTATGGAGGAAACTGTGGGGCCCCTAGCGGAGATATTTGTATTATTGACAGCCACAGATGAAGTGCCCGAAGGTTGGAGTGTGGCTAATCTTGAGCCACTATTTAAGAAAGGCTCCAGGGAAATGGTTGGGAAATACAGACTCGAGACCCTAACACCTTGGTGGGTAAATTGTTCCAGAGGGTTCTGAGAGACAGGATCTACAGGCATTTGGAGAGGCAAGGACTCTGTGCCTCATGAATTTGATTGAGTCTTTTGAAGGACATTAGCAAGGCCTTTGACAAGGTAGTGCATGGTGGGTTGTTCAGTAAGGTTCAATCTCAATGGATCCAGGGAGAGCTGGCCAACTGGATACAAAATTACCTTGAAAGGTGGTGCTACTGGGTTGTTTCTCAAACTGGAGACCTACGACCAGTGGTGTGCCACAGGGATCAGAGCTGTGTCCACTGTCATTTATACAAATGATTGGGATAAGAATGTGGGAGGCATGGTTATTAAGTTTGTGGAAAACACCAAGATCGAAGAAGATTATTTGGGAATACAGTGAGATCTTGATCAACTGGGCCAGTGGGCTGAGGAATGGCAAATGTAGTTTAATTTAGAGAAATACAAGTTTTTAGTAGATCAAACAAGGACAGGACTTACACAGTCAATGGTAAGGCCCTGGGGAGTGTTGAGATCTAGCACAAAGAGATCGAGGGGTACATGGGATGAGGCCAGGGGTGGGGAGATTTTGAAAGTAGTAAAATCCACATTGAGACCATTGGGTTGTAGGTTCCCAAGACAGAATATGACATGTTAGTCATTCTGATATTCGTCTCATATTACCATCTCTGATACAGGATCTGGAATTGTGTGCATGCATGTTCCTGAATGAATGCGCACTCACATTTGTTCTGCATTTCCAGTGTCATCAGAGACTGCCTTAATTTGTTACTTATTTACACATTTATGTTTTCAGCAGTATTAGGCACTTATGCTTTTAGCAACGGACAGGAAATAAGACCTCTCAGGGTGACTAACACCTGGCATGGTGTTGGTAACCACATCTGCAGACCAAGTAACACCCTCGTGGTAGCAATTCTCCACGAGAAAACAAACAGGCAGGTGTCGAGCTGTGCTTTCTGTTGTAAGAATATCTGCAGCTAACAAGGAGCACTGGCATAACCAGTGAAGAAATGGTCAGATCTGACCCCTCTTCAGGAGGGATTTGAAGAGAGGAATTTTCAAAGGACTAGCTTGCTGCTATCTTCTACCTCACGGAAATTCCTCATTTGACTTTTAATGGAATCTTCTTTCCTGGAGATCACTCAGAGCTGGGTGAGTGATAACAAGCGCCAATCTGAACATTGCAAGGAAAAGAAAATGTGGAGCCTGATTCTACTCATTTATTTGGTGCCCGGTGAGTGACAGCACAAGCTGGATATTTTGGACAGTCTGTATTGGCATATGCCTCGTGTACCTGCTATTCAGCCGTGATGTTTAAATAGTCAGGGACACGCATAGGCACAGAATACTCAGGAAAAATGTTTGGGTGAAGTCTTGTCCCTATTTTATCTAAACTACTTCATCTCAGAAATATTTACCAATATGCTGTAATGTATATTGCTCATGGTTAATTTTAAATAGAGGTTCTCACTTAGTTTGTCTCAAGAGCCACCAACAACTTGAAAGAAATGTAGCAGTAACACATTAGATTTGTGAAAAGTGAGCTTTTGCATGCATTTGCTATCCAATGGAAACTGAATGTTGCGGCGGTAATAACGTCTCTAAGAGGGCATTCCCTGAGTTTTCAATTGTTTTTGCTCTTTCAAGAGCGGCTGTTGAAATATTGAAGCTCTGTCAATGTCACTGCTCCTCGATGACACGCATTTTACGCACAGTGCTACATCAATAAGGACTCTTTTCCTACCATTCTTCAGCTCCAAAGAAGTAAACTTGTCATTTTTGCATCCACTCCAAAGTAATCTTCTGAATTTAGCTTCAGTGAAATTTTTGATGCATAACATTCATGGAGGAACCTCAGAAATAGCAGAAGGATTCAGCTCTTTGACCCCTTCAACGATGTTCCATCACTCAAAAACATTAAAGCTCCCTCAACACTACTTGCCTGAACAAGACCCATATCTCTGAACAAAAAACATTCACTCACAGTTACACTGAATATAGTTAAAGCTGATTGACACTCAAAGGTTGGGAACCTTTCAAATCTTCTAACCGAAAGAGCTGAAGGCAAAGTTTCTCCTCTTCTTCTTCCAAACGCCTGACTCCCATTTTTGAGACTGTGATACTGTGCTCCAGAATCTCCAGCCCTGTGAAATATATGTCCTACATGGGTCTAATCAGGCCCCCTGGGCTCTTTATATGTTTCGATTCGTCAACACTCATTCCTTTAATTCCTAGGGAAAATAGAACTGATCAGAGAATAATAGAATCATAGATGACTACAGCAAAGAAAGAGACCCTTTATTCCATTGATCCTGCACCATTTTATAAATAATTTTCCTTCAATTCCTTCCAAACTTCCTGTTCTTACTTCAAGTCTATTTCGTCTTCCACATCTGTTCCTCCATAATTTTATACATTTCAATCATGTCCCCTCTCAATCGCCATTGTACCAAGTAAACACAACTAATTTATCCAATCTCTCGTCTTCAATAAATCTCACGTCTAAATTCAAACCTAAGGTGATGTATAGTCTACCGTCTAACTATTGGTGCAAAAAGTAGCAATAACTTTGGTTTGGGAGATGACGATGTAGGATCGGTTTGGATGGAGATGAGGAATAATTTGGATGAAGTGATCACTTGAGGGAGTGATTAACAAATCTCCGAACACTCGCCATGATGTAAGGGGCATTTAAGAAGAAATGAATGGCTGCTTGTCATAAAGGGATAGCAATAACTGTGAGTAATTTTTAACCTGTTTGATGAGGGGTTTGTTGAATATTTTTGAGACAGTCTCTTACAACGACACATTCTCGAACCGACCAGATAGCTGGTATTTGGTATTGTCTGAAGAGCAGTGACCACAATCTGATTGAATTTTATATCACGTTTGAAAGGTAAAGGTATTGTTCAATTATATGGACATGATAGCTCAGCTTTCTGAAGTGAACTGCAATATCAGGTCAGCAAATAGATCAGTAATGAAGCTGTGACAGACACTGTCAAGGATATTTCACAATACTGAGAATAAGGAGATGAGCACAAAAAATTCCAAATGGAGGACTTACCTTACCATGGTTAACTAAAGAAGTTGAGGAATGCATCCAACTACAGGAAAAAGAATATTATTGCACTAAGATGAATGGCACGTCAGATGACCTGTAACAATAGTGAGAATGGCAGAAAATGACAAAATGTTTAAACAGGACAAATCAATAAAAACATAAAAACAAGCAAGTCAAAAACTCTACAAATGGATAGCAAGAGTTTGAGCATCTATCTGGAAAGGAAAAGAATAAGTAAAGTGAGTGTTGGTGTCAAGAGATTGAGAATGCAGAGTTAATAGTAGATTGATGCTCTGAGCTCACCTTATGCAACGATGAGAAAAGTCAAATCCCAGACTGAAATCTGATTTGGTAGATTTTCTTAACTTTTGGCTAATGCAGTGTTTAATCACTCAAGCATAATCAGAGAAGATTACTGAACTTTTAAAAGAACAGAACAAAAGTTTATGACAAAGAAAATGAAATTGAAAATGAAGGCAATCTGTGCAGATATACGTTTTCAAACAATCTTAAGACGCACTGCAAAACAAAGTTTTCAACTGTTTTCCAACATTGTCAACTTACAGTGAGTTAAGCCCACAGAAATCTGCCATCCTGCTGATGTAAAGTAGCAGGCTAATACAATGCCATCCTGGACTGAATATAAAAGTGAGATCATTGTGCTTCAATGATGCAGGACATTGTCCTGAGGGGTCACCATTTTAAAATTAGGGATCACCCTTTTTTAATACAGAGGTGGAGGAATTTTTTCTCCAGAGAACTGGCTACCATAGAAGGAGATTGAGGTGGATAGATATTTGTGAGACAAGAATCAAAGGTTATCGGGATAAATGGGAATGTGGGATTGGAACACAAATATAACGGCTGTAATCTTCTGGGTGGCTGAGCGGGTTTCAAGAACTGAATGCTCTGCTTCTGCTTTGTATTTCTAGACTATATCCTCAATTTATATGGTCATATGTTTGTTACAGATATAGTGCAGCATTTCCTGTGGGTGGAGGGGTAAAACTTATTAAGATGTATTTATTTGTATTAAGAGCTCAGTTCTTTCTCAATTTCTGAAAAGTTGTCTCCCCAGCATCATCACATGTGTGGACAAAGGAGAAAGTAACAGGAATTGTGGGAAGATCAATCACCATACCTTGTGAATATGACGCATCGTTCAAGGACAATATGAAATACTGGTGTCATGGTTGGACTACCTACTGCTCATATTTGGTGAGAACGACTGATCCAGATGGACAGCGAGAGAGAATGTCAATCCAAGATAACAAGACACAAGGAGTATTTGTTGTTACCATGGAGCGTCTTCGCACGGAAGATGCCGGATGGTACAGCTGTGGTATTGATCGAGCAGGTAGAGATGAATTATCTGCTGTGAATCTCAAAGTATTTTATGGTACATTTCTCATTGATTTTTCTTATTAATCTCTACTCAACTGTCTGTTCAATGTTTTATCTGGGAGGAACCATGAAACCTTTAACACCCCAATGTGCTGCAGCAGAGCTGACACTTGTTGGTAGGAAGATATGTACAGTGGAGGCCATTCAGCCTATTGAGCCTGTCCCACTAATTAATGCAATTATGGCTGATTGAACACTTCAGTGCCAGTAAGACACACTATGCTCTTAACTCTTCATACAAATAATAATAAAAGAATTTATCGAGTCCTACTTTAAATATACACCATAAAATCTGTTGAACCGATGATGCACTCCTTCCAAGGCAATAATATCTTTCCTGAAGTAAGCTGATCGAAACTGCACAAAATACTTCAGGTTTGGTTTAACCAAGATCCTAAACGATAACTGAAGCATGAATTCTCAATACTCAAATCCTCATGTAATAAAGGCTAACATGCCTGCATCTTTCCAAATAACTTGCTGCACCTGTATGTTAGCCTTCAATATCTTATTGACCAGGGTACCCAAGTCTCTTTATACATCTGTACTTTCCAACATCTCACCATTTAAAAAAATACTCTGCACGTGGCTTCCTCCTACTAAAGTGGATAATCTTACATTTATCTACAATATATTCCATCAGCCAAATCCTTGCCCAATCATTAAGCCTGTCCAAATCCTGCTGAAGATGTTTTGCATCTTCCTCACAACATATAATCCTCATTTTCTTGTATCATCTGCAAATTTGGAAATGATAAATTTAGTCCCCATCTCTAAATCGTTGCTATTTTCGGAAACAAACTTGGGATCAGGTACTGAGATAACAAGGTGTAGAGCTGGATTAACACAGCAGGCCAAGCAGCATTAGAGGAGCAGGATCAGTAGTTCACAAAAAATTCCAAGCCTCAAATTTCTAATGATATTGGCCACTTTAAAACCTTATTGTTTTAATCCCAAAAGTCTTTAACTTCATTTTGTCAGCTACAGTTGATCTGTCTTTTTTCGAGTGGAATACTTTCTTGCTGTTAGGCATGAAACGGGTCTTTATGACTGTCCGTTGCCTGTATACTATCCTGCCTTTTAATGTACTTCCCCAAACCGGCTCTGCCACTTTGTGCCTCTCTCTTTCATAACTTTCCTAATTCAACCTTCCTTCAGATTGAGATACCTCACTTCCAGGCATAAGGTATAATTCTACCACATTCTGATCCTTCGTCCCCATAGGTTCTTTTAAAGAAACATCATTAATTAGCTCTTTTTCATGACATTACATGATACCCAAAATAACCGGTTGCCTGGTCAGCTCTTCAACATGCTGCTCGACAAAACCAATCGTGGTCATGGTAGCTTGCAGTATCATAAGTTTTGGGAACAACACGGCAGTTCTCAGGATTTGTGGAAGCCAGCCAATCCTGCTGACATCCATTTTAGAGACATAGAGTCCTACAGCACGCAAAGGGGCCCTTTGTCCCATCATGCCTGTGCTGGTCAGCAAGTATCTATCTGTCATGGTCCCATGTTCCTGCACTTCACCTGTAAGTCTTGTGGGGTCTGGCATTTCAAGTGATCATTTGAAAAGATTCTAAAAGTTTTCTGCAGGATCACTGTCTGTGGGTGAGGTAATCCCATGGGAGGGGGATTTATCAATTACAGACTGTTAACTCTCAATCTATGCAATGTTAAGCTGATATTTGGATAGCAACTGTGGAGATTCTAAAATGAAAAGATTTGAATACAAGATAGAAATGATGAAATTTGCAGAGTATTCCTTGTTTAGATCCTCAGTCAGTATCTCACCATTTGCTTCTTTCTCACAGAACCTGTGTCTGATCCGATAATTCAATTTTTATCACCATCAAATATCTTGTGCTTTGAGAACTCAGTTTCTGTCTCCTGTGAGTCTGCCCAGGGATCTCTTCCCATTCAGTACACATGGTATGAAAAGACCCCGTCTGAAGACTCAAAGATCTCTCACACCAGTAAACTGGATCTACATTGTCAATCCTTCAAACAGCAACATCATCGATATTACTGCACAGCTTCAAATACTCAGGGAGAAAAGCTCAGTGAAATGGTTACAGTGTCAATCATCCACAGATCAGAGAGCAACTGCAGTTATTTCGTACAAATTGGGAGCCGTGGTAAGCATTACTTGGAGCTTCAAGAACCTCAGTTGTTTTTGTTTCATTAATATCTGTATTAATTTAGTACTATGTCTCCTTTCCCTTGTGGATCCCTTTTTGTCAGATCAAATGAGTTTTTGTTCTCAAAGGAGTCCATTTAAAGGGCTTTCTTGAGCTAACTAAAGGTGAGTTTGTTACTTACTGAATTCAAGAAATATTTCTAATGGAAGAGAGAGACACCGGGAGTGAAGTTCACTTTTAACTCCTATCTATATGTATAAATGAAAGAGGTAGACTTAAAAAAAAGTTATTTCTGTGAGTCATGATCATATTCTGAGACAGCTCCAAGGCAAACACACTTCACTTTATTGTTTATTTCTCCCCTTAAGTCAATCCTGTTGAAGTTTCCTTCACAAACACTTAGGTACAACATTCCAATCTCTTTCTCCGAATGTCCACTGAAATCACATCTGTGATAATTTTGGCTTGATCAATTTCCTTTCAAAAAACACACATTGTAAGTAAAGTTCGATGTCCCCGTGGGCGACATGAGGTTATGATTCATGGTCATGGTGCCCTGCCACTTTAGTTTAACCTCACCCCACAGAACTAGCAAATGGCCCTCAGAGGACATCGGTCCTGGTCCTGCTGGTTTGCAACCCGTCCAGCTTGTACAGATTCCATCTTTGCCAGAATGGGACCCAATGCCTCCAGAGTCTAAATTCCTCTCTCCCCACAATCAGGTGCTAAGCCATTCCTGGTGCCATGGATTTGGCTGTCTCTGCATTCACCTGAGAACACATCTCCCCTCCGCAGTATCCAGAAGGGAAAATCTATTAGAAAGTGAGACAGCTTGGTGTATTTCACTTCTCCCTGCCTGGAGTTTTCCCTCAGTCTCTCATTCCCTTTCTGTGAGTGCACTCTTTACCTGCTGAGTGATGACTTTTCTGGATGTGCTATCCATGAGGATGTCAGCCTTTGGGTCCTTCAAATGATTCCAGATCACTGCGGTCACATCCAATGCTGCACCACCATATCTAACTGCCCTTGAACTTCATTCCAAGCTCCCTCTGCAGTACACAAGCAATTCTGTTGCTTTGTCTTTACTACTGCATTACTAATCAACAGTACTTTGAATGAGTTTAGTCTATGTCTCCTTCAAAATTCAGTGATCTTCAGTCCCCAATTTGTGCTGCTTGGAAATGCTCTTCAGTGACCCTGAAACTGTACTAAGTGAAAATCCTACCAAAGGCCCTATTTTGGGCCTATTTTACACAAATCCTGTTGTTGGGCCAAATCGAATGTCGCCACGAAGCAACTCTTCAACTGAGTGTACTTTGAAAGTTACATGTCTCAGAGAATGCTGGTCTCCTTGTTACAATTGGATGCACAAGAAATGGATTTCAGCACAAACCGTATGATGCAGTGGACAGATTCCTCCATACTCAGTGGCAACTCACATTAAATGTATCTGATTATATTGAGAAGTTCATTTCTGTTTGATTAATTAATTGTCTTTTCAGGTTCAACCGTAACGCCAGCAAAAAATAAAGTGACAGGAGTTTTGGGAAGAGCTATCACAATAGAATGTCACTATGACAAACGGTCACAACTGTATATGAAATTTTGGAGTCGCCAGTGCTCTGTTTTAGTAAAATCAGATGACCATCATGGACAGCGAGGAAGAATATCGATCATCGATAACAAGACACAAAATATATTTTCTGTCACAACGGAGGATCTTCGCTCAGAAGATGCAGGATGGTACAGCTGTGGTATTGACCAATTTGGCCACATTTCAGTGTCTGCTGTCGAGCTACAAATATCTCACGGTATATTTCTCAGTGGTATTGTTGATTATTCTCTATTGAGATGTTTTATCGATGGTTTATCTGTGAGAGAACATGATAGTTCCATTATCCTGATGCCCGATTGCAACGAAGGGGTTTCCAGTGGGAGGGCAGGTATCATAACGCTTTGTTAAAAGAATTGGAACTTTGAGACCAAAACGAGTGATCTAAAAACATTAGATTCGATTAATTGGAATGCTATCATTCTTATCCTCCTTGCCTTTCACCAGCCAAAAAGTTGTGAGAATTGTCACCTTCATTCCCATTGTTTGCCTGCAGCCATTTAACACTGAATACAGTGAATGGAGTGTGACTTGTCCCTTCAGCAGCAGTTGGTGCCACTCAGACCGGAGCAAGTCCTTGTAAGTGGAAGAGCCAGGTTCCAGTCTGGGGCATGCCGTCAGTCCAGAGGGAAAGAGGGATGGGGCTCTGGGATGTGTTACAATAGGTGATTCTGAGAAGCTTTGAGTAGATTTTCTGCCACCAAAAGCTTTGCTGGTGTTTGTCTAGCCCATTGATGCTACTTCGGAAGAATGACCATAATCATGTCTTCAGTAGAATATCAGTTTGACCTGATAAAACAGCAGATTGGATTATTACACATTATTTAATAGCATGCTGCAATATATCCAAGATACACGATTACCCTATGAAACAATCAGGATGATGGACGTTATTGGTACTGGAATGTTTATGTTATAAGGAGAGGCTTGATAGACTGGGACTTTTTCGCTGGAGTGTAGGAGGTTGAGGAGTAAATCATGAGCGGCATAGATAAAGTGAATATCAAAGGTCTTTTCCCTAAGGTAGGGCGTTTCAAAACAAGAGGGCATATTTTTAAGGTAAGAGGGGGTAAAATTTTAAAAGGAACCGGAGGGAAATTTTTCCTCACAGCTCATTGAATATATGCACCACCCTCTGCGTGAAAGTGGTAGACTCAGGTACAGTAACAACATTTAAAAGACATTTGTATGGGTACGTGAACAGGAAACTTTGGAGGGATATGGGCCAAGTGCAGGGAATTGGGACAAGTTTAAGTTTGGGAAACCTGGTTGGCGTGGATGAGTTGGACCAAAGGGTCTGTTTCCATGTTTCGTATGACTATAGATAACTTAGATTAAGTATACATTATAGCTTCAGCTAACGTGAAGGACAATCTTTGAAACACTGCACACTCTGTGATGAACACATAGAGAACTTGAAGGACTCAAGGAGAACCCAGTTAGCTCCTCCCAGAAACTGTCCTTAGATAGTATCTGGTCACCAATGTGTTGCAATTACTCTCTTGACACCTGAAAGGGAAAATGTAACTCCACACCCATTCACTTCAACAGAACAAGGTGACGAATGTTGGGCAGGATTCAATTCAGTAAAAACATGAAAGTCAACTGACTTATGGCTGAAGCACATTGAATCTGGGAACATTGAAGTAGTCAGTAAATCTGATATAATGTCCAATTATGGAGCATTTCTAGGTTTCAGAATTCCAGAAACACAATTTCCCAGCTCCCTCTGAATTTTTGATCAGTCACAGCCAAGTGGGATGAAGAATATTTAAGCTCCCTTATTAAGGTCAGAAACGTTGCAACAAATATCTGCCAATTTATTGTCTTCTTTGTTCCATTTTTATGTAAGATTCTCTCCAAAAGGTTTCCAAATGAGAATCAAATATTTAGCTCAGCTGAAGTCTTGGAATCTGGCTATTCGCTACTGTTAGAAAATATTTCATAGAATCCCTACAATGTGGAAACAGGCCATCACCCCACAATTCACACCAACTCTCCAAAGAGCATCCCACCCTGTCCCTGTAACTCTGCGTTACCCATGGCTAGTCCAACCAACCTACACATCCCTGGACTGTGATAACAAGGTGTAGAGCTGGATGAACACAACAGGCCAAGCAGCATCATAGGAGCAGGAAAGCTGATGTTTCGGGCCTAGACCCTTCTTCAGAAATGGGGGAGAGGAAGGAGGTTCCGGAATTAAAAGAGAGAGAGGGGGAAGCAGATAGAAGAGGGATAGAGGAGAAGATAGGTGGAGAGGAGACAGACCGGTCAAAGAGGCGGGGATGGAGCCAGTAAAGGTGAGTGTAGGTGGGGAGGTAGGGAGGAGGTAGGTCAGTCCAGGGAGGACGGACAGGTCAAGGGGACGGGATGAGGTTAGTAGGTAGGAGATGGGGGTGGGGCTTGAGGTGGTAGGAGGGGATAGGTGGAAGGACAGGTTAGGGAGGCGGGGGCGAGCTGGGCTGGTTTTAGGATGCGGTAGGGGGAGGGGAGATTTTGAAGCTTGTGAAGTCCACATTGATTACATTAGGCTGCAGGGTTCCCAAGCGGAATATGAGTTGCTGTTCCTGCAACCTTCGGGTGGCATCGTTGTGGCACTGCAGGAGGCCCAGGATGGACATGTCGTCTGTGGAATGGGAGGGGGAGTTGAAATGGTTCGCGACTGTGAGATTTCCATTTCAAGCCCATCGACTCTCACAGCTACCTAGAATACACCTCTTCCCACCAACCTTCCTGCAAAAATGCCATCCACTATTCCCAATTCTTTCGCCTCCCCACCTACACTCGCCTTTACTGGCTCCATCCCCGCCTCTTTGACCGGTCTGTCTTCTCTCCACCTATCTTCTCCTCTATCCATCTTCTATCCGCCTCCCCCTCTCTCCCTATTTAGTTCAGAACCTCCTTCCCCTCCCCCATTTCTGAAGAAAGGTCTAGGCCCGAAATGTCAGCTTTCCTGCTCCTATGATGCTGCTTGGCCTGCTGTGTTCATCCAGCTCTACACTTTGTTGTCTCATCATCCCTGGACTGTATGGGCAATTTAGCATGGCCAATTCACCTAGCCTGCACATCTATGGACTGTGGGAGGAAACTGGAGCACCCGGTGAAAACCAATGCAGGGTCTGATTTCCATATTGACACATGTGCATGATCATTGCACTTGTCCTGATGCAGAGCCTTCCTATGTTCTGACATAATAGTAGACATGGGGATTCATGCTAATGTGAGGCTGGAGAGGTATGGAGAGTTAGCTGTGTTGAGTATATTCCAACATACAGGCCCTGGATGAGGGGTAGAAATGTTGAAAATAGGAACAGTGTTTAAATGCTGCTCAGGCAGTATCTGAATGTTTGTTTTTTTTCCACAGAACCTGTCTCTGTTCCTGTATTTAGATTCTTATCATCTCCACCAAATGCCTCATGTTCTGGGAGCTCAGTGACAATCTCCTGTGAATCTGTCCAGGGATCCCTCCCCATTCAGTACACATGGTATGAAAAGACCCCGTCTGAAGATTCAAAGATCTCTCACACCAGTAAACTGGATCTACATTGTCAATCCTTCAAACAGCAACATCATCGATATTACTGCACAGCGTCAAATACTCAGGGAGAAGAATCCAGTGAAATGGTTAATGTGTCAGTCATCCACAGATCAGAGAAGAACTGCAGTTATGTAGCACATATCAGCACCAGTGGTAAGCTATACTGTAAACAAACAATATAATTGTTGATTTGTCAAAATAAAAATTTCGAGCAAACTAGGTGCTGTTATGTTCCTGCAATCAGTCTGAAGAACTGCAACTGGCCAAATTTACTCTTTCTGGTCTTTCAGTAACTCTGAACAAGGTCACTTTGTTGAATATGGAAAAGATTATAAAATATCCCAAAAACATGGATCTAGTTCGCAGACATATTAATTCCAGTTTCTTATTGTTTTATTGATTTCAAATTCCACCATCTGCATGACAGGGTTCAAACCCAGGTCCCCAGAACATTACTGGGTCTCTAGGTTACTAGTCTAGTGGTAATACCACTTGGTCGTCACCTGCCCAAGTGATGAGTAGGACCAGTTCTCTGGCTGGAATTATATGTTTGCACAGGACACTAAGGCGATGTCAGGATTGGAGTCCATTAACAGACTCAACTGGTAACGCTGTGCTGACATCTGTGAGATATGGAATACAATTAGAAACTACCATGAAAGATTAGTCACTGACAGTTCAGAGTGGGATTGCCCTGCTAGTGGGGGCATGGGGATTACACATAGATTATACCTTCCAAACCCATTTAATCAGCCAGATTTTTCTCCCCAAGGTTCCATTTGACAGTGTTACTCTTTTGGTTAGCTACAGTAAAAATGAGGTTAATCTGAAAGTTATTCATTTGTTTCAACAGGAGCTGATTACTGTTCTGAAATTTCAACAGTATCGGTGACAACTTCAAGTTCAAAAGACGTGTCTCAACTTGGTATAAGGTGCAATTATCTCATCATTAGTGTTTGGCAGCTTCCATAGAAGGGATTAAATCCTCTTGAACAATGTTTTGATTTTTTTTTCATTCATTTTGTGGGATGTGGGTGTTGCTGACTGGCCAGCATTTATTGCCCGTCCTTAGTTGCCCTTGAGAAGGTTGCGGTGAGCTGCCTTCTTGAACTGAAGGAGCCCACCTGCTGTGAGTTGACCCACAATTCCATTATGGACAGAATTCCAGGATTTGGACCCAATGGGAGTGGGGGAACGGTGGTATACTTCCAAGTCAGGATGGTGAGTGGCTTGGAGGGGAACTTGAAGGTGGTGATGTTCCCATATGTCTGCTGCCCTTGTCCTTCCAGATGGAAATGGTCGGGGGTTTGGAAGGTGCTGTCTGAGGATCTTTGGGGAATTTCTGCATCGCATCTTGCAGATAGTGCACACTGCTGCTATGGGGGGTCAGTGGTGGAGGGAGTGGATGCTTGTGGATACATTGCCAATCAGGTGGAATAAATTCAGGATAGAAACCATTCACTATATCATGACGTAGCTCTCAGAAAGGAAATGGAGCTGGATTGACATCAGGTTGTTACGTTAGCTGTTTTAACAAAATATGCTGTTTTTGTTGGATGGAAATAAGAACAAGGGCTACGCACCCACAGTTTGCTGGCCCTCAGATCCATTATCTATCACAATTACTTCACAGCTACATTCATCCCATTTCATGACATTTGCGAATGTCACATTTACCTTGCGCTTTTCCATCCTGGTGTGGCACTGTTGGAAAAGTTGTTTTTCTGTGAGTGAAAATGGAGAATTACATTAACAAATCTTTTCAGTTTAGTATCACTTGGGAGGAACATCTTGCAACTTTGGTCAAGTTTGCAGTGAAGAGGCCTTCTTCTTAATGCTGGTCCCAGTCTGATGTTAAGAAATACCAGGTACAGTGCAGTGTAGAATCACAGATGGAGTCATAGAGACACACAGCACAGAAACAGACCAATCTGTCCAATTTGGACCAAACATTCCAATCTAACCTTGTTCCATTTGCCAGAATTTGGCCTATATTCCCTTCCTATTCTTTATCTATCCAATGCCTTTTAAATGTTGTAATAGTACCCTCCTCCACCCAAGAAGTCAAAATTTATTATCAATGCAGAATGGAGTATTGTTTAGAGAAGGTGTGTTCACATGATGTTATTTGCTACGTCCTTTTGGCTGGTACAAGACATTAGGTAATTGTGAAGTAGTGATGTCAAGATTTTCTACTTAGATCCTCCAGGTATTGACATTGTCATAGTATGTCTACAGGCAGGACGTTGTTAAAGGTGAGATGGTTCAGAAAAGATTTCCAAGGATGTTGCTGGGACTGTAGGGTTTGAGCTAAAGGGAGAGGCTGAATAGGCTGGGGCTTTTTTCCCTGAAGCATCAGAGGCTGAGGAGTGACCTCATAGAGGTTTATAAAATCATGTGGGGCATAGACAGGTTGAATAGCTGAGATCTATTTCCTTGAGTGGGTGAGTCCAAAACTAGAGGGCAAAGGTTTAAGGTGAGAGAGGGAAAATTTAAGACGAGCCTAAGAGGCAACCTTTTCAAGCAGAGGGTGGTGTGTTTATGGAACGAGCTGCATGAGGAACTGGTGGAGGCTGGTACAATTCCAACATTTAAAAGGCATCAGGACAGATATATGAATAAGAAGATTTTAAAGCGAGATGGACCAAATGCTGGCAAATGGAATTAGGCCAGATTGAAATGTCTAGTCAGCCCAGACAGGTGGATTGAAGAGTCTGTTTCCGTGCCCTATACCTCTATGACTTTATCTGTGACTCTATGCCCCTGAGATGGTGTGTCCTATATTCAGTCAGCCAGTGGTGGAACAACTGGGTGTTCATCTGATGACAGCTGAACATTGTGTCACGTTAAGTCAATTCTTGAAAGAGATCTTTCCTTTTCATTTGCAATGTACATACTCATTTTGCATACTACACTTCTCATTTCCACGCTCTTTGTCCAAGCTGCTGGCAATAAGCCTCAGAAATTGTAGTCTGACATAAACATTGAGGAATTAAACCATTGAATTTACAGTGGTGGTAACAGAGGTAAAAGAAACAAAATATCAAACAAAATTAGAATAAGAAGCAAAATATTAAAGAGAAATAGAGAGTGTTGGACGCACGCAGCAAGTCAGGCCTTACTTTTGGAGAAAACAGATGAGGGGCTCCCCCACATATGTGGCCAATATTTATTTGGTCATATCTCTTTGCTGCTTCTGAGATTTTTCTCCATAGAAATCAAGTGCTTAATTTCCTGTTTATGACACTGACAAACATTCAACGGTACTTTCTTGACTGTAAAGTGCTTAAGGTCACTCAAAGATCATGAAAGGTGCTATATAAATGTTAAAGCTTCCTTCCGTTAAACAAGTGCCCAAGAACCAATTGTGAACACACACTGACTCTTTGCTATTCTGTATATCGCAGTCCTGTTTACATTGTGGTCGGTGTACTGGGGGCCATGCTCATTGTTTTTGATGTTTCACTGCTTTTGTACCTGAGGCAAGTCAACAAGGGTGAGTTTCAATTTCTCCTCAATCATTCCATTATATGTCAATAACTTGTTGCAGATTAAAAAGGGATTGCAGTTCATTGTAATTAGCAAATGTTAATTAACAAACTTTCGTATCCTGTTGCACATTCTGATCCACATGGATTAAACACAATAATAATTATTGTTTTGAGCGGACAACAGGTGGATTCTGGTGGAAGTATCAGTCAACATTGGTTTAGAATGACAGAAGTGAATGACGGGAAGGGATGAGGTTATATTGACATTTAGATAGATCTTGATTTTTCATATTTTTAACATATGAACATTGCAACTGCAAGTACTGAGGACATAGTAAGTTGAATTTCTTCCAATTGATCCAATGGTAATCAGTTCAGTCAAATTCAGGAACAATACTTCCACTTTTAGAGATTTAGCTTGAGAGTCAGATGACCAATATTGAAATCCTGACTGACTGCCCAATTTGGTTCTAGATTCTCATTAGGATCTTGTCAGGTTAAAACCTGATGTGGAACTCAGCAGGTCTGTTGGCATCCGTGGGAAGAAAGCAGAGTTAACATTTTGAACCCAGTGTCACTTCATCTTCATCTGCCAGATCTGCTGAGTTTGTCCAGAAACCTGTTTTTTTTTCCAGATCTCTAGCATTCACAGTTCTTTGTTTGATAAAATCTAATGAGGTTTAGTTTTCTGTAAAGTAGATCTCTGTTAAAACCAGGTTGATTCTTTCTCTATTATTTTTGTTTATTTGAGGGGAAATCTTTCAGCAAGTGGTCTCTTTTCTATGAATGCCTAAATTCCCTGAGTTACCAAAAATCAACAACATTGGTCTCCGCTTTCAATGTATCCAGTTTTTGAGTGTTCACGGCTGTCTGGGTAGCAGCTTCTGAAGTTTCAGTGACTTTTATGTGAATGCATTTCTCCCAATCTCAGTCCTAATTTGGCCCACCCTTTTTCCTGATTCTGTGACATTGGATCCAGAATCCCCAGCTGAAGAAAACATTTTCTCAACATGTTTCCTGTCAAGTGTGGCACAATGGCTCAGTTTTTAACACTGTTGCCTCACAGCACTAGAGACCCAGGCTCAATTCCATTCTCGGGTAACTGTGTGAAATTTGCATGTTCTCCTCATCTGCATGGGTTTTTTTTCGGGTGCTCCAGTTTCCTCCTACAGTCCAAAGATGTTGGACGTGTTCAATTGGCCTTGCTAAATTGACCAGGAATGTGCAGGTTAAATGGGTTAGCCATGGGAAATTCAGAGTTACAGCAATACAGTAGGGTGTGTGGGTCTGGGATGTTCAGAGGGTCAGTGTGGTCTTAATAGACTAAATGGCCTGCTTCCACACTGCAGGGATTCTATTATTCGAAGTGCCTTCAGAATTTTAGACGTTTCACGGCATTACTTCTCATTCATCTAAACTCCAGAGGATACACACTTATCCTACTCAAGCCCTCCTTGTAAAACAATTTCCATCCAGTACAGTGAATGCGAGAACAAGTGGGTCCTTTGAGGAGACCAATGCTACAATCAGCACTGCCACTATGTATCACTGTTTCCCCTATTTTTACATTTATCCTTTCGTAACAAAATATAAAGTATTACTTGCCTCCTTGTGGCTATGAATTGAAGGACATGTAGTGCAATAATAGCATTGCTGCCTCTGTACCAGTATTCTTGAGTTCAAGTCTCAGTCTAAGACTTGATAGAATGGAAGTGTGTTCATAAGGCAGCAGCCAAACAGGTGAAGTGTCAGCTTGTAAACCCTTCCAACATTTCCAACATGTGCTAACTCTGGGGGAGATTCCTATTGAGTAATGTGAAGGAAAGAAATTGGAGCTTCTTCCATTATGACCCATAGCTGCTGCATACATGTAAATGTTTATGTTGCCACAGCAACTGAGACCCACTGGGTGGGACAGAGAGGGGGTGGGGAAGCAGTTGGCAGGAACAGATTGAATTGACACCTGGCATAGATTGGTGCCAACAGCATGGGGTTCAATCCCTGCCCTGGCTCAGGACATATTCAGGAAGTTTGTTCTTGCCCTACACATTGGGTGAACACCAAAATGCGGTGGGTCAGACCTGTCTTCATGCACCGAATTTAAGAAGAAGAAAAGACCAAATCAATGAAAGGCTGCAACATGTGATCGATTTAGCCATTGTGAAAATATCCTCCATTCTCATCACAGATATTTCAACTGCAATGTTGTAATTTTTCAGGTAAAGACGGTGTAGGTGATAGAACAGCTAATGCTTTTGAGAATCAGGTAAGGAGATCAAGTATCAATTTATTGAATAATGATCAGAAATTTACATATTGAACTAACAGCACAGAAACATGCCAATCACAACAACTGGTTCCTCCCACCACCTCTCGAACTAACCCGATCAACAGAAGCTTCTATTTCTTTTGATATAACAAGGTGTAGAGCTGGATGAACACAGCGGGCCAAGCAGCATCAGAGGAGCAGGAAAGCTGACGTTTTGGGCCTAGATCCTTCTTCTTTCTTTTGTCCTCTTGTGTTTCTTGACATTCTCCTTAAATATGTCGATGCGACTTGACTGAACTAGCTCTTGGCTTGGTCTAACTCTGAATATTCTAATTGATCGGCAGAAAGAGAGGATGAGTTGTCTTTACAATTAAAAATGAGATTTTGTTAAGCGTTTAATCGTGACTTCAGATTTGCTGACACTTCCCAACCTGCATTTCCACCTGTTTCTGAAGAGTTCAATGTATTGACACAAAAGCAGAAAAACATTAAGAATAACAAAAGACGATCAACCTGAATCCTACTGTTCCTCAATGTCTACTTCCACTGGTCACCACTAGGGTGCACACCTTTTGTATGAATTGTATGTTGTCATCCTTCACTTGGGCTTCTTCAGTCACAGAGTTCCAAATATCTCCCACCCTTTGTGCATAGAGTGATTTCTAATAGCTCACCTGAATGGCCTGGCCCGAATTCTCAGACAATGGCCCCAGTTTAAAAATCCCCAACTGGTGGAAACAATTAATCCTTATCTACCCTGTCTTGTTCTATTAATACCCTGAAGATTTCAATCAGATCACTCCTTACCCTTCAAAATTCTAGAGAAAACAGGTATAATTTGTATGATCTCTCCTCATACCTTAACCACAGAAGCCCAGGTAGCATTCCTGTAAACCTACATTGTACTGCCTCCAAAGCCAATATATCCTTCCTATGGTGTGGTTCCAGATCTGCTCACAGTACTCCCAGTAGGATCTATGTAGGGTTTTGTAAAACTGCAGCACAGCTTCTGCATCCTTATCATCCAGTCCTCTGGTTATAAAGGTCAGAATTCCATTAGCTTCCTTGATTATTTTCTGTACCTGTTCCTGACATTTTAAAGATCTATGCATTCGAAGTCTCAAGTTTCTTTGGACATCCACTATATATGACTTCATATCATCCAGAAAGTATCCTGATCAATCCTTGTACACCCCAAAATGGATCACCTCACACTTGCTTACATTGAACCCCATCTGCCACAATGTTTCCCTATCACTCAGTCTATCAATGTATCCTTTTGTAAATATATGCTGTGATCTACACTGCAATCATGCCGAACTGCCACTTCACATGCAAGTTGGATAAGTACCTGAGCTAGAAACGATTCGATGAATATATTGTTGGGGTTAAATGAAGACCGATGTGAACTGGTTCGTGTGGATGAACTTATCAGACCGAGTTGTTCGTTCCAGTGCGAGATAACATAAAACTTTGCAACAGTTTGTCAATTAATGAATGACAATCTGAAAGTAGATTTCCCCTCTTTGCAAATCAAATCACTGTTAAGATTAATTAAAAATGAATTCAACTTTGTGTTTTGTTTTAGCAAATGGTAGGAGCTGAAGAGAACATTGTATATTCAACTATAAAGCACAAACAAAGTAGATCAAGAGGAATACAGAGTGAAGGAACTGCCTATTTGAAGAATAATACAAATGGAGTCATATATGCAGAGCTGCAGTTTCAAAAGAAGTCGTCAGCACGGAGTGGTGAGACAACAAGTTACTCAGTTACCAGGGGCAATGCCAAGGTTCAAAGCCAGCTCCCAGGGAGCAATGTCGTAACTCCAAAAGTAGAGAATTTACCAGAATCTGAAATGCCAATTTATGCTGAAATTAAGTTCTAGGAAATCTTTTCATGTGGATTTGTGATGACCACTATTTCATTTTACTTTGAAATCTATTTCCATCCTCCATGAACCACGAACCTATTTTGTCTAATCCTTCTTTCATCTCAGTTGTTACTTCTAATTCCACTCCTATTCTCAACAGGCTGTCATCAATAAGTGTATCCATTTCTGAGGTCCTTTTTGTTTTAGATAAATGAAAGTGTCACAGTGGTTCCAACGTTGAGCCTTGTGGTACCACGTTCAGTACATACTCATCATACCATGTACACATCCCCCCACAATATAACAGCTCTCAGTAGTCAGCTTTGGTTTTTTATCAAACTCTTGTCTTTAAGGTAGAATGTTATGGATCTACTTCAGGACTTTGTCAAAGAACTCAAGCTAGCATTTCAATTCCCCTGAGGGAATGCGACCTCTTCGTGAACCCAAATCTCTATCTGGGTTCAAAAATTTTCAATATATTCAAAGGTAAGAACATAGGTGGGAAAGGGAAAGCAGCGTAAGATCTTGTCGGATAAAGACTTTGGTAGGTCTCCTCACTCTCTTAGTAACTTTGTCTATTTTACAAACACAACTTGTGCATGATTGTAACATGAGGTAGATTACATGTTTCTGAAGACATGAGCCTCTTGCCTTTAAAATTCACTTGTGGGTTTCGCCTCTCACTGTCAACTCAGTTAATGCCTTCCTCTGAGGGTAGATAATTCCAAAGTTAAATGCACCCAGGGGCATTTTGAAAGGAGAATTAATTTATCTTCTTACCTGTGACGACAAATCCTGAATTTTGTTTAGACCATTTGACGCTAGCTTCTGTAATTACACTGGCCGAGGAAATTGTTGAACTTGCTGACTAGGCCACCCAACAATAGAATGGTTCCCCTCTTGTTCAGAGAGCTGACTTCATGACAAGTATCACTAGCAGGATGGTACCATCAAGTCAAAAAATGTTCCTTCAATAATGTTTTTACGCCAAAGAGTAATGTGGAATATGAAGTACAATATTGGTGTGTGACTAAGTGTGTAGGACATATGGCAGATCATATGAACAGCATATCCCTTCAGTTGTTCGCAACAGGCAATGTACTGGGTGGGAGTCTGTGCCAGTAAGGATAAACGTCAAAAACCATATTCAACATCAGATATGATTCCATAATTGCACAACATTTCCTGAACAATTCTGAATGTGCAATGAAATTCTCTGACAACTAATTTTAAATTGTTCAGTTCCACACACAGTGTGGTGCAGTTGTGCGGATGAGAAACGACATACATTAATGTACAACGCCCTATTTGCTGACAGAAAGAAAATGCACGTGCATTGTGTCTTATTTTTCTTCAACGATGATGTGACAGCTGCTATTTTGTTCATTTGTCAGGACAATGCATGGACCAGTCATTGTCAATTTGCTTGGTCAAGTTTTGTATGCATTTTTTTATCCAATTAGTCAATGTGTCATATCTAAACTGCTGTTTCTTAATGAATATAATAAACTATTGGAAATTTACTCACAATTGCCTGATTTTCTGTGTTAAGTAACTGTTACAATAAAGCACCAAAATCTAAAAGATGGTATCAGATATTAGAGTAGGCAATGGCCAGGCAGTATTTGTTTCTTGATAATTAATCCAGAAATTCAGCAAATATTTTGGTGACCGAGGTCTGAACCCTGCCATGGCATGTGGTGGAAACTGAATTCAATAAAATAAATCTGCAATTAAAAAGTCTATTAAAAATCTATTCAAATCTATTTAAAAACTGTAGAGTCGGGAGGGAGTTGCCCTGGATGTCTTCAACATTGACTCTGGATGCCAGGAAGTCTCATGGGTTCAAATTAAAGATTGGAAAGGACACTTCCTGCTGATTGCCACATACCGTCCTCCCTTGGCAGATGAATCAGTACACTTCCATGTTGGACAACTAGTGGAGGAAACACTGAGCTTGCCAAGGGTGCAAACTATACTCTTAGCGGGGAATTCCAATCTCCATCACCAAGAGAGGCTCAGCAGCAACACTATTGATTGAGCTGATCAGGTCCTAAGGGTCATGCCTGCTCGATTCAATCTGGGCAAGTGCTGAGGGAACTGGCAAGAAGCAAAATAACATACTTGCCCTCCTCCTTACCAACCTACTGGCTGCAGATGCATCTATCCATGATAGCGTCAGTAACAGTGACCACAGCACTGTCCTTGTGAAGGCAAAGTCCCACCTTCCTGTCTCGAGAATAACCTCTATCATGGGTGGCACTATTACCATGCTAAATAGGACAGACTTTGAACAGGTCTAGCAACTCAAGACTGGTCATCCATGAGGCACTGTGGGCCATCAATGGCAGCAGAAATGTACTCCAGCACAATCTGCAACCTTTTGGCCCAGCATATCCTCCACTTAACCATTACCATCAAGCCAGGGGTCAACACTGGTTCAATGGAGAGAGCATGTGGGCATGCCAGGAGCAGACCAGGCATACCTAAAAATGAGGTGCCAACTCATGAAGCTACCAACCAGGAATTGGTACCAAACAGCACAAGCAACATGTGATAGACAGAGCTTAGCAATCCCACAAACAATGGATCAGATTTAATCTCAGCCAGAGCCAGTCATAAATGGCAGTGGGCAATTATAAACATAGTGTAGAAGGACATTCCACAAATAACCCCATCTTCAATGATGGAAGAACCCAACATGCCAGTGCAAAAGATATGGCTGAAAAGTTTGCAGCTATCTTCAGCCAGAAATTTTAAGCAGATGATCCATCTCAGCCTCCTACAAGGGTCCCCAACATTACAGATACATGTCTTTAGCCAATTCAGTTCACTCAACATGACATCAAGAAACATATATTTCCCTAGATATTGAAGACTACTGCAGCCAATGTGTTGTAGGCAGACCCACAATGCCCTTACAGAGGGAACTGAAGGATTTTGATGCAATGACACTGAAGAAACAGCGATATATTTCCAAGTCAGGATGGTGAGTGGCTTGGAGGGGAACTTGTAGCTTTTGGTGTTCCTATGTATCTACCACCCTTATCCTTTGAGATGGAAGTGGTTATATGTTTGGATGTTGCTGTCTAAGGATTTTAGGTGAATTTCAGCAGTGTATCTTGTATATAATACACACTGCTGGTACTGAGCATTGATGGTGGAGGGAGCAGATGCTTGTACATGTGATGCCAATTAAGCAGGCTTCTTTGTCCTTAATGGTGTCAAACCTGTTGAGTGTTGTTAGCGCTGGAGGCTGGAGGGGAGTGTGGAGCGACAAGGGAGTCTCCTTGCCTGGCAACCATCCAGAAACCGATATCCATTTCAAGCCCACCGACTCCCACAGCTACCTAGAATACACCTCCTCCCACCCACCTACCTGCAAAAATGCCATCCCCTATTCCCAATTGCTTCGCCTCCACCGCATCTGCTCCCAGGATGAGGCATTCCACTCCCGTACATCTCAGATGTCCTCGTTTTTCAAGGATGGCAACATTCCCCCGTCAGTGGTCGAGAACGTCCTCGACCATGTCTTCCGCATTTCCTGCAACTCATCACTCACATGCCCTCCCCACAATAACAACTAAAACAGAATCCTCCTCGTCCTCACATACCACCCCACCAACCTCCAGATCAAACGCATCATCCTCCAACACTTCCGCCATCTACAATCCGACCCAACCACCAAAGACATTTTTCCCTCCCCACCCTTATCTGCTTTCCAGAGGGACCACTCTCTGTGGGACTCCCTTGTCCGCTCCACACTCCCCTCCAGCCCCACCACACCCGGCACTTTTCCCTGCAACTGCAGGAATTGCCACACCTGCCCCTACACCTCCCCCCTCCCCCCCATGCCAGGCCCCAAGAAGACTTTCCACATCAAGGAGATGTTGACCTGCACATCTGCTAATGTGGTATACTGCATCCGCTGTTCCCATTGTGGCGTCCTCTACATCGGCGAAACCAAGCGGAGGCTTGGGGACCGCTTTGCTGAACACCTACGCTCAGTTCGCACTAAACAACAGCACCTCCCAGTCGCGAACCATTTCAACTGCCCCTCCCATTCTGCAGACGACATGTCCATCCTGGGCCTCCTGCAGTGCCACAACGATGCCACCCGAAGGTTGCAGGAACAGCAACTCGTATTC
>JAHRHZ010000027.1:164367-278234 GCA_024137785.1 Ginglymostoma cirratum
CAGCATCTGCAGTACCTTTTATCTCAGTCAGGGGTAATTCAGAATGAGCAACAAAAGCTGGATAACAAAGAATAAACGATAAAGAATTAACACTTTAATTATTGCAGAAATGGTTCACTTAAAAGCAAGCCACGTCGTCTGTGTACTCCGTGGAAGTGGGAGCCTCAGTTGTCTGCCTCATGGATCCTTACAGTTCAGACAATGGGAAATCACTGGCAGGTTATGTGTCTGTGGATGAGGTTTCACATTATTTCTGAAAGCTCAGAAAACGGAAACCAAGAGGGTGGAATGGAACACAGCCAATATCAGCAAGCCACAGCTCCATGTGAAACTCATGGTTTTAAAAATTGGGATATCTGGTTTGTTGTTACCAGCCCAAATCTTTCACAAAATCCAGATGTAACACATCACCTCTCAGATTCGGGAGATAAAGTAAGTGAGGCCATCTATATGTGGAACCACACGAGATTGGAGAGATATTAAACGTATTCTTAGCGTCAGCTTTTACTGCAGAGAAACACAAGGAGGTTAGGAAATTCGAGAAAAAACACATTGATGCCTTGCAAACAGTTCATATTGCAGAAGGGGAAGTGCTAGAAGTCGAAAAACGTAAAGGCAGATAAATCTGGGAACTGATCAGTTCTATCTCAGGACATTGTGGGAAGTTAAGGAAGAAATTGTGGGACCCCTAGCAGAGATATTCGTGTCATCCACAGCCACGGCTGAGGTGCTACAGGCCTGGAGGCTGGCTAATGTTGTGCCTTAATTTGAGAAAAGATGTAAGAAGACTGGGAACTATAGGCCTGTGAGTCTGGTATCAGTGGTGGGTAAATTGTTGGAGAAGGTTCTGAGAGATAGAATTTACATGCATTTAGAGAGGGAAGGATTAGGGATAGTGCATGGGAAATCGTGCCTTACAAACTTGCTGGTGTTTTTTGGAGGACGTAAACAAATCATTGATGAGGGCAGAGCAATGAACATTGTCTACATTGACAATTTTCCTCATGTTAGACGAATGAGTAAAGTTAGAATACATGGGATTCAGGATGATCCTGTAAATTAGATAAAAATTTGGCTAACAGCTGGAAACAGAGGGTGGTGTTGGAGGGTTGTGTTTCAGCCTTGTGGCTTGTGGCCAGTGGCATTTCACAGTGATTGGGATAATCTATATGATTGATTTGGATGAGAGTCAAGGAGGAATGGTTTGTAAGTTTATGGATGACACCAAAATTGATGGCATGGTCAACAGTGGAGAAGATTATCTAAGATTAAAACGGGATCTTAGAACAAAGAACGTAGAACAAAGAACAGTACAGCACAGTACAGGTCCTTCGGCCCATGATGTTGTGCTGTACTTTTACCCTAAATCTAAGCTCTATCTAACCTCCACTCCTACATTATACTATCATCCATATGCCTATCTAATAGCAGCTTAAATGCCCCTAATGAGGCCGATTCCACTACCATCTCCGGCAATGCATTGCACGCCCCTACCACACTCTGAGTAAAGAGCCTACCTCTGACGTCTCCCCTCTCTCTACCTCCACTCACTTTAAAACTATGCCCCCTCGGAATAGCTACCTCCACCCTAGGAACAATTCTCTGGCTGTCCACTCTATCTGTACCTCTGATCATTTGGTACACCTATATCAAGTCACCTCTCACCATTCGTCGTTCGAAAGAGAAAAAGCACTAGCTCTCTCAACCTTTCCGCGTAAGACCTTTCCCCCATTCCAGGCAACATCCTGGTAAATCTCCTCTGCACCTTTTCTAATGCTTCCACATCTTTCCTGAAATGAGGCAACCAGAACTGGACACAATACTCCAGATGTGGCTGAACCAGGCTTTTGTGTAGCTGGGGCATAACTTCACGGCTCTTGAAATCAATCCCTCTATTAAGGAAAGCTAACTCACCGTACGCCTTCTTAACAACTCTATCCACCTGGGTGGCAGCTTTCACGGAAGTGTGGAGATGAACCCCGAGATCTCCCTGTTCCTCCACACTGCCAAGAATCTTTCCGTTAACCCTGCATTCAAACTTGTCCTTCCAAAATGAATCACCTCACACTTTTCAGGGTTAAACTCCATCTGCCACTTCTGAGCCCAGCTCTGCATCCTATCAATGTCCCTTTGTAACCTAGAACAGCCCTCCGCACTATCCACAACTCGACCCACCTTCATATTGTCCGCGAACACACTAATCCACCCTTCCACTCCTATATCCAAATCATTTACAAAAATCACAAATAGAAGATGACCCAGAACAGATCCTTGTGGTACACCACTCGTAACTGAGCACCATGTTGAATATTTTCCGTCCACTTGCAGCCAATTCTGTATCCAATCTGCCACATTTCCCCCTATCCCATGCCTCCCTACTTTCTGCATGAGCTTACTATGGGGACCCTTATCAAACACTTTACTCAAATCCATGTATACCACATCCACTGCTCTACATTCATCCACGTGTTTGGTCACCTCTTCAAAGAATTCAATAAGGTTTAGAGGTCATGAGCTACCCCTCACAAATCCATGATGACTATCACGAATCAAACTGAGCCTATCCAAGTGATCATAAATCCTATTTCTCAGAGCCCTTTCCATTAATTTGCCCACCATTGAAGTAAAACTATCTGGCCTATAATTTCCGGGGTTACCCCATTCCTTTTTTTGAACAAGGGAACGATGTTTGCCTCTCTCCAATCTTCCAGCACTATACTTGTGGACAGTGAGAATGAAAAGATCATCGCTAAAGGCCCTGCGATCTCTTCGCTCACTTCCCAAGGAATCCTTGGATAAATCCCATAAGGTGTGGGGGCCTTATCTATCTTCAAGTTCCTCAAAATTCCTCGTACATCTTCCTTACTAACATCCAACTCCTCTAGCCTTCCAGCCTGTTTCACACTGCCCTCCCTTACAACTACGTCCCCCTCAGTTGTGAATACTGAAGAAAAGTATTCATTAAGGACCTCTCCTATCTCTTTAGGCTCTATGCACAAATTCCCTTTACAATCCTTGATCGGCCCTATCTAACTCTGGTCATTCTCTTATTCCTCACGTACATGTAAAAAGCCTTGGAGTTTTCCTTGACCCTATCTGCCAATGTTTTCTCATGCTATAGCTCTCCTAAGCCCTTTCTTCAGCTCCTTCTTGGCTAACTTGTATCCCTCTAGAGCCTTTTCCAATCCTTGTTTCCTAAACCTTATATAAGCATCCTTCTTCCTCTTAACTCATCATTCGACCTTTCTCGAGAACCAAGCCTCCCTCACACGACCGCATCATCCCTGCCTGTTAGGGACAAACATATCGATCACACGCAGTATGCATTCCTTAAACAATCTGCACATTTCTATAGTGCCCTTCCCTGACAGCATCCGTTCCCATTTTTTGCTTCCCAGTTCCCAATTATAATTACCCTTCCCCCAGTTATAAACCTTACCCTGCTGTATGTACCTATCCTTTTCCATGACTATTGTAAAAGTAACAGAGTTATGATCACTACCACCAAAATGCTCCCACCAACAGGTCTAACACATGGCTGGTTCATTGCCAAGCACCAAATCCAAAGTGGCCTCTTCTCGTGTTGGTCTATCTATATACTGTGTCAGGAATCCTTCTTGAATTCACTGGACAAACTCCGCTCCATCTACACTATTACAACTAAAAAGTTTCCAATCAATATTTGGAAAGTTGAAGTCACTCATGACTACAACCCTGTAACTTATGCACCTTTCCAGTATCTGCTTCCCAATCTGCAACTCCACTTCTCTGCAACTATTAGAGGGTCTGTAAAAAAATACCCCAGCAAAGTGACTGCTCCTTTCTTGTTCCTGATCTCAACCCAAACTGACTCTGTCGACGTATCATTCTTGAACTGCCTTTCAGTAGCTGCTCTATTAGCCCTGACTAGCAATGCCACTCTGCTGCCTCTTTTACCATCCTCCTTATTTCTTTTAAAGCATCTAAATTCCAGAACTTCCAACAACCATTCCTGTCCCTGAGTTACCCAAGTTTCTGTAATGGCCACAACTTCGTGGTACCAATTACTGACCCACGCTGTAAGTTAATCTGCGTTATTTCTGATACTTCTAGTGTTGAAGTATACACACTTCAAACCATCCCTGTGTTCACAATTACGCTCCATCTACTGCATTTCTTTATTAACAACCTCACTCCCTGTTGTGTCTGTTGGAAGGCTGAGTACCTCATCCCTTGGATTACAAATCCAGATCTTGATCAATTATACCAATGAACTGAGGAATGGCAAATGAAGTTTAATTTTGATAAATACGAGGTATAGGATTTTGCTGAAACAAACAAGGGCAGTGATTATACAGTTAATGGTAGGACCCTGGGAAGTGTTGTCAAACACAGAGATCTAGAGTCTCAAGTTCATAATTATTTGAAATTTGCATCACCTGGAGACAGGGTGGTTGAGAAAGCATTTAGCACACTTGCCGACATTGGTCAGGCCATTGAGTTGGAACGTTATGTTGAGATGGTATAGGACGTCGGTGGGGCCTCTATTGGATTACTGTGAACAGTTCTATCCACCCTGCTATAGGAAGGTTATTATAAAATTAGAGAAGGTTCACCAAAGATTTACCAGGATGTTGCCGTGACTGGAGGTTTTGAGTTGTTAGGATAGGCTGGAAAGGCTGGGACATTTTCCAATGGAGCGTAGGAGGTTGAGGGGTGAACTTACAGAGGTTTATAAAATCATGAGGGGTATAAATAAGGTAAATAGCAAAGGTATTTTTACCCTAGTGTGGGAGACTTCACAGTGAGAGGGCATATTTTAAAGGTAAGGTAAGGTGACAAAGATGTAAAAGGGACCTGAGAGGCAACTTTTTTCACACACTGGATGGTTCATGTGTGGAATAAAATGCCAGAGAACATGATAGATGAAGGCACAGTTACAACATTTAAAAGACATTTCGATACGTATATGATTAGGAAATGTTGAGTGGAATAACGGCCAAACACTGGCAGGTGGGGCTAGTTTCTTTTGAGAAACTTGTTTAACATGAACATATGAAACAGAAGGCTCTATTTCTGTGCTGTCTGACCTTGTGACACTTGGATGTGACAGTGAAGGTCTTCGTATTCGGGTTTTTGATTTTTCACATGCAGTCAGTTTTATAATAATTGTTTCTTCGCAAAGAAAATGTCTCTTTTCCTGAACTTTAATTTTAATCACAACCAATTATCTCATGTTCTGGGGACTCAGTGACAATGTCGTGTGAATCTGCCCGGGAATCCCTCCCCATTCACTACACATCGTCTGAGAAGGCCCCATCTCAAGATTCAAAGATCTCTGACACCAATAAACTGGATCTACATTGTCAATCCATCACACAGCAACATCATCAATATTACTGCACAGCCTCAAATACTCAGGGAGCAAAATCCAGTGAAATTGTTCATGTGTCATTTGCCAGGGGAGCAGAGAGAAGCTGTAGTGAGATGATATAAACCAGTAGCATCAGTAAGTTTTTTTACAGACACTGAGGTTGATTAATTCATTTCATGGCTATTCAAACTGTTCAATTGTTAAGTTTCTTTCATCACACGATTAACTGCACCTCATCACATTATGTCACTTTCATTTTTTAACAATTTTGAACAAAGCAATGATTCATTTTTGAAAATAGATGCTAGATGGAACTGGAGGAGCAGCAACTCATATTCCACCTCAGAAGCCTCCGCCCAATGGCCTAAATATGGATTTTACCAATCTCCCCAGCCCCGGCCTCATCCCATGACCAATCCTCCCTCTCATCCCCACCTCCTTGTCTTTACAAAACCTGTCCATCTTCCCTCCTACCTATATGCCCCTCCCACATCACTGACCAATCCCCACCACTCTCTACCTGCACTCAACTATCACCATCCCACCTACCTTCACCAGCCCCACCTCTCCTCTCTCTATTTATTTCCCAGCTCCCTTTCCCCTCCATACCATTTCTGAAGAAGGGTCCCAACCCGATATGTCAACTTTCCTGCTCCTCTGATGCTGCCTGGCCTGCTGTGTTCCTCCAGCTCCACACCGTGTTATCTTTAAATTATGTTGAAGTTATGTCACTACGACATCTCTCCAGAAAGCGGGAGTTGTCAACAAATGAATTCAACAAAATCTATTTTTCACAAAAAACCCTGAGGTTCCATTTGTGAAGAGTTCTCTCTTGGTTCTCTGTAAGTGAGACTCAGGTGAAGCCGAATATTATCTGATCCCTCAATAGGAAGTGAATATATTTATGAAGTCTCTTCAACAGCATTGCCAACATCGGCACCAACAATAACACAAATATCTTTATGATCCAAGTCTGTCAGTAAAAAGTAGAACATTTTCATTGTCGATATTCCCATCAGCATTGATTCCAAGTGATAACATGTCATTTTGCATAAAAGTTTTCAAGAATTTCCAATTTCAGGCTATAATTTATCAGAATGGAGATGGTGCCTGATTTTATACGATGCTATCCCGTTACCTTCCTGACTATGTTGCTGTTCATAAAATTGGAAATCTATGATCGAAAGTAACAATTTTCTGTTTGTCACCTCGCAGATTCGAGTGCAGTTTTCACCATTAAAGTTAAATGCTTTATTATTGATCTCTGCTCATGGTGTTGTAGTTTTCAAAGCAAAGAAATGGCAGTTTTTGAACACTCAGGGCATTCTGCAGTATCACTGACAGGGACATAACATTCTCCGTCATCTTCTCTTCCTCAGATCTGCAGAGTTACATCTTGTTCTCAAACTGAGAGGGTGAAAGGCTGTCTGGTTCCAGCTGGTTCAGACTTGCCTGTTAGAAAGTGCAAGGAGCACTGTGGGATGATGCTATTCTGAGTTTCTTACTCACTGACTAGACCCTCACCGTTGTAATATTGTACCAGAAATGTCCAGCTATTTAAGATATAATGATCAAGCATAACTTTATGATGTGCAATACATCATGCTCCTGAACCTTGTTTCAACTCACCTTTATCTATTGCTCATGTCATTCAGAAATTAAACTGTAGTTCAATTTCCCCACTTAACTCTCTGAGCTGTGCAACTTTACTTGGCGACAATAAACTAAGATTGTAGTGTAAACAACGGATAAATGTTTGAAACATGAAGCAGACTTGTTTCCCACAAATGGTTTTGTATTTTGTCCAGTTTGCCCAGTTGCGTTGTCTGGAATGTGACACACTGGGTGCTCCTCACTCTCCTGGTGATTAGTTCTGTTTCTGTCACAGTGTATATGAGAAAACATTAGGTGAGTATCAAGGCCTTTACAAGAATAATTCTGAGTTCTCTAAGTTCTCCATCAATGAGATGCCCCTGGATGGAGATGTTTCCGAGGCAGAAGGCACAGTTTGAAGAGAATGGATTGACCGTTTGAGACTGAGATGAGAAGGAATTCCTTCGCTTAGAGGGTGATGATTTGTTGGAATTCTCTGCCCCAGAGAGCTCTGGAGGCTATAGCTTTGAATATACTCAAAACAGAAGTCAATACATTTCTAGCTAAAAAAGATATTGATGGACATGGGAAGAGGTTTGTGAGAAGATTTTGAGTATGACTGGTCCTGTACCCATTGGAATCGAGAAGAATGAGAGATTAGCTTATTGAAACTTGCAAGGCATGATGGGAAAATGCAGACCGCATGTTTCCCCTTGTGGGTGAAACTTGGACCAGAGGGCATCATCACAGATGATACATACATTTCAGTTCGAGATGAGGAGAATTTTTTTTACATTTCTGAGATTGTTGTGAATCTGTAGAATTAGTTGCCAAAGAGGATTGATGAGGCTCTGCCATTAATTACACTCAAGGCTGAGATAGACAGGTTTTTAATCAGTCAGTGAATCAAGAGTTATGGGAAAAGGTAGGAAAATGGGGCTGAGGATTATGAGATCAGCCATGATCCAGTTGAATGGCAGAGCAGACATGATGGGCTGAATGGCGCAGTTTTGCTCCAATGTCTTATGCCTTCACCTATTTCCTCTGTCACCTGATCACCAGCACAACTACAGGGAAACGTTAACTCTCTGTGATACAATGATCTTCGACATGTACAAGCGCTGCTGATCTGTATTAGTTTCGCAGAACGTGTACAATGGGGAAGGAGGAATTTATCACAAGTTTTCATTATTTAATTGCCATGTCCACAATTCGAATCAAAACTAACATGAAAAATAAGGCATCAGACTCTGTCTCAGTGTTTCTGATGTTTCTTTCCAGTTCCTCATTGAATCTGATGCTCTCAGCTCAACCAAAATGGAAAAGTGCAGATTCCCTGCTCCTGTGTCATTTGTTGGATATTTGCATCTTGTTTGAATATTCATGTTCTATCTCACATTGGACATTTCTGTGTGAGAAAAGAGATCTTGTCATGAAATGATTTTGGATTAATGTAATGGGAAAAGAACAAAAAACTGAAATGATCACTGTAACCACCACCTGCTCCTATGATGCTGCTTGACCTGCTGTGTTCATCCAGCCCCATGCTTGTTATCTCGGATTCTCCAGCATCTGCAGTACCTTTTATCTCTGATACATCTGATTACTGTTTGTTTGTGCAATGTAACATTGTAACAATGTAAAATTGCACAAGTTCAGGTCATGCAATGGTTTGTCTCAGAAGAACAGTCATTTGCAAACAGCTGAGTGCCCATCCAACAGGATGTGGCTTTGACACTGAGCAAGTCACTTTACAGGATCCCTGACAATTTGATCAGATATTCTTCACCTTGTTCATAAGAGCTGCATTCACTGTTGCATCACGGAATCTGCTTTTTGAATCTTGTCATATTTTTCCAACTGATTCTACAGTGCCCATATCATAAGGGGCTGGGAGGTCTCTGCTCTCTATTTCTGACACTCAGACATTGGTGACCTCAAGGCAGTGGGGTTTCATCCACATTGGGGTAATAACCCCCAAATGTTTCCAAGTGTTCTACAAGTAGTTTACCCAATGTATTGTTTCTATTTCCCAGACAGAGCATTGCGATGGTCCTCACAGTTTCAGTCTCTGGGTAACATCTCCCGTGACTCTACTTCCATATTAAGCATTAAGGTGGGAGCACTGCCTTCAGCATTGTGGGTAGGGGTTAGCAGGGTTAATGAAGGGTATCAGTCCCTTTGATTTTCTCAAAGGTGAAACCCCGCATGATTCACCAGACTCACTCATCGTCAACCATGTCCTGGGAAATACAAAGCCCCATGTTCACCAGAGGGAACCTCACCTTGGAATTGAAGCTCACTCCCAGTTACTCAATCACAGTTCACTTCTCCCAGAATTGTCTCTCCGTCAGTTGAGTTCTTTTTTCTGCCTGAAATCAGCCTTATTAATTGTTTACTGGGGTCTTGTGGAAACGGAGCAGAGAGTGTCCTTCTCCTGCACATCCAGGAGTTCAGATCCTGACACAATAATTATTCAGCCCTCACAACAGGAGGCACATTCTGCAAAAAAACACAAAATATTCAAAACAATTCTATTTTTAACTGCAGGATTAATTTTTACAAAAGAAACCTGTATTTGTCAAAAACTGTTTGTTGCAATTTTCTAACATGGGAGAATGAGCCAGTTGTCGTTCACCTGAGAATTCAGTCTAAATACTGAGCTTCAGTCACTATGATCCTGAGCATCTGGCTCTTCAACTGTCTTGATTTCAGAATCTTTTATTCATTTGATGAAAATTAGTTTAGTTCTTCTGTTAAGCATAACTGACAGGACAAAAATTTCTTCAGGCTTAAATTGCATCATCTGGCGTACTGTAGTTTCAGAAGTTGGCTTCCTGCACTCTCTTCCTCATTTACATTCTTGTAGACATTGCATTACACACTTATTTCACTGTGAGAAACAAGAGCTGTGTGACTGACATCAAGAACTGGTCTTTGTGAATAACACGATGTGGACTTTGCTTCTCCTCATTTGTTCCATTCCCGGTGAGTGACCATCTGAGATGTTTATTCCAATAATTAATATTTATTAAAGTCTACTGTCTGGTTTATACAGTATAGAGATGTTTGCATATTTGGAGACATGCAAAAGCACAAAGGAACATCTTGTTGACACAGCAGGTAACATCTTTATTGCAGTGACAAATGCTGAGAGTTCGATTCTTTCTCCAGCACACTTTCCAAAGGAATGTGCATTCTCACAAAGCCAAACAGGTTCATCATCAACCTGCAAATTTTTCCAACGTGCCCATGGCAGGGAGCGATATTGGATGAGATTCCAGGTCAGCTTTATCCAGTGCAGTGTGATACCCCTCAAAATACACAAACTGGTCTGAGGCTGGTGACCTGTTCCAGGAAGAACAAACTGCAGAAAACAGAAGCACCATGTGCTTTGACTGAGGTTCAAATGAAAAAATGTAAAAATACATGAAGAGCATCAGGAAATGTTATATCTTCTTCTGAAAATATGATAATATCACAAGACTGTTACCAAATACTTTACAGCTGCATCATTAATTATGAATAAAATAAAGAAAAGGACAGCATGATGTTTTTTAAAGTGATTCAAACAGCATCATCAGTTGAACTGGTCCAAAGTTTTAAATGTTCAATATACACTGAAAACTGGTGAGGTAGTAAGCTGTCAATCTAAACATCTTGGGTTTGCTTTCATTTCTTTCACTGTGATGGAACAATTAATTCAATATTGTTTTGCAAGGTTGTGTCAGAAAAGAAGATGGTTTGTTTATATTTCTCTTCCCATAAGAAGGCTATTTCCTTTCTGTCTTTAACTTGAACAAAGTTCTTTCATGTCCATCAATTATCACAATTGTAATTGGAACACTGCAATCACATTATTGTTCAATATTGCCACTTCCCCTTCGTTTATAATGAAGCAGAGATGAACACGCAAAGTATTAAAGTTCCCAGGGCCGCAGCTCAGTGAAATATTACAGGAAATCTTTCTGCAACAGATTGAGGCTCAAGCTCACCAATTTCATGCAGAATACTTTACAGACAGAAAACCGACGTGTGCCTCTGTGTGTTCAGCAATCCTCTTCAAGACTTCCTTTTTCAATAAGAACTCGAATTCGTGACTTCCATCAGCTTTAATTGTTCATGCATTTTCCCCCTTTCTCCTTACCTCTCAACCACTTCATTTTATTTTAAAATCCTTTCTTTCGTTTCGGTTGAGAATTGTTTCCCACGCTATCATATCTTTTGAAGTAAAGTTTATCCAATCATCAACAGGCTGCCCCTCTTCTACACCAGGACACAATGTGGCAGCAATTTAAACATTTTCTCATGAAGTATCTCTCCAGAAAAATCAGTAAATTCCTTCTGTTATTTTACTATCCTTGCACTGATAGCAATGTTTGATTTCAAATAATCCTGCCTTTACTGCCCTCAAGGTTCTGCACATTGACCATAGATCATAGAATCCCCACAGTGTGGAAACTTGCCATTCGGCCCAACAACTCCACAACAACCCTTTGAGCAGCGTCCCAGTCCCATTCCGCTCCCCTATCCCTCTAGCCCTGCATTTCCCGTGGCTAATGCACCAAACCTACTCACCCCTGAACATTATGGGCAAATTAGCATGGCCAATCCACCGAACTTGCACATCTTTCGACTGTGGGCGGACACAGGAGCATCCAATGGTAACCCACACAGACACAAGGAGAACGTGCAAACTTCACACACGGTTGCTTGAGATTGGTAAAGGAACAGGGTCCCTGGCGCTGTGAGGCATCAGTGCAAAACATTGAGCCACTGTGCCATCTGTGATCGAGCTTCACATTTGTGAACCATCCCTTGCTGAACTTCAAATCTCTCCTTTAACTCCTTGAGGCCTCTCATAATCTTCCTGTGTCACATGTTGCATCTTCCCCTCAAGACCTGGAAATTCAGCCCCTCAGCACACCACGAGTCGACATACTCCCCTCTCCTCCCTGATTGAAACTCTCCCTCTCCGGTCAGAATAAGAACCCTTCAGCGCCCATAGCCTCCTTCACACTAATCCCCAGCCGACTCCAATCCAGGCCTGACACTCAGACTGCTCTTCAGGAGTTACACTTCGATGGTGCCACACACGGTGGACTTAGAGCCAACATTGCTTAACACAAGCCCAATTTCAAGGCTGCCCCAAAACTTGACCCATTGGGTATGACTGTTTAAATCATTCCCTGTGAATCTGGAACACTCAGAGGTTCTGATGAGGGTTTATATAAATTATTATCGTCATCATAAACTAGATAGAATGTAGCTGATTACAATGTATCCATCCATGTTAAGCACTTCTTTAGAAATTTCCAAATCTCTAAAATATTTTCTCCTCAGTTTCAGGTGCTTTATGGGCAGAGAAAGACGTTATGGGAATTTTGGGAAGAGCGATCACAATACATTGCCACTACGAAGCACGGCGGTACCAGTCACACATTAAATATTGGTGTCGCGGATGGACTCGTCAGTGTCATGTTATAGCAACAACAAACTGGGCAAATGGGAGAATATCCATCACTGATAACAAAACACAAGGAATATTTCTTGTTTCAATGAAGAAGCTTCAATGGGGAGATGCAGGATGGTACAGCTGTGGGATTGACAAACCTGGCATTGCCACTGACCCAATGTTTAATGTAAAGCTGCACATCTCAGAAGGTACATATGTCTCACTGATATTATTTCAATTTTTATTTCTGCTGATATGTCTGATCAATACCTTATCCAAGAAACAAGATAACAAAGTGTTGGAGAGTATTTGATTTTTCGATGGCAGTCGATTTCTCAACAATTGTTTCTTTCCTACAGAAACTGTCTCTGTTCCTGAAATTCGATTTTTGTCACAACCAAATGTCTCATGTTCTGGGGGCTCAGTGAATATCTCCTGTGAGTCTGCCCAGGGATCCCTCCCCATTCACTACACATGGTCTGAGAAGACCCCATCTCAAGATTCAAAGATCTCTGACACCAATAAACTGGATTTAAATTGTCAATCCTTCACACAGCAAAATCATCAATATTACTGCGCAGCCTCAAATACTCAGGGAACAAAATCCAGTGAAATTGTTCATGTGTCAGTCAACAATGTAACAGAGAAGAACTGTTGGTATACAATACACATCGACAGCATCGGTAAGTGTGAAGCAAACAATATGATTTATTTTTTATTGAATGTGTATTGAAACTGTTTGCATTTTATCTCACTCTGTAAGACTGTAATTGATAAAACGCACTCCATTTGTTTCATCGCCAGTTCTGAACAAAACCAACGGTTTGCTTTGTTCTTCAAAAATGAGCAGGTACGTAAGATATTACCCACTGCATGCATGAGCATTGTAATAACTCCAATAATCCCCGAAAATTAAAAAACGTTTGATTGACGGACAATTTGAATTTGTCTACCAGATCAAATTATCAAATTCGGTAAGTCACTATTATGTCCAGATTTTGGGCAGATATTGGGTATAGGTTGGAAGTGAGTTGTACAAATGAAATATCTGCAAGTATTGACTGCAGGCATTTCCTGATATGATCTCCTGTTCGAGCTGTCAGAGAAGAAGCAGGTCAGCATCAAGTAGCAATGACACACATAAACTGTATTTGTAACTATCAGCAGCGGCTCATGTGGCTGCACTCTAACATTTATCACAAACATGCTGTGTGTTCAAGTTCCCCTTTGGGGTTAAAATGCAGCTGGATACCACTGCCCAGCAGAGAGAGGGAATGCTGTGCTCTTGCAGCTGAGACAGTGTCGATGAGGTGATAAACTGAGAACCTGTTCACCCTTTGGGATAGCATCATTTGTAAACTATTTGCAGAATGGAGGCTCTCCTGGTGTCCAAGCAAGCATTCCTTCCTCAATCAATGTTGATAAAAACAATCAGATTTTTGAGAGAATTACTTCAATTCTGTTGGCTGCATCTAAATTACCTTCTACATATTGCTGCATTACAACTGTTTGCTACCTTCAACTCAGTACTTCATCGATAGTGAGGTATTTTGGTGTCTCCTAAGATCCTGTAAGGCACTATTTGGTTCATTAATGTCCTTTCACGAAGGAAACATGCAGCCCTTCCCAGCTCTGGTCTACATGGGACTCCAGCAATGTGCTTGATTCTTAACTGCTCTCTTCAAAAGGCCTAGAAAGCCAATCAGACAGGGGTAATTCAGCATTGGCAGCAAAAGCTGGCCAACAAAGAATAGACAATCAAACTTTAACAATGTATTTATTAAAACGCAACACTCCCAAGCCATGTTGTCTGAATACTCTGTGGAGATGTGGTACCTCATTTGTCTGTTTCATGGATCGTCAAAGATCAGCCAATGGAAAATCACTGAAAGGTTATGTGTCTGTGGATGGGGTTTCACATTATTCCTGAAACCTCAGAAAACTGACCCCAAGAGGGTAGAATTGACCACAGCCAATATCAGCAAGCGACAGCTCCATGTGAAACTCATGGTTTTAAAAAGTGGGATATCTGTGTTGTAGTTACCAGCTCAAAACCTTTAACAGAACCCAGATTTAAAGACATCAACTCTCAGATTTGGGAAAAATAGTAAAAAAATTGTCTGTGTGTGGAACCACAGAACATGGGAGAGATACTGAACCAAACTTTCATATCAGTTTTCACTGTGGATAAAAACACGGATGCTGGGGAACTCGGGGATATAAATATTGATGTCTTGATAACAGTCCACATTGCAGAAGAGGAAGTGCTGAAGATCTTAAAAAGCACAGAGGTAAATAAATCGCTGGGATCTGATTAAGCGTATCCCAGGATGTTGTGGGAAGTTTTAGATGAAACTGTGGGACCCTGAGCGAAGATATTTGTATCATCCGCAGTCACGGTTGAGGTTCTGAGGACTGGAGGCTGGCTAATGTTGTGCCTTTATTTAAGCAAGGCTGTGATGAGAAGCCTGGGAACTACAGACTTGTGAGCCTGACATCGGTAGTCGGTGAGTTGTTGGAGGGGATTCTGAGAGATAGGATTTATATGCAGTTGGAGAGGGAAGGACTGTTTAGGATTAATCAGCATGGCTTTGTGTGTGGGAAGTCGTGCCTTAAAAACTTCTTTGAGATTTTTGAGGATACAACCAAAATGATTGATGAGGACAGAGCAGTAGACTTTGTCTACATAGACTTTAGTAACAAGGCTCCTCATGGTAGACAAATTTGTAAAGTTAGATCACATAGGATTGAGGGTGACCTTGCCAATTGTATACAAAATTGGCTTGACAGCAGGAGACAGAGGGTGGTTGTGGAGAGACAGTAAGAACTGCAGATGGTGGAGAATCTGAGATAACAAGGTGTAGAGCTGGATGAACACAGCAGGCCAAAACACATCCTAGGAGCAGGAAGGCTGACGTTTCGGGCCTAGACCCTTCTTCAGAAATGGGGGAGGGGAAGGGGGTTCTGAAATAAATAGGGAGAGAAGGGGAGGCGGATAGAAGATGGATAGAGGAGAAGATAGGTGGAGAGGAGACTCATAGATCACAGAGGCGGGAATGGAACCTGTAAAGGTGAGTGTAGGTGGGGAAGTAGGGAGGAGATAGGTCAGTCCAGGGAGGACGGATAGGTCAAAGGGGTGGGATGAGATTAGTAGGTAGGAGATGGGGGTGGGGCTTGAGGTGGGAGGAGGGGATAGGTGGGAGGAAGGACAGGTTAGGGAGGCAGGGACGAGCTGGGCTGGTTTTGGGATGCGGTAGGGAGAGGGGAGATTTTGAAGCTTGTGAAGTCCACATTGATACCATTGGGCTGCAGGGTTGCCAGGCTGAATATGAGTTGCTGTCCCTGCAACCTTTGGGTAGCATCGTTGTGGCATTGCAGGAGGCCCAGGATGGACATGTCGTTTGAGGAATGGGAGAGGGAGTTGAAATAGTTCACGACTGGGAGGTGCAGTTGTTTAGTGCGAACCGAGAGTAGGTGTTCAGCAAAGCGGTCCCCAAGCCTCTGCTTGGTTTCCCCGATGTAAAGGAGGCCACAACGGGAACAGCGGATGCAGTATACCACATTAGCAGATGTGCAGGTCAACATCTCCTTGATGTGGAAAGTCTTCTTGGGACCTGGGATGGGGGTGATGGGGGAGGTGTAGGGGCAGGTGTAGCGCTTCCTGTAGTTGCAGGGAAAAGTGCCGGGTGTGGTGGGGCTGGAGGGGAGTGTGGAGCGGACAAGGGAGTCCCAGAGAGAGTGGTCCCTCTGGAAGGCAGATAAGGGTGGGGAGGGAAAGACGTCTTTGGTGGTGGGGTCGGATTGCAGATGGCGGAAGTGTCGGAGGATGATGCATTGGATCTGGAAGTTGGTGGGGTGGTACGTAAGGACGAGGGGGATTCTGTTTTGGTTTTTCTTGTGGGGAGGGGGTGTGAGGGATGAATTGCGGGAAATGTGGGAAATGGGTGTTCTCGACTGCTGAGGGGAGGAAGTTGCGGTCCTTGAAAAACGAGGACATCTGAGATGTACGGGAGTGGAATGCCTCATCCTGGGAGCAGATGCAGCAGAGGCGAAGGAATTGGGAATAGGGGATGGCATTTTTGCAGGAAGGTGGGTGGGAGGAGGTGTATTCTTGGTAGCTGTGGGAGTCGGTGGGCCTGAAACGAATATCGGTTTCTAGGTGGTTGCCGGAGATGGAGACAGAGAAGTCCAGGAAGGAGAAAGAGGATTAGAGATGGTCCAGGTGAACTTAAGGTTGGGGTGGAAAGTGTTGGCGAAGTGCATGAACTGTTCAAACTCCTCATGAGAGCACGAGGCAGCGCTGATGCAGTTATCAATGTAACAGAGGAAGAGGTGGGGTTTAGGGCCAGTGTAGGTACGGAAGAGGGATTGTTCCGTTGTTTTTTGGACTGGAGGCCTGTGACCAGTGGAGTTCCGCATGGATCAGTGTAATTTATTAAAAAAATTTGGATGAGAATTTAGGAGGCATGGTTCATAAGTTTGCGGTTGACACCAAAATTGGTGGCATAGTCAATAACTAAGAAGGTTATTGAAGATTATAAAGGGATCTTGATCAATTGCGTCAATGGGCTGAGGAGTGGCACATTGTGCTATTTCACTAAATGTGTGGTATTGCATTTTGGTAAAACAAAAAAGGGCAGGACTTATACAATTCACGGGAGGGCCCTGGGTCGTGTTGTCTTGTTGAGCTTGTACAGGATGTTCGTGAAGCCACTTTTGAAGTACTGTTTACTGTTCTCGACACCCTGCTACAAGAGGCTTATTACTATATTGAAGTTGGTTCGGAAGAGATATACCAAGATGTTGCCAGAACAGGAGGATTTGAGTTTCACTCGGCTGGATAGGCTGGGACGTTTTCCACTGGAGTTTAGCAGGTTGAGGTGTGAACTTATAAAGGCTTCTCAAATCATGAGGGGCATAGATGAGATGAATAGCAAAGGTCTTTTCCCTCGGGTGGGAGATTTCAAATGAGAGGGAATATTTTTAAGGTGAGAGAAGAAAGATTTAAAAGGGACCCGAGGGGCAATTATTCAAACAGAGGTTAGTTCGTGTGTGGATGGGGACACAGCTAATGACGGGACAGTTACAACATTTAAAGATGTTTGAATTAGTAGGTGAATAGAAGAGGTTTGGAGGGATATGGGCCAAATGCAGACGAGTGGGACTAGTTTCATTTGAGAGACTTAGTCAGCATGGTCGTGTTGAACCGAAGGGTCTGTTTCCGTGCTGTATGACTCAAGGACTCTATAAAATTATCAGGAGAACTAAGTCACTTATAGGTGTCACTGTGACCAGAGAAGGGGAAATGATGATATCACACAGGCTTTTCTCCAAGTAATGAGCCTCCATTTGTTCATAATGTTCTCTTAGATAATTACCAGTGAAAATGAGGTGAATCTGAACATCATTCCCTTGTTTCAACAGGACAAGGATATATCTGTGACATTTCTTCAACAATACCACCGACTACTACACATTCCCAAAATAAAATTACAAGTTCTTCTTTCAGTCAAAAGCAAACGTCAGAAGATGAACCCTCTGAAAGGTATGATATTCTTTGTTTTGATTCCTTGTGCGAGATTAACAATATTGTTTAACAATGCTGGCCAAATGAGTGAAAGTCATTTGTTATTTTGGAAATGAAAATGGTGCTGGGTTTAGATCAGGCTGTTGTGTTAGTTTCACATTGAAGGTCCAATTGTATTTGAAAAGCACAAATGGAGAATATTGTTTCTATTTTGTTGGCCTTCAGATTGCATTGCTCATCTCCATTACTTCACCATTAAACTACATGGTGTGTGATGTACTGTGCTTGGCCAACCTACCTTGCGGCTATGTGTCCTGGAGTGACATTTCAGGATAGTTTCATTCCTGCTGGTGAAAAGGAATATTTGAGGTTTTATATCTGCACGGTGACAGATAACTTTCAGCGTTAGCCTTTCGCATCAACTTACTCGCCTGAGCTGTCGGGAATGAGCAGCAGGAACTGTGAGTGTGATATAAACACTGAGTAAATAATTCTTTAAAGTTACAAAGGTGATGAAGAGAAAATGACAATTAAGTGTCAGTCACAAATGGAGAATATTGGAAACGCACAGTGATTTGGTCCACATTAGCGCAGAAGTAGATTAGTGCGGAATTCTTCACAATTCTAGTCCACAGCCGAAACTAAACAAGTCTGTCTGATCATACCTTTCTCGCAACTTCTGTTTTGCACTCAGGTCTCGAGCATGTTTAGTCCATTTGTTTTTAACCAGATAATATTCTGCGGTACAAAAAGCATTGTAAGTCTATAAATTTTATTTTAGGTCATATTTTATCAGTGGCCTGGTGGCTCACAGCACCAGGGACCTGCGTCTGACTCCACACTCGGGTAATTGCCTGTATGTAGTTTACACATTCTCCCCGTGTCTGTGTGGGTTTCCTCTGTGTGCTCTGGTTTTCATCCCACAGTCCAAAAATGTGCAGGTTCGGTGGATTAGCCTTGCCAAGTTAACCATAGATTCCAGGGATTTGTAGGCTAGTTGGATGAGCCATGGCAAAGAGGGTAAGGGGATTGCATCTGGGTGAGATGCTCTTTGGATGGTTCATGGAACTTTATGGGCCGAATGGCCTGTTTCAACACTGTAGCGATTCTGTGATTCTATGATCTGTATGTCAGTTGTGTAAATTTATGTAAATGAAGATCATCTGAATCTAATATCCATTCTTGATACTTGTTGCTGATTTTCAATGGCCATCTGGTGCTCTTTTATTCCATTTTTACAAAGTGAAATTACCACATTTAAAAAAGGTTCAGTGGTGATACATTCACCTTCGATACCAACGGTTGTGACCTCACTTCCCCTTCAGAGACTTGGGCACATTATCAATGCTGAGTCTCCAGTGCAGTACTGAGAGAGTGCCGCACTGTGGTGGTACTGCCTTCCCTGTGTGATCAGTCCAGGCCCCATCTACCCCTCTCAGGGGAATGTGACAGATCTCATGGTGAAATTCATGGAAGAGCAGGGCCGTTCTCCCTGGAGACCTGGGCAAAGCCTTTCCTTTACCAATTCCAAATTACATGTTCGTTCATCTAATTATTGTTTATGGGAGCATGCTGTGAGCAAATTGGATCCCATGTTTGCCATTGCAACAGTTAATATAAATATTCCACTCCCTGCAGTACTTTTGGATGTCCTGAGGTCATAAAAGTCTTTCTTAATATATTTCTTGTGTCAAATGCCCAAGAATCAATTGTGAACAAACACTGTCCCTTTTCCATTCTCTCTATCACAGTCTGATTTACATTGTACTCGGTGTGCTGGGGGCCATTCTGGTTGTCTTTGCTGCTTCTCTACTTTTGTACCTGAGGCAAATGAACAAGGGTGAGTTTTAATTTCTCTTCAATCATTTCATTGTATCTCAATAGCTTGTAGTTGGATATGAAGAGTGTATCAGGGTTAGATCTTCTGATGGCTAGACAGCTGATATTCCGGTACAGTCAGGAGCTGCATGTGGAGACTCTGAAGATTCTCCATTGTAGCAGACACTGAAGGAATTGCCTGGAAAATTGAATGTTTGTTTTTATTCACTCACGGGATGAGGGCATCACTGTCTAGACAGCATTTATTGCCCATCCCTAATTTCCCAGAGGGCAGTTAAGAGTCAACCACATTGCTGTGGGTCTGGAGTCACATACAGGCCAGACCAGGTAAGGATTGTAGTTTCCTTCCCTAAAGGGCATGAGTAAACTAGATGGGTCTTTCCCCTGACAATTGATTTATGGTTATTAATTTCAGATATTTATTGAATTCAAATTCCACCATCTGCCATGGCAGGATTAGAACCTGGGATCCCAGAATATTATGTGGGTCTCTCGGTTAACAATCCAGTGACTATCCCACTAGGCCATCGCCTCCCCACTAGACAATTCCTCAACACTTGGAACCATCCATTTATTTCAGAGATTTCCAATAAAATGAAGTAAAATTGTTATTCAGTGAAAGTGAGACAAATAAATACATGGTCTAACTTCTGAGTAACTATTCAACTGACCCTACCGAACTGCAGCTTCCCAAGACTCCTCACAGCCCTCACTCTCATGTTGGGAATCATGGGTGAAATGGTGATGAATGTTGTCCAGTATATAATTATGCACCCTGCAATACATGCTCAGTTTAAAGATTTTAAACATTTAACATTCCTGTTAAATTTGCTTGAATGATTGTATTTTAATGTTTCAGGTATATTCTGCATCACATGTCAACAAAGAGATAAGACTTTTAATGATGACCTGGTAAGGATAATAAATATTAACTTGCTGAATATGGGTTAGAAATTTGCAGAAAAAGGATTTACAGCACAGAAATGAGCAATTCGGTCCAGCTGTTGCTCTTATGTTCCACACAAGACTTCTCCCAATTCTCTTATCTAACCCCATCAACTTCTAACTCCTGTCTTCTTCGCATGCTTATCAAGTTATCTCTCAAATATAGCAATACAACTTGACTCAACTGGAAAGAAGTAGACAATTCAGGAGAAAGGTTGTTATCTGAAAAGTGTCAAAAGGTGGAACCTATTGCCGTGAGGGGTCCATGAGGCAAATATGATAAATCCATGTGGAAGGGCAGCTGGATAAGCACATGAGTGTGAAATGAATACCATTTGTTGATGAGAGTGGATGAAAGTGGACAGAGAAGGCTCAGTAGGAGAATTACTGCAGTACTGGGTTGAATTGTCTATTCTGCACTGTAAATAATTTTTAATATCTTCTGACACTGTCTATTGATTAGTGATAATCATGAAATCACTTTCTCTCTGTAACAGCACAAATCACGATTCAAGTGAATCAAAAATACATTTTGTTTCAATTTTAGGAACTGGCATCAGTGGAAAAGAACATGGTATATGCAAACATTAACCACATTCAAACGAACACAGCAGAAAGACAGAGAGAGAGAAGAGACAACTTGAAAAATGATGAAATCATATATTCGGCCTTGGAGTTTCAAAAGAAATCTTCATCAGTGAGAGGTGGGCTGGCAAGGCACACAGTTGACAACTCCAACAGTGTCATCTACAGTGACCTCAATTTACCAAACCAGCCCCCAAAGGGGAATAAGAAAGCCCCGCTACACAATACTGCTCAGGGAGCTGAAACGGTAGTTTATGCTGACATTGGATTTTAGGAAAACCATGACGAGACGTTTGTACTGCTCATTATTCCTTCTTACTTTGCAATGCAGTTATTATAAATTTCATCTATTGTAAGCTTCCCGCAAATTTACTTTGTCCAGCTCCTTCAGATTTGTTCCCTACAATTCCAAACTGCTTCCAGTTTGTTTTCCTCAGCAAATGGAATCAATTTACCTTCAGTTCCTGAGTCCAAGTCACTTGCATAAATTCGGAAGAGTAGAATTCTCTTGGTGTTTGGCAAGAGAAACACCAAGGTGTTTGGCAACCCAATCAGTCCCCTTTACCCCTTTTCCCAAAACTCTAACTTCTGGGTCATAGATTCCAGGTTCAAGCCCCGCTCCTGGGGCTAAATTCAAAAATCAGGCGTCATATCCCAACATGGTTCTGTGGGATACTAATAACTGTGGGATACAGAACTTGTGCATTGCTAAAAAGAGACACAAACTTAAAGTTTTTGTTTCACTTTCATTAGGACTGAGCCACAAAAAAAAACAAACTTGAAAAGGGAATATCAATTTTTACAGCCTAAGAAGAGGGTGCTAATTGTTTGGATCATGGTTGACATGGAGATGCAGCAGGAACTGTTAACCATCGATCTGAGCTGATTAAACTCAGACCAGGCAAGCATGCTCTGACTAATTAATGTTGCAATGAATAGCAGTTTGCATGATCCTCTCTCAATTATAAAGGTGAGATGTCAGGATATATTCATTTAGCGCAGAAAGGGCCCAGTGTGGGAATGTGTGTGGCTTCTTGCATGCACAAATTAATCACAATGCAAGCCCAATGGATCATCTGACATTGGTTTCTTAGCACAAACGGAACGGTTCAATAAATATTGTTCAATAGCAGAATCATGTCTAATGTTGGATGTGGCATTCTGGGATTACAGTATGGGCCAGTTAACGTGATTGGCTCACTGCTGACCTGCAGTGTTGTCTGATATAGTCAGCTAAATGTTCAGATGAACAGCCCATACACTTGGCATCTCACCCACATTAAAGCTAATATTCCACAGTATAACTGGATTATGAGAATTGGGAAATTGAACTGTTTGGACATTATTGGATTGAAGAGGGATTGAACACGATTTCTTGAAAAATGTCAAAAGTCAAGGCAAACTGTTTTTTTACTGTGTACTGGAAAAATTAATAATTTTGCAAAGTAGGCAACCTAAAGCTTTTAAAAGAGATAAAAGATTGTACTTATGGCCGAAATGGTTTAACAAACTTCAAGAGAAATCCTAGGGTTTATGCTGTTGTCCTGATTTATCCCACCCAGAAAACCTCTGCTGAACTGTGGTGTCTGATCCTCTGTGTGTGTGAATTTGTGTTTGAGATTCAGAGGTTGTAGTTTTGTTGCTCGCTGTTCTGCCAATTGATAAAAGAAAAGATTTGTTTTAATAAACAAGTTATTTGTGTGTCAAAGAAATTAAAGGAAAGTCTCTTTTGTTGATAGTAACTACAATAAAGAGAAACACCTAAACCATTTTGGTGACCATATGAAATATTTATACCTTTTGATATTATTTGCGGCACAGTGGGATTTTATTAACTGTACATTTTCCCATCAGAATTGTAACAAATGTTGCTGAGGTAAGAGGCTGCACTGCCAGACACGTGGATCATGATGGACAGGCTCCAGTGTTGGACTGGGGTGGACATAATCAGAAGGCACACAACACCAGGTTATAGTCCAACAGGTTTATTTGAAATCACAAGCTTTCAGAGCACTGCTCCTTCATCAGGTGAAGGCACCTGACAAAGGAGGAGTGTTCTGAAACCTATAGGCACAATCTTCTCTGCCCAGAGCAGGTAGGACTGGAGATGGGAAGTGAACTTTATTAGACAGGATGGTGGTGCCCCTAACCCAGCCACTTCCCCACCCTTGTTTGAATTTGGATCTCAGCAGGAAAGTCCAAGCTCCAACTCCAATAGTCCACCACCCGTTGAGACCCCATGTGCTCATTCAAGCTTCAAGCGCTCTTTCAGCTCCAGGCAGGACAAGAAAGAACCAGCCTATCAGACTGGGGTTAACTCTTGTGTCATCTACCACCTGCATTTGTGTTTGTGCACTCGTGCGGGTGTATGTGATTGTGTGTGTGTGTGCGTGTGTGTGTGTGTGTGAGTGAGTGTGTGTGTGTGTGTGTGTGTGTGTGTGTGTGTATGCTCCAATGAGTTGTATCTTGCAGAATAAGCAAAATGTAATTTATTGCATTTCTGCAACTTTTTAAAGGTTTTTACAATAGGTTCCACATTTCTTTAAAGCCTGCTGGGAGTTAACATCGCCTTAGTTCCTAATTTACTCTCACACCAAGTCATTATAACATCATTTTAGTCAGTGATGCTTATTACAGTCAACTAAATATTAACCCTTTCAGACCCTTCCATACCCATATACAACATTTCCCACAAGTTATTTTTTGTGTATTATTGTTATATATTTATTTATAATTACATTTAGTACCGCCCAACTCCCTCCAGAGGCAACAAGGTGTGGAGCTGGACGAACACAGCAGGCCAAGCAGCATCTTAGGAGCAGGAAAACTTGACGTTTCGGGCCTAGACCCTTCATCAGAAATGGGGGAGGGGAAGAGGGTTCTGAAATAAATAGGGAGAGAGGGGGAGGCGGATAGAGATGGATAGAGATGAGAGAGTTGCAGAGGGAGAGAGATTCCCTGAGGTTTGTCCGGAGGGAGGAGTGTAACTTCTTCAGGGTAGGTTACACTCCTCCCTCCAGAGGCTTTGACTTCACAAATTCACTTGCTGTAGAGGTTTGGTTTGTTATTCATACATGAGATGTGGGGATTGCTGGTTGGTCAGCATTTATTGCCTGTCTCTAGTTGCCCTTGAGAAGTTAGTGATGAGCTGCCTTCTTGAACCGCTGCAGTCCATGTACCATAAAGATACCCATAATGCCTTCAGGGAGGAAGTTCTAGGATTTAGACCCAGTAACACTGTTTGAATGGGGATCTGTGTGGCCAGGGGCTGCTTCATGAGCAGGTGAGAATATTACTTGGTAGGGTTGTATGCCAACAGTTCGTAGTTGTTTATCTGTGGTTAGGATCTGTTTATTTGCAATAAATAGCAAACCTTGTTAAATGCAGCAACTTGGGACATCTGTCCTATTCAAGTCTAAACAGACAGGTAATTTGGAGAATGTTTGCATATTTTGACAAAACCGCTAACTTTTGTGGTGACTCTGGGAACAGGGGTTTTGATTTTCAGTGATCTGCCTCAGCGAGGCATGAGATTTCTATCCAGAAATATGAGAATTGCTATATGTTGAACAGAAAGTGGTTGTCTTAGATTGTCTTCATTACAATCTGGGATCCTTTACTGAACTGGATGACCTTTCATTTCATCTATTTTCTTTTGTCGAGAGCATCCACCCTGCCAGAGCAGATGCCTTTTTCTTTGTAGCATCTTGAATTTTTAGACATCGCTTATCTCTTCTTCTTTGTGTCTTCCAGGGAGTTTTGTACACTGCAACTCCAATTTGTATCAGTGGATTTTTGCTCTCAATTCACATATTTATCTGCACTGAAGCAGATAGACATTTTCCTCCAACCTTTTGATTAGTTTGGACTTTTTGTTCATCATCAATGATTCAGTTATTGTAGAAATTGTCTGCTTCCGTGCTGTACAGTTCCATGACTCTACAAATCAATTTCTTGTCTTCCTCACCTGTCTTAACTGAAGACTCCTACTTTTTGAGATGATGTCCATTATGTTTGTGGAGAGTCTTCTTTAAAAGATGGGGAGGTCAGATATTCTACTTGACACTCTCCCTGCATAGTCACCTCAGAATCTAACATGTAACTTTAATTTGCTGTACGTAATTGTTCATTCTGCTGTGTTGGAATATGACTCAATTCAGTCTCAGTTGTGTCAATTATCTCAAGTGGTTGCGTCTTTGTTTTCCTTATTTCTTGAACTTAGTTGGCAATTAGAATTTGAACTCCTTTCTGTGTTAGTAACAGTTGATTTATTTTGCTAAACCAGAATAATCACAGCTTTTCATCTTTTTGACAGTACAAAACAAGCTTTTATTCCAATTTAATTAACTTTGGGGGATTCTGCTTTGTCTTTAGGTTCCACCATTATCTTATAGAGCCCCTTAAAATGCTCTCCCGGCCTTTTTTTTTTGCTTGATTTTTCCAGGCTTTGCTTTGTCCAGCTACTCCATGACATTTTGATGTTTGACCATACGGTCATAGAGTCAGAGAATAATACAACATGGGAACAGGTCCTTTGGCCCAAACTGGCCCATGCTTCCCTCAGCTAGTTCCAATTGCCCACATTTAGTCCATATCCCTCTAAACCCTTCTCATCTATGTACCTATCCAAATGTTTTGAAACGTTGCTATTGTACCTGCCTCAACCATTTTCTCCGGCAGCCCATTCCATATCGACACAACTTTCTGTGTGAAGAAATTGCCCCTCACATCCTTTATAAATCTCTCTCCTTTCTCACCTTAAACCAATAGCCTCTAGTTTTCAATTCCCTATCCATTGGAAAAAGGCTATATGCTTTCATCCTATCTATGTCCCTCAAGATTTTATACACCTCAATAAGGTCACCCCTCATTCTCCTACGTTCCAAGGAATGAAGTCCTAACCTGGCCAACCTCTCCCTATAATGCAGGACCACTAGTCCTGGAAGCATCCTAGTATGTCTTTTTTGCACACTTTCCAATTTCTTTGCACACTTTCCAGTTTAACTATGTCTTTCCTATAACAGAGTGACCAAAACTGTACACAATATTCTAAATGCAGCCTCATCAATGACTTATACGACTATAACATAACATCCCAACTCCTATACTCAATGCCTTCTTCACCACCCTGACTACATGTGACACTGCTTTCAATGAACTATGTACTCGTACTCCTAGGTCCCTCTGTTCCACAACACTCCTCAGAACCTTACCATTTACTGTATAAGTCCTACCTCGGTTTGAATTTCAAAAATGCAAAACCTCACACATATCTGTATTGAATTGCATTTGCCAATCCTCAGCCTACTTCCCCATCTGATCAAGATCCCTCTATAATTCTTGATAACCTTCTTCACTATCAATTATACCTCTGAATTTTGTGTCATCCACAAACTTACTAATCATGCCTTATACATTCACATCTCGATCATTTAGGTAAATAACAAATAACAAAGGTCCCAGCACCAAAACCTGTGGCCTACCACTAGTCACAGGCCTCCAACCCGAGAAACAATTGCCAACCATCGCCCTCCGCTTCCTACAATTGAGCCAGTTTTGCATACAAATAGCGAACTCTCCCTGGGTCCCATTCAACCTAACTTTCATGACTAGCTTGCCCTGCGAGACCCTGTCAAAGGCCTTACTGAAGTCCATATGGACAACATCCACTGTCCTACCCTCATCTATCCTCTTGTTTACATCTTCAAAAAACTTTAAAAGATTTGTCAGAGTTGACTTCCTGTGCACAAATTCACGCTAACTATCCATAGTCAGACCTTGACTATCCAAATATTGGTCAATCCTGTCTCCCAGTATCCTCTCCATTAACTTGCCTACCACTGATATCAAGCTTACTGGGATGTAGTTCCCTGGCTTGTCTTTGCTACCTTTCTTAAACAATGGATCAACATTAGCCACCCTCCAGTCTTGCAGAACTTCCCCAGTGGCTAAAGATAAAGCAAAAATCCCTACAAGGGCATCTGTAATTTCTTCTCTGGCCTCCCACAATGTCCGAGGATGGATTTGATCAGACCAAGGGGATTTATCCACCTTAGTGCACTTTAAGGCTACAAACACCTCCTCTCTGGTAACATGTATGTGGTCCAAAACATCTACAATTGTTTCTCTGATTTCCTTAGCATCCATGATTCTCTCCTCAGTAAACACCAAGGAGAAATATTCATTAAAAATCTCTCCCATCTCCTGTCGCTCCACACATAGACAGCCATGCTGATCTTTAAGGGGACCTATTCTCTCCCTAGCCACCATTTTGCTCTTAATTTAGCTTTGGAATTTTTTGAGATTACCTTTAACCTTATCTGCCGATCAATCTCATACCCTCTTTTTGCTCTTCTGATTTCCTTCTTAAGTGTGCTCCTACACTTTATATAGTCATCTAGGGATTCTCTTGAGCCTGATAGCTTAAACCCAATGTATGCCTTCTTCTTTTCCCTGACCAGAGCCACAATATCCCTCGTCAGCCAGGGATCCCTAAACCTGCCAGCTTTTCCCTTCACTCTAACAGGGACATACTGTCCCTGGACTCTTGATATCATACTTTTAAAAGCCTCCCATTTGCCAGTTGTTCCTTTTCCTTCAAACAGACTAAATCGACCTCTGCTAGATCCTGCCTAATGGACCCAAAATTGGCCCTGCTCCAGTTTAGCACCTTAACCTGTGGACCTGTCCTATCTTTTTCCATAATTATGTTAAAACAAAGACAGTTATGGTCATTGGACCCAAAGTGGTCTCCAAATGACACTTCAGTCACTTGCCCAATCTTATTTCCTAAGAGGAGGTCCAGTGATGTACCGTCCCGAGTATGGTCCTCTATGTATTGATTTAGGAATCTTTCTTGGACATGTTTGACAAATTCCACCCCATCCACCATTTCAATCATTCCATCACTTCCACTGTTTGAATGAGATTCAGGTCGGGCATTCCTTTCTGCTCAGATTAAGAATCCCTGATACAATACTGTGTTTTCTAAAGTGCGTAATACTATAATCTGATGAAGGGTCACTGGACTCGAAACATTAGCTCTGTTTTCTCTCTACAGACGATGCCAGTCCTACTTTGTTTCTCCAGCATTGTCTGTTTTTATTTTGGATTTCCAGCATCTGCAAGTTTCTATGTTTACTTTTCTAATATTTGATGTTGCCCAAGTTGAAGTGATGCTTATAGCATACTTTTAATGCTAAGTGTGAAGTCCCCTGGGCCATGTAAATTTTACTTAAGTCAGATATAGTCTGTGTTTAGGCAGCCCAAGGCTCACCGTCTCATCGGATTGTGACACTTCCTGGTATGTTTAACTTGAAATTCACGAGAATGACAAAACTGTGAGCTTGCCAGAAGATTTGGTCAGGTCACCAACATCCCCTAGGAAAATGAGATAACAAGGCGTGGGGCTGGATGAACACAGCAGGCCAAGCAGCATCATAGGAGCAGGAAAACTTGACGTTTTGGGCCTAGACCCTTCATCAGAAATGGGGGAGGGGAAGAGGGTTCTGAAATAAATAGGGAGAGAGGGGGAGGTGGATAGAGGATGGATAAAGGCGAAGATAGGTGGAGAGAAGACAGACAAGTCGAAGAGGCGGGGATGGAGCCAGTAAAGGTGAGTGTAGGTGGGGGGGCTAGGGAGGAGATAGATCAGTCCAGAGAGGACGGACAGGTCAAGGGGGCGGGATGATGTTAGTAGATAGGAGATGGGGGTGGGGCTTGAGGTGGGAGGAGGGGATAGGTGAGAGGAAAAACAGGTTAGGGAGGTGGAGATGAGCTGGGCTGGTTTTGGGATGTGGTTGGGGGTGGTGAGATTTTGAAGCTTGTGAAATCCACATTGATACCATTGGGCTGCAGGGTTCCCAGGCTGAATATGATTTGCTGTTCCTGCAGCCTTCACGTGGCATCACTGTGGCATTGCAGGAGGCCAAGGATGGACATGTCATCTGAGGAATGGGAGGGGGAGTTGAAATGGTTCGCGACTGGGAGGTGCAGTTGTTTGTTGCGAACTGAGCGCAGGTGTTCTGCAAAGCGGTCCCCAAGCCTCCGCTTGGTTTCCCCGATGTAGAGGAAGCCACAACGGGTACAGCGGATGCAGTATACCACATTGGCAGATGTGCAGGTGAACATCTGCCTGATGTGGAAAGTCTTCTTGGGGCCTAGGATTGGGGTGAGGGAGGAGGTGTGGAGGCAGGTGTAGCCTGCGGTTGCAGGGAAAAGTGCCGGGTGTGGTGGGGCTGGAGGGGAGTGTGGAGCGGACAAGGGAGTCTAGGCCCGAAACGTCAAGCTTTCCTGCTCCTATGATGCTGCTTGGTCTGCTATGTTCATCCAGCCCCACACCTTGTTATCTCGGATTCTCCAGCATCTGCAGTTCCTTTTATCTCCCCTAGGAAAATGTTGGGTTTGTCTTCTACAGCTGAATTATCTAACTTGTTTACCTCTTTGAATGGGAAATTCTTTGATCTTTTGCTTTGTTTTGGCTGTGTTGATCTTTGATACATTTTCTGAAGGAGATACATTGACTCGAATACCATTTAGTTCCAAATCTGGCCACTGTTTGTGCTTCTCAGTTTTTGATGCACCACAATGTTGGCAAGGACTTCTAGTAATCGTCCTAACCACTGCATTGGCTTATCATTTGTCACTTTTCTGATTGTATACATTAAGAATAGAATGAATTCCAAAGGTCTAACAATGTCAAGTTTGATCTTCTGCCCTGAAGATTGACTAGTGTTCAATTTTAATAAAGGTTCACCAGTAATGGCTATAAAGAATTGGTCCCTTATGGACTCTAACATTAAGTCACCATTGTCATACTTCTTCTCTAGTTTGTAGCAATCGTAAACAAAATCATTAATGATTCTTCTGCAGGCTGTATTCCTCTGTTAGATCACAATATTCCAAGAATTTTACCAGTTCCAAGGTGTAAAAATTGTTAAAGGCTTTCAATATCTCTGCTAATGTTTGTGTTGTTTTTCCTTTTCCCTTTTACTGAGTTATATCATCATTGGTTGTATTCCCAAATATTTTTTCTACAGCACTGAAAAAGCCCCTTTTGTCCGTCGCATCCACGCTGGTCAGAAACAAGCATCTAACCATTCTAATCCCATTTTCCATCACCTGGCTTACAGCTTTGGCATTGCAAGTGCACACCTAAATACTTTTTTAAATGCTGTAAGTGTTCCTGCTTCTAAAATCTTTCCAGGCAGTGAGATGCAGTTTCCCAGCATCCCCTGGGTGAAAATCTTCTTCCTCATTTCTCCTTTAAACCTTCTGTTCCTCCCTATAAATCTCTGCCCATAGTCATTGATCCCTCCATCAAGGGGAAAAATTTCTTCCTGTCTACGTTAGCTGTATCCCTCATAATTTTGTACATCTCAACCATGTGCCCTCTCAATCTCCTCTGCTGTAAGGAAAGCATCACCAGTGTTATTTCATCCTTTCGCTTATTTACAGATTATATAAATAGGCTCAACATTACAACAAAATCTGTTGGGACGAGTAAGCCTGAGGTCTGAGACACACCAGATCCTGCTTTAGTCTCTCACCTCAAGGCATCATCAAGGTGTGTGGTGCACATTGTATTCAATCAAGTACAAAGCCCTTCAACCCCATTCAGGCCCAATTCCAATATTAACTATTGAGGAAAGCTGTTGGTTTTACTGATGATGGGTAAGGTCCCTTGATCCGCTGAGAATTACAGCACACACCAGGTTCCCCATGCTCCGTACTCCCTCTCTCCATTACCCTCACCCTGAAAGACTCTACCTTTCTCCTGGATGATCCTTTGTACTGGGAGGCCTTGGGGGGGTGTCATTGTCCTTTCAACAGACATTACCTTCCTGGTGACACTGCCTGCTTCTGATTGGCCAGGAGCTCTCAACAGCTGGGGCATTCCTATCCTGGTTCCAAATTCCAGCAGAAAGCCCACCAGGAGCCAATCAGCCCCCTGAAAACTAGATAACTCGAAAGGCTTTCCCACCCTTACAGAAAGTGGGATTCTCTCCTGTAATCACTCCTATAAAACATGAACTTATTTTGAAACTGGAACATTCCTGACTCTTTGCCAGATATTTCTCAACTTTAATTGTTATGGTAGGTTCTGTTATTTTCTATGGTTGGATTTGAAACTTGTGTTTGTGGGGAGTCAATGAAGCAAATTCTTAAAAAAATTCTGAACTCTGTCTCCAGGAGTCACATGGGAACAGAATTAACTCAGGAAATTAATACATTTATTATTAAATACGAGAGATTATTTATGTCGACTTTAACATGGTTTTTAACAAAAGAAAATTCATTCTGTGTCAGGACTAGACAGGGTAAACGCAAAAAAGATGTTCCCAATGATCAGAGCATTCGCAAACAGGTCGCAGTCTAAGGATAGGACTAGGCCATTTTGTCGGGAGATCAGGAGAAATGACTTCACCCAGACAATGCTGAGCTTTTGGAATTCTCTGCTGCAGAAAGCAGCTGAGATCAAAACATTGAAAGATTTCAGGAAGGAATTAGATATTGTTCTAATGGTTAAAAGGATCTAAGGGCATGGCGAGAAAGTAGGAACAGGGGACTGAGTTGGATAATCAGCCACGATCGCATTGAATGAAGGTGCAGGCTTGAGGGGCCGAATGGCCTATTCCCACCCCTTTATTCTACATTTCTAAACAGACATTTCACTTCAGGGTGAGGTTAAAAATAACATAACATTCACAGCTGGGGATAGAAAGGTACAAAAGCTGGTAAATTAGCACATTAGGTGAAAGGATCAGAACTGATAGCAGCTGGGAATAAGTTGTATTTCTGCTGAAGGCGTGGTTGGTGGGGTGGATCGAGGGGAGGGGATAGGTGGAGATGGAGCCTCAAGAGAGAGATATGAAAGAGAAGAGGCAGAGCGTCCTCGTCTACCATCAGCCTCCTCCACCTAGTTGAGCTAATCATCACTTTGAACAACTTCTCCTTCAATTCCTTTCGTTTACTTGCTGCTGGAGGCGAGTACAATTTTGTCATATAACAAAACATTTGGACAGGTACATGGATGGGATAGGTATGGAGACCAAATGCAGGAAAATGGGACTAAATTAATTTTGAAAACTGGGGGGCATGGACAACTTAGGCCAAGGGATGTGTTTCCATGCTGGAGATCTCTACAACTCTGTGACTGTATGACTGTTCAGGTCAAAGGTATGGACATGGCTGCTCACATAGGCATCAGTTATGTTGGTCTCTTTGTGGGGGACGTGGAACATTCCTTGTACAATCCTACTCCCATCAAAGCTCTTTCTCCAGTATGTCGATGATATCACCGGTGTTGCTTCCCTCTCTCATCCGGGATTTGAAACCTTGATCAACTTCACTTCAAATTTTCACCCTGTTCTCACCTTCATCTGGTCTACCTTGGACTCCTCCCTCCCCTTCCTCAACATCTCTCTTTCCATTTCTGTGGATAGTCTGGCTATCAATATCCACTATAAACCCACTGACCCCACAGTTACCTCAACTATGCATTCTCACACACTGCTTCCTCTGCAGACTTTATTCCCTTCCCTCTGTATCTCCATCTCCGTCTCTGTTCCAATGATGCCTGCTTCTAGAATGGGATCCAAGAAATGTCCACATTCTTTTGTCAGCCCAAGGATTCTCCAGCACCATGGTTGGAAAGGCCCCCCACCCATGTCCAACACAACTTCCACACTTCTGCCTTCGCTCCTTCTCTTCCCTCCTACAACAACAATAGGGCCCCCTGCATCCTCACCAACCATCCCTCCAGCATCCACATCCAAAGGATCACACGTCACCATTTCTATCATCTCCAATGGGATGCCACCACCAGACACATATTCCCCTCCCCTCCTTTGTCAGCTTTTCACAGGGACCATTCCCTCAAGGACAGCCTGGTCCACTCCTCCTCCACTCCCAACACCCCCACAGCACCTTCCCATGCAATCTCAGAAGGTGTAATACCTGCCCATTTATTTCCTCCCTCCTCACTAATCAAGGTGAAGCGGCGATTTACCTGCACTTCACACAATCTAGTTTACTGTATTCGCTGCTCACAATGTGGTCTCCTCTACACTGGGGAGATGAAACGCATACAGGGCAAACACTTTCAGAACGTCTGTGCTCTGTCTGACAATGACTCCAAGCTTCCGTTGCCTCCCACTTCAACACATTACAGTGTTCTCTGGCCAACGTTTCTGTCACAGACTTCTACCTCCACCCACCTCTACCACCTCCCCACCTTGCCTACAGCATCGCTACCACTTTTTCCAAGCTGCTATCAGTTCAGCTGAAGCGTCACCGGATGTGAAATATTCAGTCTGCTTTCTTCCCAAAGAAACTGCCAGACCTGTTCAGATTTGGCAGCAATTTCTGGTTTTGTTTCCGATCTCCATCATCAGCTTCTTTGTTTCATTTGACTGTTTGGCGTGACTGTAATGTCTCCTTTGATAAATCCCCATTGGAGCTGGTGGCTCATCCTCTATCACTGGTAACAACGTACGCCTGTCGTGGGCATCAATTTTAAAGGTTCTTTTGGTAGTGTCCCTCCCTCTGGGATAGAAAGTTAATCTTCATAGATGTGTCTGGACAAGTTGTTTAGAAATACTTTCCTTTTTAGAAAAGAGTATTTGGGGCTGTCAGTTCAAGTTTGAGTTGGTTCAATGTAATTTGGGTCAATTGTTTTATTTATTTAAATGATAGGAAGGAGGGTTGGTGGTTGGTCTGAGTGTACGCAGCAGTTGTCTCCAGGAACATTTACCAGGCAGGTACCACCACCAGTGTAGGATCAAGGGTCAGAAATGGTCCTTCCTCGTAACTATTTTCAAAGGCCACAAGATCCTTCCAAGGTGTACATTTCCCTGGAATTCCAATGTGAAATTTTCTCCTAATTATGTATTTTGCAAATGAAATCCTTCATTTATTCTCTTGTCTGCGAGCAGGAATTTTGAATTTTATTTTGCATTGGCTGATGCTGATCTTTGCAGTTACTCCAGAGTTCTGAGGTTGTTGTATCTAGAAAAAAATTGAAGTAATTCCATTCACAAGGCCCCCAAACACTTGTGTGGATCAACCTTCAAATTGCTCAGAGACATGAGCGTCTTCAAGATCTTACAAAATTACAATTAAGTTATCTGATACCCTGCTCCACATTGAAGAAGTTATGTACAGCTGGATTACTGCTTGCTTATTTTTAGTTAAAATAGAAAGAAATTTACATTTGTACAGGGAGAGCAGAAATTACGATATCATTTCACATGATGAAGAAGCCAAACTGTCAACCTCAACTCTTGCAACTTTGAGGCTATTTTCAATCTATTTAAAGATTTCAATGGTTTTTGAGAGACACAAATGACAAACATATCAGTGTGACACACTGACATGCAAAATGTTGGGTTGTGAAATTGAATATACACAGTATAGCAATTAAACCTCAGGTGGAACATTTGTGTACAGTTCTGGGCCCTGTACCTGAGGAAGGACGTGAATGCATTTTAAAGAATGCAGAAGAGGTTTATGAGAATGTTTCCAGGGATGATGAACTTGAGATGTGGGGATAGGTTGGATAAGGTGGGCTTGGACAAGGGAAGACTAAAGGGAGGAGAAACAGAAAAAGCCGGAGAAACTCAATGGGTCTGGCAACATCTGTGGAGAGAAGCAGAGTTAACATTTTGGGAGCAGTGTCTTATCTTCAGAACTAACGACTGGGAAAGGATTAATATATATGAAGACAAGGGGAGAAGAGTTAATGATAGGTGCAGATGGAGCCCAGAGAGAGAGAGAGAGCAGCAGCTGGGCAGACAACGGAATGGATAAAGGTGAGTCAGGGAGAAAGAAAAGCTGCCAATGAGGACTATTAGTGGGTGAACATGGGGTGGCTGTATTGAAAGCAGCCCATGTGCTAAGGGCTGAGGACATGGGTAAAGGACATGGAAGAAGGTGCTCAGGGCCTAAAATTACTGAATTTGATGTTGAATCCTGAAGGTTGCAGGATTCCTAATTGGAAAATGAGATGCTGTTCTTCCAGTTTGCACTGAGCCTCGCTGGAGCAGGCCTGAGGCAGATATCTAGACCATTGGTATATTGAAGTGGCAGGCAACCAGAAGCTCACAGCCATTTTTGAATGTAGATGTTCTGCAAAGTAGTCACCCAGTCTGTGCTCCATTTCACCAATATTGAGGAAACGAGCAGGGAATACAGAAACTAGATTGAGTGAAGTGCAGTTAAATTGCTGCTTTACCTGGAGGTTGTGTCTGGGGCCTTGGATAATGAGGATGGAGGAAGTAAACAGGCAGGTGGTACACCTTCCGTGATTGCGGGGGAAGATGGGTGTGTGGGAATGTTGGGAGTGGAAGAAGTGGACCAGAGTGTCCTGCAGCATGCTGACAAGTGAGGGGAGGGGAATATGTATCTGGTGGTGGCATCCCATTGGAGGTGGCAGAAATGACGGCTAATGATCCTCTGCATGTTGGTGGGATGGTAGGTGGGAACAATGGGGACCCTATCACTGCTGTGGGAGGGAAGGTAGAGGGCTGAGGGCTGAAGAGCAGGAGATGGGTTGGACACAGCTGAGGGCCCTGTCACTATGGTGATGGGGAATCCTCTGTTGAGGAAGACAGTGTGCATTTCGGAGGCCCCTTTTGTCAAAGTTGGCCTCCTCAGGATAGATTTGAGAGAGGCAGAGAAACTGAGAGAACGGAACGGATTAGTGTCTTTACTGGAAGCAGAGTATGAGGATGTATCGGCCAGGTAACTGTGGGAGTCAGTGGGTTGATGGGGATATTAGTGGTCAGCCTATCCCCAGAAATGGAAACAAAGATCTTGAGGGAGGAAAGGGAGGAGTCTGAAGTGGACCAGGTAAGTTGAGAGCAGGGTGGAAATTAGAAGCAAAATTGGGCAAGTTTTCCAATTCTGAATGAGATAGTGAGACAGCACTGATGATGTCATTGATGTACCGGGGAAAGAGTTGTGGCTGGAGTCCAGGGTAGGACTGGAACAAGGAATATTCTAGGTATCCCACAAAGAGACAGGCACAACTGGGGCTTAGCAGGGATCCATGATTCGAAGGGAAATTTGGTAGAGGTTTCTAAAATTGTCAGGGTGGAGTCTGGACAGAAAAGCCAAGGAGAAATTGTCCCTGCTCATAAATGGATTGAGTACCAGAGGGCCCATTTTTGAAGAGTTTCCAAAAGAAGCAAATCTCATGTAAGAAGGAAGTTTTCACTCAAGTAGAAGATGGGGTATGGAATGTACTGCCTAGAAGTGTGTTGGAGGAATGTTCAACTGAGACAGCCAGAGCATGAGATGATTTTCTAATTGGAAACAATAGGGCAGAATCGTCCCAGGCCCTGAATGTCCTGGGGCTATGGTGAAAAATTTGAGAAATTTGGGTGAGATGTCCAATGAAACCCTTCTCAACATCAAGACCAAAAAGTTAAATTTCCTAAATAAGTGCAGGATGGCGAGAAGAGATTCCCATGAGTGAGTTGGTGAGGGGTGCATTATGTCTTCATTATTACTTAATCTTGCTTCACGAAATGTAGTCTCCAATTCTACCACTTATTGTATGGAAACTAGACCCTGAGAATTTCTCACATAACTGTCAGCGTGCTTATCTGATTGCCACTTACTCCTCTTGACCTCTGTCTCGGATATGCAGGTGTCAGTATCTCAGGGCATTCTCCATTGTCAGGAAAAAGCCATCTGATTCACAAATATCCATTAGGGAAAGAAATCAGTCATCCTTACCTGGTTTAGCTTACAGGTAACTCCAGACCCACAACAATGTGGTTGATTCTGAACTGCCCTCAGGGCATTAAATGTTGACTTATTTCGTGACACCCTCATCCTGTGAATGAATTTTTAAAAATCTCACTCTCTGGGCCAGGCAAACTTGATATCATACTTGACCACAAAATGATCTTTTGACCTTGAGTCCATGCTGTCACGAAGAAGTCCTTTCTCCAGCTCAGCAATATTGCTCGACTCTGCACCATCTCAGCTCCTCTGCTGCTACAACCCCATTACAACCAGGTGTGGAGGGGTGATTCAACTGTTCACCCTCTTCAACCTCCTTATTTATGGAGAAGTTGACAGGTTTCATTGTCTTTGGATAAAATGATAATTTCAGCAAAGGCTGTCTCTGATCTAATCATCGCTTTCATGAAACCTGACCAACCTGAGTGGCCATCTTAAATGATTACTTAGTTGACTTTTTGAAACAATTTCAGACCATAAAAGTCCCAAGTATTAAGTTGGTTGGCAGAAATCAAAGCCGATAGTCCATATTTTATATAACTGTGACAAGCTCATTCAAGTCTTTTTTATTTCCGGACTTGACTATTCCAATGCAGCCAATCTCCGAGGTTCTGGCTTTGTCCGAATTTGCACAAAGTTTCATTTAACCATCACTTTTGTGCTAACTGGCCTATATAAGCTTACAGTTAAACAATGCAACAACTTTAACATTCTCATCCTTGCTTTCAAATCTCTCCAAGGCTGTATCTCCTCTTAATCATTCTCAGTTTCTCTCACTCAGCAAAACCTCCAATTTCTGGCAGAGATAGTAGGAACTGCCGATGCTGGAGTCTGAGATAGCAAGATGTGGAGCTGGAGGAACACAGTAGGCCAGGCAGCATCAGAGGGTCCAGACCCGAAACGTCAGCTTTCCTGCTCCTCTGATGCTGCCTGGCCTGCTGTGTTCATCCAGCTCTACACCTTGTTATGTCTAATTTCTGGCCTCTTGTACCTTTCTCACTGTCACATGGACATGGGCTCCAAGGACCCTCCCAGGGCAAAACAAAGAAATGTAGAAAATCAGAGTGTGTGTAGGCCATTCAGCCCTTTGAACCAGCTGCGCCATTCAATATGGTTGATCATCCAACTCAGTATCCTGTTCCCATTTTCACACCAAACCATTTGATCTTTTTAGCCCTAAGAACTATACTTAACTCCTTCATGAAAACATTCACTGTTTTAGCTTTCATGGCAAAGAATTCCACATGCTCACCATTCTCTGGGTGAGGACATTTCTCCTCGTCCTAAATGGCCGACCCCATGTCCTTGGGGTGTTATTCATGGTTTTGGAATTCCCAGTGATCGGGAACATCCTTCCTGTGTTTACCCCTGTCTAGTCCTGTTAGAATTTTATAGATTCCTATGAGATCCATCCCTTCCCCATGCAATTCTCCTAAACTCCAGTGAATTTTGAAAAGTCAAGTAAATTTCTATCCCTCTCACCAGGACCCAGGTCACATCTCATTCTGGACCTTGAAGCGGAATCGACTTTTCTCTCTGTGTTTATTTTATTTCACTGCCCACCCCAGTCTTTGACCAGTTCTCACAGTCAAGTGCATTCTGCCATGGCTTTGCCAGCACCCAGATGTACCCCTTTCATGCCAATCGATTTATAAGACCCTGAGGACAGAATCGGATAGGGATTAGTTACGTGAATGGGTCAAAATTCAGCAGATGGAGTTTAACATGGATAAGTCTGAGGTTTTTCATTTTGGCTGGAAGAATAAAAAGGTAACTTATTACTTAAATAGACAGAATTTTCAAAATGTTTCAGTGCAGAGGGATCTCGGCCTCTTCATGCAGAAGTCACAGAAACCCAGCATCCAAATACAACAAGTGATAATGAGGTCTTGTGGGGCTCTTTTGGAATCTCGAGTCCACATTCCAGCAGTAACTACAGTGGCTTGCTGCCCCAGATCCTGAAGAAAATGTTAACCGTTTGGCCAAGGCTTGGCCTTTATTTTGGGTTTTGCTGTCGCTGACCCAGAGTCCCCCTGTTCAGGATATGTTGTGAGTGAGTCTCAAGTGGTGTTTCCCAAGCTCAGTCAGCCTGGTGAGGCACTCCACTTCATTTGGCATATCCTGTAGCTCAAACTCCACTTGCTGCTTTTTCTAATGACAAAGCCTGTTTAAAGTCCAGTTGGGCTTCAGCTGGTAGGCGCTTTTGCACGGTTACATCATTAATCCCACTCATTAATCCCGGTATCCCATCACCAGGTCACCCTTTATTTACACGTGCATAGTATTACTCTGGATCAGCTTCGGAGCCAGCTCTCAGACTGAGCAGAACCTCTGACAGTCCTGTTTATATCCGACAGCCAGGGCTCCCTTATTGGGCCATGCTAACAGCCTCAATCAGGGAACTCGTATTCTATGAGGTCCACCTGGCTGACCTTGTTACAATCACTAAAGCTTATTTTATGAGGAGAGATTGAGCAGATTTGGTTATAATCACTAGAGTTTAGAAGAATAAGAGGAGATCTAACTGAGGCATATGAGATACAGAGAAGGCAGAGGGAGGACATGATTGGGATGTACCAGGAGCATGGATAGGATGGATAGGAAGCAGCTGTTCCTCTTAGCTGAAGGGTCAGTAATGAAAGGTGTAATTTTAAGATGAAGGGCAGGAGATTTAGACGGGATTTGAAGAAAACGTTTTTCACCTGTCGGATGACAGGAATTTTGAATGCATTGCTCGGGAAGGTAGTTGAGGTATGAAAGCTCACAACCTTTAAACAGCACTTGAAGGAACATTTGAAGTGTCATAACATTCAGGGTTATGGGCCTAGTGCAGAAAGTGGGGTAAGTGTAGATTGGGAATGGCTTGTTTTGTTTCTTTTTAGTCAGCGCAGACTTGATAGACCAAAGGGCCTCTTTATATGCAGAGTAGATGTTTCCTCTTGTAGACGAAACTAGAATGAGAATTCATAATTTTAGGCTAAAAAATGGCAGATTTAAAACAGAGATGAGGCCGAATTACATTTCTCAAAGGGTCATGAAGCTGTGGAATTCACTACTCCAGAGTTCGGTGGATGCCAGGACACCAAATAAATTTATGGAAGAAATAGGCAGATTTTTAATAAGTAATGTGTTGAAGGGATATGAGGAGTGGGCAAGAAAGTGGAGTCAACCATGATCATATTAAATGGCAGAATGATCTGGAGGGGCTGAATGGCCTACTCCTGCTCCTTACTCTTATGTTTCAGGGTATTGGTGCCAATGGACCTGCCCCATGCAACACTGCACCGTTGGCTCAGACTCTCAGCCAGCGTATCCTGAAGGAGTAGGGTGAGCTGTTCTATTCTCAGTTGGTATTCCCAATGCAGGACTGAGGAGCTGCTGCCATGTTGGATGGAGGTGTAATGTTTCAGATAAAGCATCAAACTGAGAACTTGCCTCCCATTTCATGTGGAATAGCAAGACCCCATGGCACCATTTGAAGGGAGAGCATGGGTTTTCTTCTGCTATCCTAACCAATATTTATTCCCCAGCCAATATCATTAAAACAAATGGCATGGCCATTAACACATTGCTATTTTCTGTGGTGCACAAGTTGCCTGCTCAATTGAGAACATGATATCAGGAACAGCATTTTGTTAACACAACAAAAGCTATGAAGCACTTTGGGACTTCCCCACTATCAGACCCTGTGCATGATGTATCTGTAAGCTTTTTACATATAATGCCATATCCAGGTAAAAGCTTGATCCAGCCCAACAACCTACTGAATTACATTAAACTACACGAGTGATTGAAGAAGGATCATACAATAAACTCATCAAGGAACGATATGACACAAGGAAACTGTTCAGAACTGAGGGCTCATTGCACTATTCAAAGTACAGACTTTCAGCAAAGGCATGAATTTGAGGCTCATACACTCTGTCTTCATAGATGAAGGCAAAGCCGAGAAACGGGGAAACATAGGTGCAGGAGTAGACAATTCGACTCCTCAAGCCTGCTTTGCCATTCAATACGATCGTGGCTGATCATCGAACTCAGTACTCTAATCTCACCCTCCCAAATATCACTTGATCCCGACAACCACAAGAGCCCGTATCTAACTTTTTGTTGGAAACATTCAATGTTTTGGCCTCAACCACTTTCTGTGTTAGTGAACTGATCAGGCTCATCACTCTCTGGATGAAGAAATTTCTCCTCATCTCAGCCCTAAAAGGTTTATCCTTTATCCTTAAACTATGATCCTTGGTTCTGGACTTCTCCACCATTAGGAATATCATTCCTATATCTACCCTGTCCAGCCCTGTTAGAATCTGATAGGTTTCTGTGAGATTCTCCTCAGAATAATCTGCTTTTGCTCGTAAAGTGGATAACCTCACAATTATCCACATTATACTGCATCTTGCATGCATTACCATCGACCAGAAACTCAAGTGGGCTTTCCGCACAAACACAATCGCTTCAGGAACAGGTCAGAGGCGAACAATACCACAGCAAGTAATTCACTTCCTGACTCCCCAGAGCCTCTCTGCCATCAACAAGGCACAAGTCAGGAGTGTGATGGAATACTCCCCACTTGCCTGGATGAATGGAGCTCCAATAATGGTCAAGAAGTTTAACACCATCCAGAACAAAGCAGCCCAGTTGATTGGCACCGCATCAACAAAATTCTATTCCCTCCATCACTGACACAGTATCGCAGCAGTGACCTATCTGCAAGATGCAGTGTCGAATTTCACCAAAATTGCTTCAATAGCCGCTTCCAAACCCAAGACCACTTCCATCTCGAAGGACAAAGGCAGCAGATAGCTGGGAACACCACCACCTGCAAGTTCCCCTCCAAGCCACTCACCATCCTGACTTGGAAATATAGCGTCATTCAATCACTATCACTGGGGAAAAGCCCTGCAATTCAATCCCGAAGGGCATTGTGGGTCAAGCCACAGCACATGGGCTGCAGTGGTTCAAGTTGGCAGCTCACAACCACCTTCTCAAGGGCAACTAGGGCCAGAACATAAACGCTGGCCAAGCTAACGACACCCATGTCCCACAAGTGAATAAACAGTGTTTGCCCATTCACTCTGTCTGTCTAAATCACTCTGCAACACCTCTCCATCCTCCTCACAGCTCACCCTTCCACCCAGCTTTTGTCATCTGCAAATTTTGAGATATTACATTTAGATTCTTAAACTAAATCATTAACATCTATTGTGAGTAGTGGGGGTCCTAATACCAATCCCTACGGCATCCACTAGTCCTGCCTGACACTTTGAAAAAGACTCACTTATTCCTACTTTTTGTTTCCTGTCTGTTAACTAATGTTGTATGTGTCTCAATACACTCCTCCCAATCTTATGCATTTTAATTTTATATGTTAATTTTACACATTACACATCCAATGGGGGAGTTCTTCCTCATACCCTCCGTGCTACAGCATGTATTGCAGTGTTTTCTACTTTAAAATACATTTGTCAAACAGTTTCTATTTTGCGCAAGGGCTCACAGTTGAATGATTTTGAGGGAAAATAGTGTAGAATTAGTAAATGAAGCAGTGCTGTGAGTAAACGATTTCTGACAAAGGGTCCCAATCCGATAGGTCAGTTTTCCTGCTCATCCGATGCTGCCTGGCCTGTTCTGTTCCTCCAGCTCCACACTGTATTATCTCTGACTCCAGCATCGGAAGTTCTTCCTATCTCTGAGTGCTGTGAGCAGGATGGGAAGGTCTGTCCCAGGTTTAATGAAACAAATGTGCCCTCTAGAGGCTGACAAATGTCCCAAATTTTACAGTCTATTTTTATATTGCAAACTCTCCGTTCCCAGCAACATCATGGTCAATCTTTTCAGAGCCCTCTCCAGTTTAATAATATCTTTTCTATATCAGGGCGGCCAGAACTGCACACAACACGCCAGAAGAGATCTCACCAATGTTCTGTACAACCTCAACATGACGTCCCAATTCCTCATTATATATATTTCGTAACATGTTATCATCTGCAAACTTTGATGATTTGTCCTATGTACCCATGTCCAGGTCATTTATAAAGAATATTATCAAATACTTCTCTTCAGTCTAAAAAATGATCAACCTCCATTACTTGAGTGTCGCTGAAAGTAGGCACAATTTGTTCAAGATTTTCATTTTGCACCCATCTGGGCAATTTGCAAGAATTTCTCATTTAAAAGGGAGAAGCATTTTTACTCTATAGTAGAGAGTGGATAGAATAGACAGTATAAAATGTTATTTCCCTTTAAGTACGTATTTCTTGCAAATTGTCCTCATGATTGCAACACTAAAAATCTTCAACAAAATGTATCTTCTTTCATTCACCATTACTCTCCCTTTCCTCTATTCTAAGCCACATCCTCGTTGCCATTTTTCCTTTATTTCCATGAGCTCCAAATTTGCAAATAAGTCAATTCTGTGGTACTTTCCCAAAAGTGTTTTGAATGACCACAGGCACAGCATTAACTCTTTCCTCTCATCTCCCATTTCTTTTAATTCACCAACAGAACTCAAACACGCGAGTTGAACATGATTTGTCCTTAACAAACCCATACTAGTCTTTATTTATTAATCCACATCTTTACCCTCAAATGTCAAGTAACTTCATCCCAGAGAGTTTTATTTAAATTTCCTCATTACTGGCATGAGTCAGACTGAACTGTATGTTTATCCCTCCATTCCTCCTCACGGACCTGCTGCCTCAGGAAGGAAATGCCGTACATAATAAACAGAAATCTCCGTTTCTAAAATTAACACAACAACCTTGCTCCTAATTAATTCCATTTTGTTAAAATGACCTGTAGATCTCCTGTGGTATTATTTATAAGGAAGTCCAAGGCCTGTGCTCCTGTTTCAAGTGAATATTGAAGCCTTGCCCGGTTTGTTGAATGATTTCCTAAATTTGACTCCTTGATTCAGCCATTGGTACAATATGCAGTCCGTTAACTCACTGCCAAATGAATCAGAAAGCAAACAAGAATCCTACAAGACCACAAAAGTAAAAACAGCTTCTGTCCTAACGAGCCACTACTTTCACTCAACTGGAAGCATTTGATTGGCAAATTTCTTCTGCTATATTTTGGGGAAAAATGTGCAGGCAGGGAAAGAACATTTCTGATGGAACTTCAACATGTACCCTCCACCTCCCCTAATTCTGATCTCATCCAAGCCCAGACACCTCCTGTCGAAAGCAGTTTCAGACGTACAATACATGTGCCCCAATATAATTGTTCAGGAGGCTTTGACTGTGACCCGTTACTTCAACAACTGTATTTGATGATGGAAAAAGAAATCTAAAAGTAAGAAAATGAAAAGAGAATTGTTTTACATATTCCATGGCCTCTCTATGGCACCATCATAAACCACCTACACACCCTGTCCTGACCGTCTGAGTAAGGAGGACAACCAAGCTGCAGGGAGATGGGGCTGATAGCATTCATACTCGGGTCAGGCCTAAGGTGACAGAATTTCCAATCCATTGAATTTCTGCCCCACTGTCCAGTTAAAATGAGAAATCTTTACTTCAAAATCCCTCTTTGCAGAGGGATGGGTATTGGCATGCATGAATCACAGAAAGATATTATTCAGGTACATCAGGTAATGAAGATGCAAATGGAGCTTTGACATTTATTGCTAAAAGAATGAAGCATATGATCAGGGAAGTGCTATTTGCAAAGTTTCACAAACATATGTGAGACCACATCTGGAGTACTGCAGGCAGGTTTTGTCTCTGTTACTTGTGGAAGGAAGTAGTTGCATTGGAGGCAATTCAGAGAAGGTTTGTTTGATTAATCCCAGAGATGAAAGGCATTTCTTATGAAGAGAGATTGAGCACTGTTGGCCTATTCTTGCTAACGTTTAGAAGATGAGCGGAGATCTAATTGATGTATATAAGATGCGAGAGGAAATTGACAAAGTAGACACAAAACAGATATTCTCCCTTGTGGGGCAATCTGGAATGAAAGGTCATAGTTTTAGGCTGAGGGGTGACAGATATAAAACAGAGACGAAAAGAAATTACTTCCTTCAAAGGGTCATGAATTTGTTGAATTCACTACCCCAGAGTCTGATAGATACTGGGACACTGAATAAACTTAAGGAAGAGAAACTGATTTTTCATTAGTAATGGCCAACAAGGTTAGAAAGTGCAGGTGGGAAAATGGAATTGAGGCTGAGGTGAGATCAAACATTAACCACAGTCAAATGGTGGAGCAGGTTCAAGAGACTGAATTGCCGCTTCCTGCTCTTTGTTCTTGTGATCATCTGTTTACATAGTGTTTGTATCTTCTATTACATCTATTTGTGTTTCCTATTGCTTATTATTTTCATAATAGGCAGAAGGTCTTTAAACACACTGATGGAAGATCATGAGATCGAGTACGGCTCAGGCTCTCAAAAGGATAACACATGGTACTTACTGTAGAATAGAAAGGCCGAAAGTGACTTTTGGCATTTTCCAAAAAAACTGTTCAGCTGTTAAAGCAAAGATAATAAGATTTCGAGTATAAATTATTGCAATCTTTCCCTTTCAGTCAAATACAATCAGTTCATATGAAACTGCCTTTGCTGGCTTCCATGAGGATTAAACATAGTTTAGACAAAAGGAAGTTTTGAAATTATTTTGTATATTTCCTTTGGTTTTATTTTTCTGTGTGGCGCCTGAAGCAATGAGAGGAGTTAAAGATGCATTTACAGGTCAAAAGGAAATGGTTGCAATTTGTCACACCAAAATAAACATCACAGAGTCAACATTCCACTCCCAACTATCCATTGTCACAGTTTCAAAATCGAGCTCCCCATTTGGACCAGGTAGAGGACACTTGCATCCATCAGTATGCACTGCACTGTCCCAGTCCAATGACATGCCACTTAATTTACAAGGCCAATATATTTGATGAACTGCTGCTTGTGAGAGGGTGGAAAAGTATGATCGAGGTTTATAAAATCATGAAGGGTATAGGTAGGGTTAATTATTTTCCCTAGAATGGGAGATTCCAAAACTAGGGGCCATATTTCTAAGGTGAGAGGAGTGAGATTTAAAAAAGACATGGGAGACAAATGTTTTACACAAAGGGTGGTTCGTGTGTGGAATGAACTTCCTGACGAAATGCTGGATGTGGGTGCAATTACAATGTTTAAAAGACACTTAGATAACTACATGAATAGGAAAGGTTGGAGGGAATGTGAGCCAGGAGCAAGCAGGTAGGACTAGTTTAGTTTGGGATTATGGTCGGCATGGACTGGTTGGACCGAAGGGTCTGTTTCCATGCTGTATGACTCTATGAGGAAATCACTAGCTGGGCAGCATTTGTTGTCCATCCCTATTTTTCCCAAGGACAGGTTAAGAGTCTACCACATTGCTGTGGGTCTGAAGTCACATGTAGGCCAGATCAGGTAAGGATAGCAATTTCCTTCCTTAAGGACGTTAGTGAACCAAATGGATTTTTCCAACAATCGACAAGGGATTCATCATCATCACTCGACTCCAAATTCCAGTTTTTTTTCTAAATGAATTCAAGTCTCACCATCTGCTGTGGTGGTATTCGAAACTGGGAACCCGAGGATATTACCTGGGTCTCTGGATTATTAGTCTAGTTACTTCTTTCATCATTTATCATTGGTTAGTGAAACATTTACTATAAACATTTTCTTAAAACAATAGCTTTTGTTTCACAGTGTTACAAAATTGGGAAGAGTACTTGTGGATTGGGAGGCAGGTAGATAGAATTTGGTGTATGTAAAATGCTAGGGGGGGAAAGCATTGTGTAGTCCATTTAAAAGATGATGTGCTTTTTCTATGCTGAGAGATTTAAAATGGATGTCTGTGAGCAGCAGCTTGAAAATTTACAAGTTGCAGAGAGCACCTGAATTGAAACATTTGAATCAAAGGGCTGTACAGTTCACAGGCCAAGAAGTGGTTTTTCCACCAAGACAACAAGTTTTGAATTTAGCCAATAAATTTGAACCAGGCACTTAGATTCCAGAAACCAATTCAATTTAAATTTGACATTTTGACAACGTAGGAACAATCCCAGTGTAAGAAATATTGATATGTGATCAAGGGTTTAAAAGAAGGGGGCAGTTGGACAAAACCCCAGAGAACTAACTGCCATCCACCAGAGCTCACAGCCCTCAGCTTTCAAGAGAGAATTGTTGGCTCCCCCAGCCTCATCTATGTCTTAGAGAAAGCACCATCTAAATAACGAAGGTACCCACAACACAAGTTAATATTCCTGACAGAAGAACCAACGGAGAAGGCATAGAACTTTCCAGAAGACACTCCACCTGGCTGCAATTTTGAGAGACTAAATTCTGTTCTTTTTATTCTGTGTAAGTGGGACTTGTATTTATTGGAACAGCATATCATCAGAATCTTGTTTTATTCGGGAATGTTTAGTAGTTAGAAAGGGTTTATTTGGTTTGTTAATTGTTCAGTTAATTTGTTCACTGTTCAAGTTAGATAAATAAATTGTTACTTGTTGAATGTGAAGTGAGTGTCAGGGATCTGTTTTCATTAACCACTAGATGTTGCTGTCAAGCAGGTTCAACCACTTTGCACACTCCTTTCACACATTATAGGGAATGGTGCTCCTCTTTGTGTGTTTTGGTTTTAGTTCTCGAGGAGGGGAGTCAACTTTCACTTTATAACACACAGGAGGAGGTGATCATGTGATGCCAAGTTTGGATATCTAGTCAATTGCTTCCTAAAAAGCTGAGAGAGGAAATTAGCTGTAACTTGCATCTCTTGATCTGAGCAGGAAAGTTGGCACAATTTGTCCATTGCATAGACCGCAAGGGCACAACTCAGATCAACATTTGCCCATGCCCTGATCAGATTTCATTGCGAGATATCACTACCCTGGAGAAAGTACCAGCTAGTATCATCAAGAAGATGTCCCCAAGCCCAGCACTGAACTCCCACTTTGGAATGCATAAAGAACTCTCAATACTTTGATTTCACAACACCCTTCAGGGCTCCAAGTTCCACTTCAGGGCTTGAGGACAGAAGTCAGGCCTGACACCCCAATGCAGTGCTGAGGATGCGCTACTCTGTTAGAGGCCCCATCTTTCCAATGAGACATTAAACCAAAGTCCCATCTTCCCAGTCAAGTGTATGGGAAAGGTCCCATGGTCTTGTTGACAGAAACGTAGGGGAGTTATCTCCAGAATCCTCAATATTTGTCAATATTTGTCCCTCAGCATCACACAAAAAGAATACAAATTACCTGGTGATTATTTCATAGTTTTTTTTCATAGCAGTTTTCAAATTACATAGTAAATCCATTTCCATTACTTTCCAATAGTGACTACACACCACTGTCTATACAAGGGCTTTGGTACATCCAATAGTTCATAAATAGAAACTTTCCATTTGGAAGATTCCTCAAAATTTCCTCTGCCACTTTCTCCCCATTTGTATGATTATTTAACAATACCATTCTTCATGTATTTAACCAGTTGCTTCATGCAAATTCGTTTTTTCCTCTCCTCACCCATTTAGGATCAGGAGCAGATATGCACAAGATTGATTTTAAAAAAAGTAAGCAGACATTTCCAAAAATAATAGTAAAGGCAAAAGAAAAGGACATCAGTCATGGTGCAAGAAACATCGATTATAGCGCAATGGAATGGCATCAGTTGCTACAAATGGTCAGATTTTGAAATGCACTGCCTATTGAGCTAATGGGTACAGATACAAAAGTAGTTTTCAAAAGAGAATTCGATAAATGTTTGAAGGAGGAAAATAATTGCAGGGTTAAGTGAAAAATCAGAGGCGTGGAATCCACTAGAACTAGCAGAAACCAGATGGGCTGAATCACCTCCTTCTACCCTGTAGAATTTGTTTTATGTTGGAGGGCTCTGAGTTTGCTTCCCTGAAGGGACCTCAAGTACCCAGCCTTTCTTCCCACACTTCTTCCAGAATAAGGCAAGTCGTGTAAGTAATCACAGATGCTCACTGATACACTCGGACTATTTCCATTATTTTAATCACATTTGTTCTTCCATATTTTGGCTGATCTTTCTTCTGATTTGTTGTGTGTCCATTGCGAATTGTATTGTGAAACATCAGTTGCATAAGGCACCGGTTGATAATTAAACTTCTGCAAACAATTTATTGCTTAGTCCTTGAATACAATGTCTTTTATTTTGTAAGTTTCACAATCTTTACTTTTCATTAACTTCTCATGTGATTTAAAACTATTTTCATTCCTTCCTATCATGTTGGATCGAGCAATAATTTTTTTTTTTAAATTCTGGATACTGATATTTTTCTCATTCCTTTTTCCAGCAAGAACAGACAGTGTGTCTTCTTCTCAAATTATTAGTGATGTATTTGCGACACGATTGCTTTCATACTGAAAAGCTAAAGTTGGCACAGACTTACCAGATCACAGGGCTGTTTGCTCATTGAAGAGAGATAGCTGCTGGTGGTTTAACCAGAGGCCACCACTCCTCAGGCAAGGGGAGAGGTTGAGAAGGAGAGTCTTTCATGGTTACCTCTCACTGTACAGGAATTGAGCTCATCCTGCCTGGTATCACACTGCATCTTAAACCAGCCTTCCAGCCAACTGAACTAACCAATCCCACTTTCACAGCACTTAAGAAGAAGGACAATTGTTTTAAGGAGTTTAATATTCCTTACATGAACTAATTCTCTGCATACTGTTGTTACTAGCCAGGCTTGCACTTATTAGTCATTTTAGTTGTACTTGACAAGGCCACAGTTGACCTTATTCCTGGAGTGTTGTAGCCCCTGAAGGGAGGGAGTTTCCAGATCTTTGACCAAGGGTCAATGAAGGGACAACAACTCACGTACCTGTTGTGTGACCTGGAGTAGAACATAAAGACAGGGCATTCCTATGAATTTTACCCTCTCGGAGTTGGAATTCTCAAGTTTGAGAGATCCGATTGTTTTCCGCAGCACTCCTGACCCATGCCATTTTTCTTTAGCATTTCTGCAGATCATGTTTTGTGTGCAAATTGTGGTAAGACTGGCTTTCCCATTTTAAATCAAGGATGAAAATCAGATTTCCTCCCCAACACTGTTTTGTCTGGTGGCCCAGGGGTTTGAAAATATATTCAAAGCACACCAGGTACAAGGATTTGTGTAGAAACTGGAAAGTCTGGTGGGAAGTCAGGAATATTCCAAAATGTAAGTGTAAAGCCAGTTTTGTAATACATGTGTTTTTTTTTAATACAGTAAATCACCATAAAGGTCTGTCCTTTCATGGTGAATTGACCCTTCCAGCTTGTGCATTTGTTGCACACATCGCAATGTTTTTCCAATGTAGAAAGCATCATGATACATTGCAAAGCATTACATAACTTCCTGTCAGCCTGTGCTGTCATTCTTTCTGCTGTGATATGAATCGCTCTGTGATCTAAAACAAAAACTGGTGTTCTCACTTGAGAGAAAGCTGACCATTGATTACCTTACATTGATTGACAGGAGCACTGTTTCGCAACTGAACTGAGCACTTTCTGTTTCTTTACTCGAGAGCAGTCTGTTATTTGGGCAGCTGAAACCATTATTAATACCTAAATAAGTTTCAAGTTTAAATAAATTTCAGCACAGTGCGTACCCCATTCATCTGGAAATGAACAACATTGTTTCCTAACAGATTATTACTTAATGCAGTTCCTGGCTTGTGAACATAATCTGACAAAATTATAGCGTGTTACTGGAAAGTGTTTCCTCATGTGGCTGAATTGCAGGAACTGGAGGACAGTACCCAGTACATACAGTGGTGTGGAGGTGCCAGTGTTGGTCTGCGTTCCCATGATGATGGCCTCAACCGTGATGTTGGGTTCATGTCACGCTCTGTGTGACCCCACTACATTGTTCTGCATCTGTGAAATCTTCCTTACTGTCCTGCTTTGACAGCATCACCTTGATAAAGCATTATGATCTCTTGACCTTAATTAGTTTGTACAGTTTTGAAATACTTATTACTTTGCTTAGACCCTCGCCATGTGACTCTTCTACCTGTCATGTTATTCCACTCATTTAGTTTGTCTCCAGCACCACCTTATTTAAAGTTTTTGTAATTATCTCTCTGCCTCATTTAATCGGATCTAAGGTCATCCCTTTGCTGGTTATTCAGCTGTTGACACTTTACTCATCATCAGACTTTCTTAGTCACCTGCAGAGACTTATTATCTGACACTCCACTCGCACCAGTTGTATGATCTTTTGATCTCTCTGCCCTTGATCTCTCTGTGTATGAACTCTGTGTCTGTGTGCTCTTCGCTCTAACTGCACCTGACAAAGGGGCTGCACTCAGACAGCTTGTGATTTCAAATAAATCTGTTGGACTGTAACAGTGTCGCGTGACATCTGACCTTGTACATACAGAGTGTGGGGCTGGATGAACACAGCAGGCCAAGCAGCATCATAGGAGCAGGAAAGCTTGACGTTTCGGGCCTAGACCCTTCATCAGAAATCATTTCCGATGAAGGATTTCTGGTGAAGGGTCTAGGCCTGAAACGTCAAGCTTTCCTGCTCCTATGATGCTGCTTGGCCTGCTGTATTCATCCAGCCCCACACCTTGTTATCTCGGATTCTCCAGCATCTGCAGTACCTTTTATCTCTTGTACATACAGAGTGACTGGTTATGACGGTATATGGAAGGCCATAGAGTGACATGGGTACTCTGAGAGAGATGGTGGTGCACAGGCATAGACGCTGCTCTTCCACACAAGAGAGTAATGGAAACTTCTTTTTTACTCACCAAAGTAGGCAGTTGGGTGCTTCATTTTAACACCTCATGTGAAAGTTGTCACCTCCAGCAGTGCAGCACTCCTTCACTATTGCACCATATTCATAACCTTTTAACTGGAACCTTATGATTTCGGGACACTGGGACCCTGACTGACACACAAACACACACACACACACACACACATAATTTTCAGATTTTTGAACACAGTCTGGCATCTGTTCAGAAGAAGTAGGGATGGACAATAGGTGTGGCCATTCAGATATTAACTATATTTTCAAGAAAATGTTCTCACATTTCGATATTTTAAACTTCAGTCTGTAATGCACGATCTCACACACTCTGAACTGGATTCTCGAGCGACCCAAACTAATGCTTCAAGGTCATGGGCTTGACTATCTGTATAGAATAGTTACTGTAGTAAACATCTGTTTGATTCTTCAATACCACAACATCCATCTCCAGTGCCTTGTGTAGTCAGGGATAATCTGAGCATCAGGTAAAATAACCTGCTGGATATCAAATCACATCAACCCCCACCTGCTCCTGGGCAATAAGAGTTGGGCTATAAATACTGGCCCAGTCAGCTCTGACCATATCCATGAATGGTTAACCGAGAAAAAAATCAAAGGTGAAGATTCCTTGAGAATAAGCTGTTGAACTTGTTTTTCATTGGACGCAATTAAGGTTTCTATTTAAATCTATTTCACCTGGACAAATTGCTCAGTTATTTTGTCAAAATAGTTGATGGCAGCGTAATAGTAGCTGAAGGTTGCTGTGATCTCAAGGAGAAATCAGTATTAGCAAAAGCTGTAACTTATTACCAGAAATGAAAGAATTGGGGAAGTGCTAAATATCATTATTTATCATAATTTCTGGCAGTGACAAGTGGGATTTATGTAACTTTTTTAATATTGCAAAGCCTTCCCAGATGTTTGATAGAAGTACAGACAGCCAAAGCCTGATACTGGACCACACAAAGAGATATTAGCACAGGCAATCGGAAAGCAGGATTAAAGATGAGGTATTGCGGAGATTCGTGATAGAGGACAGAAGTGGAAGTGAGCAGATTTAGGAAGGAAATCTGGAGCTGAGAACCTAAAACTGCAGATTTTGGACCTGAGTGACCTGCGCAGCAGAAAAAAAAGTTAGGGGAAACATTGCACCTCCCCACCCACTATCCCTATCTGACCACCTGCCCATATCAGTTTACCAGTTCGAGAGGGCAACTCTTTCTCAGCCCACCTTTCGCCGAACAAATTGCAGTCCGGTAGGAATGAAGACAATGAGTGCGCATTAAGGGCCTGAAATTGACAGCCATCTTTCCCATCCTGAGCTGACATCCTAAGAAGGCATCAAGGGATGGGTACTTCCAAGTTGCCAAAGTGCCTGAATATCAAGCAATCCCACCCACTTCCCCATCACTCCTGAGGAAACAGATACACCATCTACAAACCCAAACTCTAACAATCTCAGAAACTTCATTACTACAACAGAATCAAGACAGAATAGTCAAATGCTTTGAAAGCCACCTTTATTAGTGATGATTTGATGCGTGAGTAGAGTATTGAGAATGTCAACAGGAGCGATTTGCATTTGTATAGCACCTTCCACACACTACAAAGGTCCCAGGTTATTTTTGATTGAAAAATATACCTTATTCATAACGAAACTGTTTGTACATACACAGGTACTAAAGCAATTCTGTACAGACTTTACACCATCAAGTAAAACAAACTTCAGAATCTGACATTTGCTGCATTTGCAAAAGCCAAAGGTATTTCTTACTTATGCAGGACGCTACTTACATACATTTGAGGCAATGATAGGGTCTGACACCTGAACAAATCTTCATTATATTTTGGCAGAAAAGACCTGAGACGGTCCCAAGATGTTTCACAGAAGCATTATCGAACCACATAAGGAGATATTAATGACAAGTCTGCTGGTAATGAAATCAGTCTCCACTTGAAACAATCCGCCATAAGGTCAATTAGACTGTTGCAAGCAATGGATTATTAAAACCGAATAGATGATTAAAGTCCATTTCCAAATTAGACTCTCCTGCAGTTGTGACTGAAAGGCAACAGATGGCAACAAATTCTTCACAGAACGATTTAGAAACCAAACAAAATGCACTGGAGTAGAAACTGGCTCATGTGATCTATGAGTCGGATTTCTCAATCCTACATGAGGCCAAGCCCTGAGCAGATTTGGGTCTTGACGCTCATTTTCATTAGAGTGGAAAACTGTAGCCACTAGTGCACATCTCTTCGTGATTCACTGGTGAAGGCTGTGGAAAACAATCATACCAGACTCAAAACATTAACTCTCGTTCTGTCCACCAGATGTTGCCGGGTCTGCTGAGTTTCTCCAGCACTTTCCAAATGTGTTCAACAAATATCAGGCTGCCGGAACAGAGGTAACCACCTTCCAGTTACCCACATTACAGTTGCATTGAAGAGAAGATGGAGCAGCGATAGAGAGGGGCTACACCCACTTTCAGCACCCCTGCTCTTTTAAATCCCCCTTGAAAAGTACATTGTTTAATTTCATGGTTCATTCACAAGACAAGTGTTTCAGGTTAATGATGGGAGCGGCTGATTAGCACATTCGGCCAACTCTTGGAAACAGGATATTGGCATTCCATTGATATTAACTTGCTGCTTGATTTGATGAAGCAGCCAAAAATCAGCCTTCTCCAAATTACTTCCACTTTACCACACTTGCAAAAACAGTCAGAAAAAATACCCGTAAAAACATTTAAGACCAACGTAATTCATCTTGTCACTAGTTCCTCCTCATTCCTTAAAATATACTTCCTGTAAACTTAAACAGAAAGAAACTTGAATCACCATTCTGCTTCCAGTCACATTCCTCAGTAACGTTGAGCGAAGTAATAAAGCAGGAACAATTCAATAATTTTCTTTGTGGCATTTAATATATGGATTTTGCATTCCATCTCTTCATGATGTCCTTCTCAAGCGAGTGAAGACATTGCATTAAACTTTTCTGTGGAAATTATATTTGTGTGTGTTAGTCCAAACTTTAGAGAAACATGAATTGTTTGTGAGATTTCTTTCAGAACTGTTGCCTAATTATGTTTGGGATCCTTGCCATCCAATCATCCTGTAGCAAGTCCGGTTTGCAGAACACCCATTAGTTCTGGCTCAGTTGTGGAACAGTCGCCTTGGTATCCAAAACGTTAACTTCAGGAGACTTCAGCACTGAGTCCAAGGTTAACACTCCAGTTTAGGACTGATGGCTGAGACACCCGTACCTCTCTTCTCTAGTACATGGAAGAGGTATCATGTTGTTTACTTGAAGGAGATCAGAGGGATGATCTGGCCAATATTTCTTTCAATCCCTTAAAAACAAATTATTTAATTGACAGCTTACTGTGCACAAATTGGTCGAGGTATTTGTTTCTTACAATATGACAGTGTCTATACGTCCAGCATATTTTACAGGTTATAAAGCATTCTGAAGTCATTTAAGGTGCTATATAAATGCAGCCTTTCCTTATCTTTTTATCATTAGCCCAACAGCTCTTGGCAGTCTCTTAGCATCCCAGGCAGTCTCACCTCCCCCTTTCAGCCCCAGAGTATGTATTTAGCCTCTGTCAAACAGTTCAACACGATGGTTAAAGTGTGAAAAATCAAGGGCTGACCATTACCCTGTGAGTTCCACTCCTCTGCAGCAAGTCCACTTGAGCATTCTGTCCACTTACCCACTCCTCACCTTTCAATATACTTTCAATTGCAATAATCTGATTTTAAAGAGCTATTGGGGGAAATGAAAGAGGTGTCACACTGTGTATTGTCCTCAGGTGATTTTTTTGTGCCTTGACTCACACTACGGATTATGAAGGAAACTTCTTTCATTTAGGATGAAGCAAAGCAGACTTACATCGAGCATGTGCAGTAAAGAGGGATGTTTAGAAAATCACCCTCTTGTAAAAACTCAGATACAACCTGATTGAGTACGTTGTGTCAAACCAACGTTGAAACCATCAAAAGTTTTGCGGTTTTCTGGCAGAATTGATGTGGTAGCAGGCAAGAGCAGTAGTTCTCTATATCACAGTAAGCCAGATTCTTCAGACAGGATGAGTGCTCTGTCATAGCATGTTGATTTATTTACTGCAGCTCCTTCTCATTCTTTTCTACAAATTGGAATGAGAGGAAAGTTTTTTTTTTAACTTGTGGTCATCTGATTAGTACCTGATTAGCAGAATTAAGCTTTCAGATTTTCTGGCGACTTCCTGAGTTGAAGGTTATAATGATCTGAATGATGTGGGCTCTGGCCAAATTAGGTGACAATTACAGCAAGATCCACCTCAAAGTCGAGATCATCTCGCTCCATGGACATCTGGGTGGCCAACGATTTGCTCTCAACAAAAGAAAAAGAAATCCATGGTGTTATACAGTACAGGCCAATGTACCAAACCAAAATACATCTGTTCAGATATTTGTAGGGACCTTTCTCATCAACATTTTATGTAACTCATTGAACATGTGATATGTAAGAATTTCGCTCCTTGTCACATTTTATGATTTACTTTAAACATTAAGGCTGATCCTGCAAGAGTTGTGTTTTAGGAAAGTTCTGAAGATCAAACTGAATTGATACTTCAAGTTGGCTATGGGTCAGCTCTACTCCTAATTTGCAAAGGCAACTCTTCGGACTTTGAATAGACGCACGTGTGTCAAGGTGAGAAACAATTGCACAGATGTTGATTTTCTCATGAATTTTCTTATCTGATCACTGTTATCTGCTCCTATGTTCTACGTTTCTATGTGCAGGGGATATTTTCCCCTCATTTCACTCTGAAAAGGCTAATCCACGTTGTGAAAAAATTACCATCCAGCAGAAATAGTTTCCCTTTACCAAATGCCTTTAAAATATTGACAATTTGAAGGACCACAATGTGCCTATCTGTACAATCCCAGCCTGTAATGAAGCCCCTGGAGCTGATAGTTCTAAGGGCAGCAAGGTTCCAGTACAGAATGCTTTCTGCACAGCTTTGCAAGATGCACCGAGCACAGAAGTCCATCAGGTGCCTGTACACCATTAGAATGATCAAAGTAGGAGATTAGCTTGAAGAGTCTCAATGTACATTTTTAAATGTTAAATGTTTGAAATTCACACTCCACTGTTCATCTGTTGCAGTGATTTACTTTATTGAGTTTTAAAGCATATTGTGTCATAATTTCACACGAAACAGTTTCAGGTGCCATATTAACTGGACCAGCTGTCATAAATGGATCGGTGGGACAATCAGTTACTATCAGGTGTAAATACAACAAATATTACAGAACTTCTCCAAAGTACTGGTGCAAAGGTGACAACAGGGAAGACTGTGTCATTCTAATCGAAACCCAAGGCCCGAGGAAGACAAATTCTGGTGGAAGAATAACCATAGCAGTCGACAATGATGCAGGAGAATTCTTTGTCACGATGGAACGCTGAACAAAAAATAACCAAGAGTTGTACTGGTGTGGAATTGCAAGGTTTTTGTGGGACCTGTTAAGTCCTGTGGACTGTACATTAGTGATGGACAGACTTTCACCTCCTGGGATCCTCCCTGAAGGTAGGATGTGAATAATTTCCAGTTTTCAGTGGGCAGTTGGAATCCTGGTTAGCCAGCAGAACAACAAAAGATAACATTGAGCTAAGTCTAATGGGGTGTCTCGATTCCCACCCAGGGCAGGCTGGGAATCCTATGAAGCACAAAAACTGCTGTCTCATAGCAATCCAGTAGCCGATTGGACATTAATTGGCTGAATCCGTGTTCCTAGCTTCTGATTGGCTGGATTTCTCTGAGGGAAATCTTCCTGTCTTTGAGGCATGGAAGTCCTATCTTCAGTTTATGGTTTCTCACTTGGACCAAGCCATTCAGCATAGGAGTGGGTGTTGGGTAAGGGAATTTAAAAGGTTATGGTAGGGTTTAGGGGTTAAATTAGAGCAGGGATTGGGGTCAAACTCACAGCAGGAGCCCTCTGATAGGCACAGAGCACCCAACATTGAGGCCACCCTCTCCACCTTGCAGCAGCTGGAGCAAGAAAATATGTCAGACTGAGCATTTGGCAAGAGTCTACCCCAGTACAGGATTGAATCCCAGCGGCTGCAGGATGGTACCCTTAAGGTTTGTTTTATATTCATTCATGGGATGAGAACGTCACTGGCTGGGCCAGCATTTATTGGTCCCTAATTGCCCTGAGGGGAGTTAAGAGTCAACCACATTGGTGTGGGTCTGGAGTCTCATGTCAGCTAGACAAGGTAAAGATGGCTGTATCCTTCCCTAAAGGACATTAATGAGTGAGATGGGCTTTTTCCTGAAAATCAGCAATGTTTTCATGGTCATCCACTCTTGATTCCCAATTTCATTTATTGAATTCAAATTCCACCATCTGCCAGAGCAGGATTTTTACCCTGGTCTCCATAACATTATTTGGGTCTCTGGGTTCATAGTCTAATAGTCTGAATAGTCGAATAGTCTAGCAATAATACCACTTGGCCACCAGTTCCCTGTGGGGCATGAGTTGCCCAGAACTCATGGGCATCAATTGGCCGAGCTGTGGGTCAGCAGGTTTCATAAAGATGCAGGGGGCAGGACAGCGTAGGTGGGCAGCAGATGTTGGATTTGATGTACCCTCTCACTTTTAAATATGTCAGCATTAAATTCAACCTAAAATACCTCATATTCATAATAACTCTGTTCCATCAAATTTTCCTTCTTTTTCAGTTCCAAGTCTCTGATAACTCAGACTGTCATGTATAACAATTTTATGGTAATATGATCCAATAAAAAATAATTTACACAATTTTGAACAGATGTGAAGGTACGTCTTGTAGGTTCGCCTTCAGAGGAGGAAATGCTGAGGTAAATGTCATACTTACCTAAACCTGGTCCTTTCTGAACATTTGTCTGCAGCTTTGTGATCATGCGAGAGACGGGACTCAATGGGAATTTGTGAGCATTGTGCCATGGCTGAAATATAATCGCTATGAGCAATGATGGGGAGGCTATGGTCATTGCATTGGAACCAAGAAGGCTGAAGGATGGTTTAATTGAGGCACACAAAATTATGTGGGTCTCGAGCAGAGTCAATTGGGCAATCAAACTTTCCTGAGCAGTGTGATTGATAAGCAGGGGCCATAGGGTACAGTGTTTGGTAGAAGGTTGAAAGTGGAGATGGGGAATGCATGGTAAGGATCTGAAAGTCACTGCTCAAAGGGCTAGTTGAGCCAAAAACCCTCTCTGGTGTCCGACTAGTCAGAGATGGGAGATGGTTTGGGAGATGCATGTCAGGACTCTATTGGTAACTAATGCACAAAGTGTTCAGGAAGTTTACATTAGTGAAGGACAGATTTTTACCTCCTGGGACCCTCCCTGAGCATTTCTGATGCTGAGCTCAAGGTGGAAACTTGGGATGGATATATGAAGCCTGCCATTTTATTTTGGTTGAATACCTGGCCAAACTGATCAGCAGTCAGTGACACCCATCTGAGCATCACAACTGGACCCACATGATCACCCCCACCGCATGACGACAACCTCACCCCCACCCAACATCCCAACTACCCGCAGACCTGAGACCTGGAAGGGATTGTATTTTATACAGACATATTTGCAATATTGAACTCGCAGCCTGCTTCACATTTAGTTGGTCACTTCATGCACTCAGATGCCCAATACATCAGTTCACAGTTGCAGATGTATAAATTACATATTTGTACTTCACTATCCTTTAGCTGGGCAAAATCATCAAATCAGGGCATTTGCAAAAATTTCCAGAGCATCAATTGGATCTCTGATTGATTTTAGTTGAAGAGTTGGACGTGGATTCTCATGAGATTCCCAATGTCTTGTCATAGCTTTGATGGTAGTTTAGAAAAATCCCCACCGAAATGTTACAAACAGCCAAGACAGTTGGAGATCAGCTTACCATGGATTGAAATTTCACATCAGCCATTCATTACTTAGAATGATGGAGAGAAATGAAAATTTGACAGGCCCAGCAGTCAGAGGTTATCTAGCCTCAATGAAATTTTAATCCATTACATTTCTCAGAAAGCCAACAGGTTCTCATCTAATATTAGTTTTTACAACTTCCATTGTCCCACTTACAACACTAATCCTAATACTGGCCAGGCATGTATGGCAGTGTTCCAGCCCATCCCGTCTGTTTCTTACTCACGGACTAAGGTTAAAATTACCCCCACTGTATTTTCATTATCAATATGTACTTCATTTAAAACCCAACACCTAGCAGCATTCATTTATAATATCGGTTGAGTGCTTAAGTCAAAACATAAAAATACATTTTGTTAAGAACAAAAACCAAAATCCTGTATATGACTGCATCTGTGGATAAAACAGTTATTATCATCTCAGGTTATTATGCATCTATATCAGAAACATAGCTACTATTTCTGTTACTGCCGAGGGACATGTTTCCTCAGTCTCCATTTCACTTTCACTTGTATCAAGTCTTTTTCAAAGCAAAGGTGGTTTGCAGAAGCTGATCCATGTGCAATGCTATCATTACATTATGATGATTATTGAAAAAGAAACGATATTCTCCACTGTATCGCTCTTGGCACATGCAACTCGGGGAATCGTGTCTTTCCAACTTGACATTTGCTGTTGCTCACTTTAATGGATAGAATGCTATGGGTCAAAGTGTGTAAAAATGCCAGTTGATCCAGGAGAACAGAAGCAGAAATGTTTGTGATTATCCACTGTATGTGCAGCCAAACAAATCATAGATCCAAGCTAACTCTATGGGTTCTGAAACCTATTTTGATAGAAATAATTTTGTCTTCTATCTATCTAGGCGAAATTCTCTGTACTGTTATATATGGAGCATTTTACGTTGGGTATTCTTTGCCATTCTCCTCATCTGGACCATTTTACTCAAATTGAAAATATAGTTGATGAAATATTGGTAAGTTGTTGACTTTAATAGTTTCTGGTTATCTAAGGTTAAATAAAAAATAATTGGAAGAATTCTCTATACTCATTATAAATATTTTAAAAGAGATAATGTAACCATGCGAACATCATATTTCTGAAATCAGCATTCATCTTACTCAAAGAATATTACCAGAAAAGATATTTTATTGATCCAGTTTTCAAAGCTTAATCGTAGATACATTTATTTCATTAACCTCCTAAATGTAAAGTACTTTATATTCAGATTATTAAACAGATGAATATTTTACAAAAGCAGAATGATAATTCCAGAACATACATTTCAAGATGTCCCAAAATACAATGGAGGAGTTCTTACTTTAATATAAAGTGTGCGGGCAGCTGGTTAAAATGTCTAAAATTGATGATGTATTATGAAAATGAGAGCAGCCCACAAACTTGTGCATTGACTTCAGCTCAAATTCCTCTGCACAGAAGATCTCCTGGGGATAGAGAGGGTGATAAGGTCTCCTTCTACATGACTGCACTACTTACCCCCATAAACACCCCCCTTGCTAAGGAAACACTAACCTCGCTACTAGACGGTCCAGGGATATAGACACCTGGCAACACCAACACCATCAGCAAAGATGGCACCGTCAAACTACTGGATCTGTGCCTCACAAACCACTTCACCTTCAATGGCAAGGTATACAGACAAATCATCGGAATACCCATGGGATCACTGATATCAGGATTAATAGAGTAAGCGTCATGCAAATACTGGAATGGACAGCAGTTCACACCATACAACTAAAACAATGGATCCGTTATATGGATGACACCTTTGTCATTATCGAATGCTCTAAACTGGAAGAAACTAATCTACTCATAAACAACATCCTCACCGGCATAAATTTCACCTGGGAAGAGGAGAACAACTACAGTCTCCCTTCCTGAACGTGATGCTCAAATGTAAGGCCAACAGTGATCTCCCGACCAGCATACACAGGAAGGTCACCCATATGAATCAGGTACTCAACTACAATAGCTATCATCCCAATACCCACAAACGGAGCTGCATCAAAACACTGTACAAGCGAGCTGCAACACCCTGCAGCACCCCGATGCTATGCAAAGCTGAGGAAGAACACCTATACAGCGCCTTTAGAAACAAAGGTTACCCAAGAAGCATCGTCCTTCCATACCTACAAAACAGACCACAACAGGAAGACACAACACATCCAGAGACACTAGTCACCCTACTATACATTAAGGACATTTCTGAGATGACCACCAGATTACTGCGCCCTGAGGAATCATGGTAGCCCACAAACTGATAGCTACACTTGAACAGCTACTGACGAGAATAACGAATCTAACAACCACAGCTAACAGAACCAACGTTATTTACAAGATCCCATGCAAAAACTGTCAAAAACATTACATAGGGCAGACCAGAAGGAAACGAGAGATTAGGATTCACAAAAAACCAACTAGCTCCCAAGAGACATGGCCAACTATCACTCATTTCAATACACATGGACAAAGAGGAACGCCAAATCAAATAGGTCCTCGTAACTATCCTGGGACAAGCCATCCAAAGACATGCACGAGAATTCCTGGAGGCCTGGCACTCAAACCAGAACTCCATTAATAAACATGTAGAGCTGGACCCCATACACCAACCACAAAGAAACAAACCCGGAAATGATGCCACCCACCCCAGCGAATGGAGACACATAAATAACAAGCGGGACAGAACACAAACGCTTTACTGGAGGCACACTGACAATGTCACCTGGTACGGTGACAAAACATCTGCCAACAAACTTACCAGCTCAGTAAGCAAGTCGACATCTGCAGGGTGATAACACTAATACACAAAGACCTCACTATCACTTTGTCATTTCTGAGTGTCACTGCATTTAGAAAGGTGTCCTGAGTTTTGTGAAACTTACCAAGGAAAACAGGCTGTGACGACAATGAAATTTGAGGGACTGAACATCTGATAGGTTAGAAATTCTTAAAATGCTGAAATCTTACAACTATTTCCTTGCCCAAGTAAACATTTTTATTCAAAGTCCCATTCTGGGAATGTGTTTTTATTGTGTTAGTAGGAGGGGGTCATGAAGTCAGCATGGACAGAGTGTGAAGAATGTGAGAGTTAGAGAGGCTGGAAGGGTTGGGTTGTAGGATTTTTAAATATATTTTGTAGTTTATTTTTTAAACTTAAGCACAGTGCCAACAGTGTCAGGACAAGCTGCAGATCAAGATGTCCTACCTCGGGACAAATGCAATGATCATTCACACGTGTCAATGCGGAAATCAGATCCTACATGGATTTCCTCTGGGTGCTCTGTTTTCCTCCTACAGTCCAATGATCTGCAGGCTAGGTGGATTGGCCATGATGAATTGCTGAAATGCCCATCTGTACAAACAGACAGCAAGAGTTTCTATAGCTATTTTCAAAGGAAAAGAATAAGCAAAGTGAGTGTTGGTCTTCTCGATGGTGAGACTGCAGAGTTAGAAGTACATTGTTGCTCAGAGCTCACCTTATGAAATTATCAGAAATGTCAAATCTGAGAGTGAAATCGGATTTGATAACTTCTTTTTCACTTTAGTTCATGCAGTGTTTAGTCTTTGAAAGATAGTCACGAAAGGTTACTGGACTTTCAAAAGAACAGAACAAATATTTATTACACAAAAGATGAAATTTAAAAAAAAGGCAGCCTATCCAGGTAAACAGTTTAGCAGAATTTTAAAACACTCAACAAAGCAAAGTTTCCCACTGTTTCCCAACACTACCAATTTACAGAGATTCAAGTTCAGAGAAATTATCCCTTTATATAAAACATTGATGTTCTTTCATCTTTCTTGACTGACGATTCCTTGTTTCTTTCCTGTGAACAGTGTGAATGTTTTACATGAATATTCACAAAACTGACAGCTTAATTTTTTTCTATTTTCTAACCAGTCTTTCCCGATTTGGAATGTTTACAATCTACTATTTTGCTGAGGTGAATTGTTCAGCGACTGCTCTGAAAAATAATGTTCCAGGAGAGAAAATATACTTGCGTCTAAACCCAGCAATGACGTCACAGAACTGAGCAAAGACTTATCGACAGTGTTTATAAACCTGTAATAAAACAGCACAGTGTAAACACTTTTCTAATGACATACAACGAAGGGGTTAGAGGCACTTGCTATCTGACTAAGGCTAGTATAGGGTCAGTGTTTCACAGGGATACTGACTTTCATTTTATTTTAAAGAGAAACCTTCGCAGAAGTATCCAGAAAGAATGGATAACTATTTTGAAATCAGCACTCCAAAACTGATGTTAATTTCATGGACTGTTTTGATTTCCGAGCTCTAAAACTGACGTTCAGATCACATAGCATCCTGGCATGGAATGATATCATTGTTCCTTCACTGTCGCCAAGTCAAAATCCTAGAATAGCTGAAGATGATTTAAGTTTATACCAATGCAGAAAACCAAGGTGCAGAGGGATCAAGGTATTCTAGTGCATGAGTCACATGAAGTTAGAATGCATGTACCAACATGTGATGAAGAAAGCTATTACAATGCTATCCTTTATTACAAGAGGAATTGAATATAACAGTGCGGACATTGTGCTTCAGTGTTGCAGGACATTGGGGAGGTTACATCTCAAAAACTATGTTTACATTTATTAGTAAGTCCCTCAGGGGACCCTGTTTTACAACTAGGGGTCACCTTTTAATGACAGAGATGGGAAGAAATGTTTTTCTTCAGAGAGAAAGTACCAACTGCCAATGCTGGAGTCAGAGATAACAGTGTGGAGCTGGATGAACACAGCAGGCCAGGCAGCATCAGAGGAGCAGGAAAAATTATTTCAGGGTATGACAGGACCTTGATCAGATGGGACAAAGGGCTGAGGAGTGGCAGATGGAGTTAAATTTATATAAATTTAGTCACACTTTGGGAAGGCAAAGAAGGGCAGGACTTATGCACTTAATGGTAGAGCCCTGGGGAGTGTTGCTGAACAAGGGGTTTGGGGTGCAGATGCATAGTTCCTTCGAAGTAGAGTTGCAGGTAGATAGGGGTGGTGAAGAAGACATTTGGCACACTTGGTCATAATATTGAGCATAGGGGTTGGGAAGTCATGTTATGTCTGTACAGGATGTTGGTCAGGCCACTTTTGGAATATTATGTAGCCCTTCTATAGGAAGGATGGTGTTAAACTTGAGAAGGTGCAGAAAAGATTTACAAGGATGTCACTGGGATTGGAAGGTTTGAACTATAAGGAGAAGATGAATAGGCTGGGGCATTTTTCCCTGGAATGTTGGACACTGAGAGGTGACCTTACAGAGGTTTATAAAATCATGTGGGGCATGAGTAGACTGAATAGCCAAGGTCTTTTTCCTAAGGTGGGGAAGTCCAAAATCAGAGATCATAGGTTTAAGTTCAGAGGGCAAAAATTTAAAAAAGGATCCTGAGGGGTAAGTTTTTCATGCAGAGTGTGGTGTGCGTATGGAACAAGCTGCCAGATGAAGTGGTGAAGGCAGGTCCAGTTACAGCATTTAAAAGGCATCTGGTTGGATACATGAATATGAATGATTTAGAGGGATATGGGCCAAATGCTGGCAAAGGGGACTGGGTCAGATTGGGGCATCTGGTCAGTGGGGATGAGTTGGGCTGATGGGTTTGTTACCATGCTGTGTGACTATGACTCTATAATCTCCAGTTGTTCCATGAAATTGAAATTCAATTTGAATGTCCAAGAATTTATAAGCCATTATCTCTTTCTAACAGATGCACTTGTGAAATGGAAACTTTTTACGGTTTAGGAATGATTTCGATTATGAAGTGTGCAAGAGGCAAATTGAAATGATACCGAACGAAGGTGTTTAAAGTTTGTTTCCATATTTCCAATGCTCTCTGAGATTATGGTTGATAAGCTAAAGAGATGATTTATATTATTCTTAAACTGTTATTTCTTTACTTTTTAGCAACATATGATTTGAACCTTGATCTGATTGTATTTTTTTGGGTGAATTTGTATCTTGGGAAAAAAAACTCAACACTATTTATTTTTGCCAGAATTTTCTCCAAGAAACTGTCTCAGGAAATCATGTAACATATTGATTTCTTCTCCTGGTTTAAGACAGAGATCCTATACAATCTATTAACACCTTCCCAATAAATGCATTTGAGAGCTTGTATCTGATTTAAAGAACCAATATTAATTGGTGGTTGAGGTTTACCCACGACCTGGCATGTACGGCATGTCTGGCAACATTCCACCATATCTTTATATAATTCTGGCCAATAAAAATGGTGTAGTTTGCATTTTAGCCTGTGTTTTCCAAATACCGAAGTGATCTGCAATTCGAACAGTGAGAGCTGCTTATAAAATGTCATTGCAATATTCAGATGGAATTATTTGTGTCTAATACTGCTAACACGATGCTAAAAACGTAGGAGTTAAACATGACATAATAATAACTCAACAAGGCAAATCAAACTTGGAGAATCTCTGAACAGGTTGTTTAGAAAATATGTTAAAACGCATTTTTGGCGTGACCTCTGAATCAAGAGGTCTGGTTTCAGTCCTTTCTAGAATAATGATCTAATCTACACATTTCGGAGAGCAGAGAGCAGATGGCAAACCTGCAGCAGTGTTAACGGACGATGGCTGATGTTGTGGAGCTTATGACAAGGGGAATAACTATTGAAAGACACTTGTTTCCTTTAGTTTAGAATAAACATTGATTTACTCTAGCTTAGAAAAATACAGAAATCTAAAGCTTTTGAGGCAGGTTGGAGTCAGAAGTAAATATATTTTCTTTCCTAAAATGGAGATTAGGACAGTTCAGCAAAAGTACAGTTACCCTAATGTTAAGGCTTAATTTGAGAAATTTGCAGGTCAGCAGTGTGCTGATTGATCAAATATTCCAGTTGATCAAGAGGTCCATATATTCAATGCAAAAACACACACTAAATAATAGAAACGTAATGCAAGGTGCATACACAATGCTGTTATTATTTTTACAGCATTAATCACTGAAACACCAATGCAACTTTGCCTTTAAAAAACTTACCAGCAGAGAGCCTTCTCGTCACACCTTTATTTGACTACTCAGAGACTGTGATAATACAATAAACGTACGGTATTTGAAGTGTATCAGAGATAATAGGAACTGCAGATGCTGGAGAATCCGAGATAACGAGGTGTGGGGCTGGATGAACACAGCAGGCCGAGCAGCATCATAGGAGCAGGAAAGCTTGATGTTTCGGGCCTATAAGTTTTTGCCAGTTTATCAAGAGTGTAGGTTCATCAGGTGTCATATAAAATAGTACTTTATCCTGGATAAGCTCTTGAAAGCTTCACTTATAGTTTGTGATGAAAGTATACATTAATAGTACATTGCCCTCATTCACAATGTGTCCATAAATTTCAGAGTCAAGCATTTAATTTTGGAGCGCGGTTATACTTCTTGCTGGATTAAGAATGCCTCACTGTTAGCATGATTGCCCTACAGGCAAATCTGAAGAGCAATTAGCAATGTCAGGGTCAAATAGTCAATATTTAACTCTCAACCAATGATTACAAAAACACACATTATGCAGAGAACACCTGCTTGTGTGATCTTGCAGTATACTAATGAGTGGATAAACTTTCAATATTACAACAATGACAAACTCCAAAAAAACTTCCCTGCAAAGTGCTTTGAGACACCCTGTGGTACTAATTGCTATTATATGAATACCAGTCATTCTTTTCAGCAGCAATATCAAATAAATTTGAAATTCTTCTCCAATTCATTCATCATCATGCAGACTGTCAAAATAATTTGAACCCCCTTCACCTTGTTGGCTACAGTCTGTACTGCAGCATGATTCAGAAAGGGAGGGGAAGATTGCTCAAAGAACCAAAGATATAGAAGAGAATTGAAGTTCAGCCAGAGATGTTTCAGAAATGTGGAAATTAATCAATGAGTTGGATCTCAAGGTTGGTAAATGCAGGACTATTCACAATGTTGTACAGGGAGGCAGGTAATAATGAACCATAAAAGAAATAATTCTCTGAATGGAGAGACAGTTCAGAAGAAAATGATTTAGATTGCTCACAATGCAGCTATTTCTGGATAAGGAGCAGACTTTAGAGGATGGTAGGATCCAGACAGCACTAAGCTTCAACCAGAGGTACAAAATACATAAAGTATTTCACTTGTGTTCCAAATCCCACTTCCCATTTCCCCCGATGACCTTTGATTCTTGACTCACAAATATCTATCCCACTCCACCGCCATCCATGGCAGACAGTTCTCTGAAGAAAAACATTACTTCCCATCTCTGTCTTTAAAAAGGTGACCCCTAGGTGTAAAACAGTGTCCCCTGAGGGACTTACCAAGAAGCATGAACATCGTTTTTGAGACGTAACCTCCCCCATGTCCTGCAACACTGAAGCACAATGTCCGCACTGTTATATTCAATTCCTCTTGTAATAAAGGATAGCATTGTAATAGCTTTCTTCATCACATGTTGGTACCTGCATTCTAACTTCATGTGACTCATGCACTAGAATACCTTGATCCCTCTGCACCACAGATTTCTGCATTTGTGTAAACTTAAATAATACTCAGCTGCTCCAGGATTTTGACTTGGTGACAGTAAAGGAACAATGATGTAGTTCCATGCCAGCACGGTATGTGGCATGAGCATCAGTTTTGGAGCTCAGAAATCAAAGTAGTCCCATGAAATTAACATCAGTTTTGCAGTTTTGATTTCAAAATCGTTATACATTCTTTGTGGATCTTCTGCGAAGGTTTTTCTTTAAAATAAAATGAAACTTAATGTTGTATGACATTAGAAAAGTGTTTATACAGTGCTGCTTCATGACAGGTTTATAAACACTGACGAAAATTCTCCTGCTTTCAGTTCAGATTAACGTTAACTTTAGTTTGCAAAACTCAGGCTGAAAAGTCTTTGCTCAGTTCTGTGATGTCATTGCTGGGTTCAGACGCAAGTATATTTTCTCTCCTGGAGCATTATTTTTCATAGCAGTCGCTGAACAATTTACCTCAGCAAAATGATAGATTGTAAACATTCCAAATCAGGAGAGACTGGTTAGAAAATTAGAAAAAATTTAAGCTGTCAGTTTTGTGAATATTCATGTAAAACTTTCATGCTGTTCTCAGGAAAGAAACAAGGTATATTAGTCAAGAACGATGAAAGAACATCAATATTTTGCATAAAGGGATAATTTCTCTGAACTTGAATCACTGTAAATTGATATTGTTGGGAAATAGTTGGAATCTTTGCTTTGTTGTGTGTTTTAAAATTCTTCTAAACTGTTTCCCTGGACAGATTGCCTTGCTTTTTAATTTCATCTTTGATGTAACAAATGTTTGTTGTGTTCTTTTGAAAGTTCAGTAGCCTTCCGTGACTATCTTTCAAAGACTAAACACTGCATGAACTGAAATAAAAAAGAAGTTATCAAATCTGACTTTATTCTTGACTTTTCTGATAGTTTCAAAAGGCGAGCTCAGAGCAACAATGTACTATTAACTCTGCAGTCTCACTCTCTAGGGGACCAATACTCACTTTGCTTATTCTTTTCCTATCAAAATAGCTATAAAACCTGCTCCTATGATGCTGCTTGACCTGCTGTGTTCATCCAGCCCCATGCTTGTTATCATAAAACTCTTGCTATCTGTTTGTACATTTCTAACCAGCTTGGTCTCATGTTTATTTATTTGTCTTGGTTAATCTTTTTGTCATTCTTGATGTTCTTGTATTCTGACAGGTCATCTCACTTGCCATTCAACTTAATGCAATTATGTTCTTTTTCCTTTAGGTTGTTGCTTTAATTAGTTTCTTCAGTTAACCTTGGAAAGTAAGACCTCCTCTTGGATTTTTTTTACAGCAGGTATCTCCTTAATCCGAGTATTCTGAAATACACTTTACAGTGTCTGCTATAGCTTCATTACTGATTTACTTGCTAACCTTACATCCCAGCTCATTTCAATTAGCTCAGCTATCATGTATAATCCCGTATAAGTGCCCATATTTAAGTTTAAAATAACAATCTTAGAACAACACTTCTTTTCAAACTGGATATAAAATTCAATCAGAATGTGGTCACTGCTATTCAGAGTTGCTGTAATTCTGAGGTCATTAATTAATCCTGTCACATTATACAATACCAAATACCTGCTCTCTGGTTATCACTGTAAGAAACTAACTCAAAAATACTGGAGCTGAAGTTCCTACAGCTCGGAACATTTATATATTCTCTGGGAACTGTGTGACAAATAGCTCAGGAGTCAAGGAATATGCCACCAAGGGTTACAGCAGGGACATAACACTACTCTTCCAAAGGCCTTCAACCAGCTAAATAATATTTGTCAGTTCAAAATTTTCCCTTTAGCCCAAATGAGCTACATGTAACTGCAGCCAAGTTGGCACAGCCGTTGACAGAAATGTTCAGTGGAGAGACATTCTGGAAAGACAGGGAGGGGACAGTTTTCTTAGAGCCCACCTCACTGTTAATAAACAGGATATTGTGGGTGGGGAACTCTGTGTCATTCAAGGCTGTACTGAGAGTTTTCAGAACGAGCCCCCTGATTACTGTCTCTGGGAACGTAACCTCCTGGGACAGGCTCATGTACATGTTGTGGTGGGTCACTGCACCATTTCAGAGCAAATGGGACATCCATCCTAATGAGGGACGGGTTTTGTGGCAGGTCCATGTCCTGCAATTGTTTGTCTCAGAAGAATGGTGTTTAAAAAAAAAACTGCTGAGTGCCTGTCTACCAGGATATGGCTTTGACACTGAAAAAGTCACTTTACAGGATCCCTGACAACTTGATTAGATATTCTTCACTTTGTTAATCAGTCCTCCATTCATAGTTTCATGCCTTCAGCATTGTGGGTGGGGGTTAGCAGGGTTGATGAAGTATATCAGCCCCTTTGATCTTCTCAAAGATGAAACCCAGCATGATTCACCAGACTCACTCATCATCAACCATGTCCTGGGAAATACAAAGCCCCATGTCAGGCAGTTCACCAGAGGGACCCTCACCTTGGAGTTGAAGCTCACTCCCAGTTACTCAATCACAGTTCACTTCTCCCAGCATTGTCTCTCTGTCAGTTGAGTCCTTTTTTCTGCCTGAAATCAGACTCATTATTTGTTTCCTTGGGTCTTATGGTAATGGAACAGACAGTGTCCTTCTCCTGCACATCCAGGAGTTCCGATCCTGACACAATAATTATTCAGAACAACAGGAGTCATTTTGCAAAAAACAAAATTAATGAACATCTTACATTGAATTGCAGGAGTAATTTTCACAAATGAAATCAATTTTTGTCAAAAACTGTTCGTTGACATTGTCTATCTTTGGAAAATGGGCCAATTGTCGTTCACCTGAGAATAGCAAGATGGTGGCAGCGAAGTTGGCAGGTACCAGATGCAGCTCAGGGTTTGCCCTTTCTGTCCACTGCTCATTTGTTTTCCATTTCATGATTTTCTCTTTTTAAATTGTTTAAGTTGTATTTAACATGGCTCACATAGAGAATGGTGGTGATGACATCAGAGCATTGAAACAGATGCGGGCGCGGAGCGGAGCTGGACGCCCAGTGGTCGGTCGGCCACTGCAGAGTGGACCTAGAGTAGAGCGGAGTGGTCTGTGGGCTGGGAGCTGGAACAGAGGGTCAATATCGGTCAGACTGGGGCCTGTTACAGCCAGCCTGTCACAGGTGGTGGTCAACAGATTGTGAGCCCATTGACGGCCCAACTTTGTGGAGGGGAAGGCAGACCGCATGTGGGAAGCTCCCAGCGTGAAGTGACTACCAGCTACAGAAGGACTGTTATCTTTATCTTTTAACTTTTTTTTCTTTATTTCCCTCACGTATTCTATTGTATTGGAGAAGTTTTTGCCTTTTTTCTTTATTTCTCTATTTTTATAACTGATAGTAAACCACATTGGTTCTGCATGTTGTGGGAATGGGGTCTTTAATCCTTGTGAGTGTTTGTCATAGATTGGCTGTGGGCTTGTGGCCCACCATGATTCATATGGTCTTCGGAGTCTTGATGTCAGTTCTGATATGTTCCTGATGTAGGGCAGTGTGGCCAGTGTGTTGTGGCGTACTGTGTGCTCCTGTTGTTGTCTGTTTAGTAGGCATCTGCGGGTGAAGTTGTGGGGATATCCGTTTATAGCGAAGATTTTGTATAGGTGCTCTTCCCCTTTCCTGCACAGTGCCGGAGGGTTGCAGTGTGCTCTGGCCCATTTAAATAGTGTCCTAAAGCAGCTTTGTTTGTGGATGTTGGCGTGGTTGCTGTGAAAGTTGAGGATTGGATCAGTGTGGGTTGCTTCTCTGTACACTGAAGTTTGTAACTCCCGTTTGGTCTAACACTCATCTCTAACATCCAGAAATGGACGTTGATTGTTGTTTTCTTCTTCTGTTGTTGATGAGTTGGTGGGTCCCTTCCAATTTGTTGTACGCATTTACTTTCCCATATTTCAATGTATTAAAGGTCGCAGGTTTGGGAGGTACTGTCACATGCACTGCTACTTGGTGATTTCCTGCAATGCATCTTGTAGATGGTAGACATTGGTGCCACCATGCATTGAGGAGTGAATGTTGAAGATGGTGGAAATGGTGCCAATTAACTGGGAAACTTTGTCATGGAGGGCACCAAGCTGCTTCAGTGTTGTGGGAGCTGCACCCATCCAGGGAAGTGGGGAATATTCCATCATACACCTGACATGGGTCTTCCATATTGTGGGCAGGCTCTGGGATGTCAGGAGGAGCGTTATCTCCTGTGACCAATCTGTGTGGAGGAAGTATCTATCACTGCAACTGCTGGATGCCTAGGTTTTGGAGCTGGAGTGATGCCTGAGGACACCGTGGACCATCCATGAGACTATCAGTATTGCGGATAGCCGCGTAAGAGAGATGGTCCCTCTGCAGCCTGAGACTGTAGAGACAGGGAGGGAATAGGTGGCCAGCAGTATGAAAAAGCAAATTGCGCTGGGGTATCGGGGGAAGAGACTGGGCCTGAGGGTATGGGGGCTAAATCAGCCCAGTGGTGCGCAGACTTGTCCATTCTCTCTGCTCCTACCCCCTACCCCACCCACACTAGCATCGTCCGATTCCCATTTCGAAGTCACGTCTGTTCTCCGCACATGTACAGTGTGGACTTTGCACATGATGGAACAAGTGGAGGATCTGGAACTGTGTGCATGCACGTTCTTGAATGAGTGCACACTCACATTTGTCCTGCATTTCTACTGTCAGCACAGGCTGCCTTAGTTTGTTTATTGCTGACAGACATATTTTTCAGCAGAATTAGGAACTTATGCTTTTAGCAACGGACAGGAAATAAGACCTCTCAGGGTGACTAACACCCGGCATGATGCCAATAACCACATCTGCAGACCAAGTAACACGCTACTGGCAGCAATTCTCCACGAGAAAACAAACAGGCAGGTGTCGAGCTGTGCTTTCTGTTGTAAGAATATCTGCAGCTAACAAGGAGCACTGGCATAACCAGTGAAGAAATGGTCAGATCTGACCCCTCTTCAGCAGGGATTTGAAAAGAGGAATTTTCAAAGGACTGGCTTGCTGCCATCTTCTCCCTCACGGAAATTCCTCATTTGACTTTTATTGGAATCTTCTTTCCTTGAGATCACTCAGAGCTGGGTGAGTGATAACAAGCGCCGACCTAAACATTGCAAGGAAAAGAAAATGTGGAGCCTGATTCTACTCATTTATTTGGTGCCCGGTGAGTGACAGCACAAGCTGGATATTTTGGACAGTCTGTATTGGCTTACGCCTCGTGTACCTGCTATTCAACCGTGATGTTTAAATAGTCAGGGACACGCATAGGCACAGAATACTCAGGAAAAATGATTGGGTGAAGTCTTGCATCTATTTTATCTAAACTACTTCATCTCAGAAATATTTACCAATATGCAGTAACGTATATTGTTCATGGTTAATTTTAAATAGAGGTTCTCATTTAGTTTGTCTCAAGAGCCACCAACAAATTGGAAGAAATGTAACAGTAACACAATAGATTTGTGAAAAGTGAGCCTTTGCATGCATTTGCTATCCAATGGAAACTGAATGTTGCAGCGGTAATAACATCTCTAAGAGGGCATTCCCTGAGTTTTCAATTGTTTTTGCTCTTTCAAGAGCAGCTGTTGAAATATTGAGGCTCTTTCAATATCAATGCTCCTCGATGACACACATTTTACGCACAGTGCTCCATCAAGAAGGAATCTTTTCCTACCATTCTTTAGCTCCAAAGAAGTAAATTTGTCATTTTTGCATCCACTCCAAAGTAATCTTCTGAATTTAGCTTCAGTGAAATTTTTGATGCATAACATTCATGGAGGAACCTCAGAAATAGCAGAAGAATTCAGCTCTTTGACCCCTTCAACAATGTGCCATCACTCAAAAACATTAAAGTTCCCTCAACACTACTTGCCTGAACAAGACCCATATCTCTGAACAAAAAACATTCACTCACAGTTACACTGAATATACTTAAAGCTTGATTGTCACTCAATGGTTGGGAACCTTTCAAATTCTCTAACCAAGAGAGGCAAAGTTTCTCCTCAACTTCTTCCAAATGCCTGACTCCCATTTTTGAGACTGTGATACTGTGCTCCAGAATCTCCAGCCCTGTGAAATATATGTCCGACATGGGTCTAATCAAGCCCCCTGGGCTCTTTATATGTTTCAATGAGATCAACACTCATTCCTTTAATTCCTAGGGAAAATAGAACTGATCAGAGAATAATAGAATCATAGACGTCTAGAGCAAAGAAAAAGACCCTTTATACCATCGATCCTGCACCACTATATAAATAATTTTCCTTCAATTCCTTCCAAACTTCCTGATCTTACTTCAAGTCTACATCGTCTTCTACATCTGTTCCTCCATAATTTTATACATTTCAATCATGTCCCCTCTCAATCGCCATTGTACCAAGCAAACACACCTAATTTATCCAATCTCTCGTCTTCAATAAATCTCACGTCTAAATTCAAACCTAAGGTGATGTATAGTCTACCGTCTAACTATTGGTGCAAAAAGTAGCAATAACTTTGGTTTGGGAGATGACGATGTAGGATCGGTTTGGATGGAGATGAGGAATAATTTGGATGAAGTGATCCCTTGTGGGAGTGATTTACAAATCCCCGAACACTTGCCATGATGTAAGGGGCATTTAAGAAGAAATGAATGGCTGCTTGTGATAAAGGGATAGCAATAACTGTGAGTAATTTTTAACCTGTTTGATGAGGGGTTAGTTGAATATTTTTGAGACAGTCTCTTACAGCGACACATTCTCGAACCGACCAGATAGCTGGTATTTGGTATTGTCTGAATAGCAGTGACCACAATCTGATTGAATTTTATATCACGTTTGAAAGGTAAAGGTATTGTTCAATTATATGGACATGATAGCTCAGCTTTCTGAAGTGAACTGGAATATAAGGTTCGCAAATAGATCAGTAATGAAGCTGTGACAGACACTGTCAATAATATTTCACAATACTGAGAATAAGGAGATGAGCACAAAAAATTCCAAATGGAGGACTTACCTTACCATGGTTCACTAAAGAAGTTGAGGAATGCATCAAACTACAGGAAAAAGAATATCAATGCACTAAGATGAATGGCACGTCAGATGACCTGTAACAATAGTGAGAATGCCAGAAAATGACAAAAAGTTTAAACAGGACAAATCAATAAAAACATAAAAACAAGCAAGTCAAAAACTCTACAAATGGATAGCAAGAGTTTGAGCATCTATCTGGAAAGGAAAAGAATAAGTAAAGTGAGTGTTGGTGTCAAGAGATTGAGAATGCAGAGTTAATAGTAGATTGATGCTCTGAGCTCACCTTACGCAACGATGAGAAAAGTCAAATCCCAGACTGAAATCTGATTTGGTAGATTTTCTTAACTTTTGGCTAATGCAGTGTTTAATCACTCAAGCAGAATCAGAGAAGATTACTGAACTTTTAAAAGAATAGAACAAAAGTTTATGACAAAGAAAATGAAATTGAAAATGAAGGCAATCTATCCGGATTTACAGTTTCAAACAATCCTAAGACACACTGCAAAACAAAGTTTTCAACTGTTTTCCAACATTGTCAATTTACAGTGACTCAAGTCCAGAGAAATCTGCCATCCTGCTGACGTAAAGTAGCAGGCTAATACAATGTCATCCTGGACTGAATATAAAAGTGAGATCATTGTGCTTCAATGATGCAGCACATTGTCCCTGAGGGGTCACCATTTTAAAATTAGGGATCACCCTTTTTTAATACAGAGGTGGAGGAATTTTTTTCTCCAGAGAACTGGCTACCATAGAAGGAGATTGAGGTGGATAGATACTTGTGAGACAAGAATCAAAGGTTATCGGGATAAATGGGAATGTGGGATTGGAACACAAATATAACGGCTGTAATCTTCTGGGTGGCTGAGCGGGTTTCAAGAACTGAATGCTCTGCTTCTGCTTTGTATTTCTAGACTATATCCTCAATTTATATGGTCATATGTTTGTTACAGGTATAGTGCAGCGTCTCCTGTGGGTGGAGGGGTAAAACTTATTAAGATGTATTTATTTGTATTAAGAGCTCAGATCTTTCTCAATTTCTGAAAAGTTGTCTCCCCAGCATCATCACATGTGTGAACAAAGGAGAAAGTAACAGGAATTGTGGGAAGATCAATCACCATACCTTGTGAATATGACACATCGTTCAAGGACAACATGAAATACTGGTGTCATGGTTGGAGTACCTACTGCTCATATTTGGTGAGAACGACTGATCCAGATGGACAGCGAGAGAGAATGTCAATCCAAGATAACAAGACACAAGGAGTATTTGTTGTTACCATGGAGCATCTTCGCACGGAAGATGCAGGATGGTACAGCTGTGGTATTGATCGAGCAGGTAGAGATGAATTATCTGCTGTGGATCTCAAAGTATCACACGGTACATTTTACATTTTTTTAATTAATATCAACTGAACTATCTGTTCAATGTTTTATCTGGGACGAACCATAAAACCTTTAACACCCCAATGTGCTGCAGCAGAGCTGACACTTGTTGGTAGGAAGATATGTACAGTGGAGGCCATTCAGCCTATTGAGCCTGTCCCACTAATTAATGCAATTATGGCTGATTGAACACTTCAGTGCCAGTAAGACACAGTATGCTCTTAACTCTTCATACAAATAATAATAAAAAAATTATCGAGTCCTACTTTAAATATACACCATAAAATCTGTTGAACCTATGATGCACTCCTTTCAAGGCAATAATATCTTTCCTGAAGTAAGCTGATCGAAACTGCACAAAATACTTCAGGTTTGGTTTAACCAAGATCCTAAACGATAACTGAAGCATGAATTCTCAATACTCAAATCCTCATGTAATAAAGGCTAACATGCCTGCATCTTTCCAAATAACTTGCTGCACCTGCATGTTCGCCTTCAATATCTTATTGACCAGGGTACCCAAGTCTCTTTATACATCTGTACTTTCCAACATCTCACCATTTAAAAAAATACTCTGCACGTGGGTTCCTCTGACCAAAGTGGATAACCTTACATTTATCCACAATATATTCCATCAGCCAAATCCTTGCCCAATCATTAAGCCTGTCCAAATCCTGATGAAGATGTTTTGCATCTTCCTCACAACATATAATCCTCATTTTCTTGTATCATCTGCAAATTTGGAAATGATAAATTTAGTCCCCATCTCTAAATCGTTGTTATTTTCGGAAACAAACTTGGGATCAGGTACTGAGATAACAAGGTGTAGAGCTGGATTAACACAGCAGGCCAAGCAGCATCAGAGGAGCAGGAAGGCTGACGTTTCAGGCCTAGACCTTTCTTCAGAAAAAAAAGAATTAATACAGAGATGGAGGATCAGATACTGATCCTTGCCTAACCCTATTAGACACAGTCTGCCAACATGGGAATGCTTCATTTATTCCTCTTGTCTGTTTTCTGTGTGTTCACCAATCATCAACCCATGCCATTATTTTATGTCCTACACCATGTGCTTTAACTTTGCAAATCAAACTCCTGTGGGGTCCTTCTCAAAACCCTTCTCGAAATCCAAATGTACTCCATCCTTTAACTTCCATTTCTCAATTTTGTGAGTAACATCCTGAAAAGCTCCAACAAGTTGGTAAAACACAATTATCCATTCACTACTTCGTGGCGACTGTACACCATCAAATCATTTTTATCCAAGTGTCCATTTGTCACTTCCTTTATGATAGAGTCTGGCACTTTCCTTACTACTGATGTGAGCTGATGGATCAGTGGTTCACAAATTTTCCCCTTTCTGTTTCCATAAACAGTGGGGTGACATTTGCAAGCTTCCAGTCTGCAGAAATCATTCTAGAGCATCTGGGATTTGGGAACATAATTACCAATGCATCATTTACCTCTACTGACACATTTGCCGACAATTTAGAATGTAGACTATCAGCTGTTGGGGATTTATCAATTCTATGTATTTCTCCAGCACAACCTGCTTACCAATGCTAATTTCCTTCAACTCCTTGTTCTCCCTTCTCACTGGGATCTCTATTTCAGGTACTTTTCTTGTATTTTCCTCAGCAAAACAGTCACAAATTACACATTTAGCTTCTCTGCCATTTATCCAGTTCCTCATCTAAATTCGCCAAACTCTGCTTTTAATGGGTCCTCATTTGCCTCTGCCAATTTTTTTGTTTAAATACCTGCAGAAGCTTTTCAATTTCATGTTTTCTTTGTTAGATTGCATTTGTGTTCCATTCTTTCCCTTTCAGTCTTAAGTTCCTCCTTTGTGGAATGCTTAAAAAATTCCAAGCCTCAAATTCTAATGATATTGGCCACTTTAAAACCTTATTGTTTTTATCCCAAAAGTCTTTAACTTCATTTTGTCAGCTAAAGTTGATCTGTCTTTTTTCGAGTGGAATATTTTCTTGCTGTTAGGCATGAAACAGGTCTTTATGACTGTCCGTTGCCTGTATACTATCCTGCCTTTTAATGTACTTCCCCAAACCGGCTCTGCCACTTTGTGCCTCTCTCTTTCATAACTTTCCTGATTCAACCTTCCTTCAGATTGAGATACCTCACTTCCAGCCATAAGGTATAATTCTATCAAATTTCTGATCCTTCATCCCAGAACCTTAAGTTCTTAGTTTCTTTAGTTTCTTCAAAAGAACCTTTAAAAGGTTCTTTTAAAGAAACATCATTAATTAGCTCTTTTTCATGACATTACGTTATACCCAAAATAACCCGTCGTCTGGTCAGCTCTTCAACATGCTGCTCGACAAAACCAATCATGGTCATGGTAGCTTGCAGTATCATAAGTTTTGGGAACAACACGGCAGTTCTCAGGATTTGTGGAAGCCAGCCAATCCTGCTGACATCCATTTTAGAGACATAGAGTCTGACAGCACGCAAAGGGGCCCTTTGTCCCATCACGCCTGTGCTGGTCAGCAAGTATCTATCTGTCATGCTCCCATGTTCCTGCACTTCACCTGGAAGTCTTGTGGGGTCTGGCATTTCAAGTGATCATTTGAAAAGATTCTAAAAGTTTTCTGCAGGATCACTGTCTGTGGGTGAGATAATTCCATGGGAGGGGGATTTATCAATCACAGACTGTTAACTCTCAATCTATGCAATGTTAAGCTGATATTTGGATAGCAACTGTGGAGATTCTAAAATGAAAAGATTTGAATACAAGATAGAAATGATGAAATTTGCAGAGTATTCCTTGTTTAGATCCTCAGTCAGTATCTCACCATTTGCTTCTTTCTCACAGAACCTGTGTCTGTTCCGATCATTCAATTTTTATCACCATCAAATATCTTGTGCTTTGAGAACTCAGTTTCTGTCTCCTGTGAGTCTGCCCAGGGATCTCTTCCCATTCAGTACACATGGTATGAAAAGACCCCGTCTAAAGACTCAAAGATCTCTCACACCAGTAAACTGGACCTACATTGTCAATCCTTCAAACAGCAACAGCATCGATATTACTGCACAGCGTCAAATACTCAGGGAGAAAAGCTCAGTGAAATGGTTACAGTGTCAATCATCCACAGATCAGAGAGCAACTGCAGTTTTGTGGCACAAATTGGGAGCCGTGGTAAATATTCGTTTAAGCTTCTTGAACTGTAGTTGTGTTTTTTCAATGAATGTCTGCATTAATCAGATACAAGATATCTTCTCCCTTGTGAATATGTTATTATCAAACCGAATGGCTTAATGTTCAAAAAGGAGTCAATTTAACGGCATATTCTTGAGTTAATAAAGGGTGAGACTGATTGTCACTAAACCTTTAAAATTCAGTGGCCTTCATCAGTGCCTCTCACTTTTGAACTGCTCTTCAGTGACCCTGAAATTGTGCTGTGTGACTACTTGCAAATCCTACATTAAGCTCCATTTTGGGCTTATTTTGTACAAATCCTATTGCTGGACAGATTTGACTGTTGCTGCCAAGCAACTCTTCAACTGAGTGCACACTGAAAGTTACATTTCTCAGAGAATGCTGTTTTCTCTGGTACAATTGGATGCACAGGAAATTGATTCCATCACACACTGTATGAACAGATGTAGTGGAGAGATTCCTCTGTACTCAGTGGCAACTCAGAGAGTCATAACAGCACAGAAACAGACCCTTCGATACAACCAGTCTGTGACGAGCATAATCCCAAACTAAACTAGTCCCACCTGCCTGCTCTTGGCCCATATCCTTCCAAACCTTTCCTATTCATACACTTCTCCAAATGTCTTTTAAACGTTGTAATTGTACCCACATTCATCACTTCCTCATTCCACATGCGAACCACCCTCTGCGTAAAATATTTGTCTCTCCTGTCTTTTCTAAATCTCTCTCCTCTCACCATAACAATGTATTCCCTCATCTTAAGTCTCTCATCCTCGGGAAAAGATAATTACCATTAACTCTAGCTGTACCTCTCATTATTTTATGAACTTCCACAATCGTCTCAACCTCCTACAGTCCAGAGAAACAAGTCCCAGCCTTTCCAGCCTTTCTTTATAACGCAAACCTTCCATACCCAGCAACAAACTGGTAAATTTCTTCTGAACCCTCTCCAGCTTGATAATATCCTTCTTTTAATTCAGTGACGAGAACTGGATACAACATCCAGAAGAGTCCTCACCAATGTCCCGTACAGCGTCAACATGACCTCCCCTCCCAACTCCTGTACTCAAAGGACTGAGTAATGAAGGCAAGCGTGCCAAAAGCCTTTCTAACCACCCTGTCTATATGTGACCCAAACTTCAAAGAATTATGTACCTGCCCCCCTCGGTCCCATTTGATCAAATCCCTTTGTAATCTCAGAAAAGCTTCTTCACCGTCTTCTTTTTATTCATTCATGGGATGTGGGTGTCAGGGGCTGGGCCACCATTTATGACCCATCCCTAATTTCCCACAGGGCAGTTAAGAGTCAATGACATTGCTTTGAATCTGGAGTCACACGTAGGCCAGCCCAGGTAAGGACAGCAGTTTCCTTCCCTAAAGGGCATTAGCGAACCAGATGGTTTTTTCCGAAAATTGGCAATGGGTTCTTGGGCATCATTGGACTCTTAATTCTAGATATTTACTGAATTCAAATTCTACCATCTACCACGGCAGGATTTGATCCCAAATCCCCAGAATGTTACCTGGGTGTCCGGATTACAAATGGCACAGGATGGGAGGCAATGACCTTGTGGTATTATCACTAGACTGTTAATCAAGAGACCTTGACAACACTCTGGGGATCTGGGTTCAAATCCTGCTAGGGCAGATGGCAGATGGTGGAATTTGAATTCAATGAAATATCTGGAATTAAGAATCTAATAATGACCATATATCAATTGTTCGGAAAAACCCACCCGGTTCACTGATGTCCTTCAGGGAAGGAAAACTCCATCCTTACATGGACTGGCCTACATGTGACTCCAGACGCAGAGCACTGTGGTTGTCTCTGAACTTCCCTCTGGGTAATTAGGAATGGACAATAAATGCTGTCTAGCCAGCGACATCTTATCTTGCACTTGAATTATCAAAAAGTCCAGCAATAATATCATGAGGCCATTCCCTCCCATCTGTGCCATCAATTTTGGTGCTGTCTGCAAACTTACTAATCATGCCCTCTGTATTCTCATCCAAATCATTTACATAAATGACAAACAAATGAGGACCCAGAACTGATCCCTATGGAACACTGCTGGTCACAGGCCTCCAGTCCAGAAAGCAACCCTCCACCATTACTCTCTGTCTGCTGATATTAAGGCCCATTATATATCCAATTGGCAAGCTCAACCTGAATCCTATGTGAACTAACTTTTCTAATTTGTCTACCATGTGGCACCTCATCAAAAGCTTTAACAAAATGCAAATAAACATCTACTGCTCTGCAGTCTTTTTGGTAATTTCCTCAAAAAAATCAAGCAAGTTTGTGAGACACAATTATCCTTGCAGAAAACCATACTGACGATCACCAATCAATTTTTGCTTCTTCAAATGTCCATACATTCTCTTTTTTTATAATCACCGCCAAAAATTTTCCTATAAATGAAGTTCAATTCACAGGTCTACAGTTCCACAGTTTCTCCTTACAACCTTTCTTAAACAAAGGTACAACATTAGCCACCCTCCAGTGATCAGGCACCTCACCTGTCGTTATCGATGATCAAATATTTCTGCAAGGAGTTTTGCAATTTCCTCCCTTACTTCCCACAACATTTTGGGATATATTACATCAGGTCCAGAGATTTAGCTACCTTCATATTCTCTAAGACCTCCTGAACTTCCTCTTTTGTAATGTGAACTGTTTTTAAAACATCAAAAACATAAAACATTTCCTTCAACACATTTGACAAATTCCTCACTATCCGATCCTTAAACACTGTGGTAGTCCCAGTCAATGTTTGGAAATTTAAAATACCCCCATTTTTACAACCTTATTCTGTTTACATGTATCTGAGATATCCCTACATATTTGTTTCTCAATTTCTCTCTTACTCAAAGTTTTTGAGTTCCTGCAGGCCTGGCACTCCAACCGGAACTGCATTAACAAACATGTAGAGCTGGACTCCATATACGAACCACTAAGAAACAAACTCGGAAATGATGCCATCGACCCCAGCAAACCGAGACACATAACTAACAGTGGGACAGAACACTGACGCTTCACTGGAGGCGCACTGATGGTGTTACCTAGTATGGTGACGAAATGTTTGCAAACAAACTTACCAGCTCGGCGAGCAAGTCAACAATGGCATTCCCTCTTACTATTGGTGGGAGGGCCGATAGTGCAATCGCATCAAAGTGATCGTTCCTTTCTTATTTGTAATTTCTACCCATATATTTTCACTGAATGATTTTTCAGAAATATCTTCCCGAGTTACCGCAGTAATGTATTCCTTAAACAAAAACATTACCCCCACTTCGCCCCCCGTACCAATAAAACCCCCTTTCTTGCCTCCTTTCCTGTCCTTCCTATACAATCTCAAACCTGGAACATTGAGCTGCCAGTCTTGTTCATCTCGAGCAGAGCGAGCGCGGACTGAGTCCTGGAAGCGAGTCACAGCCGGAGCACAGAGCGGGTGCAGATTGAGCCCAGGTCAGCCGGTGGGGGACGAGTCCGGGAGGGAGGACAGCAGATGGAGGCAGCGAAGCCTTGTGTTCTGAAGCCTGGTGGGGAAGGACTCAGTGAAAAGGAGGATAATTAGAGTACTTTATAGAAACCTTTTATTCTCATTCTGGACTTTTTAAACTTTGTATTCCCATGCCAGTCTTTTTTTCACTGTTTCAATTCTGTAACAATACTTGAACTATCTGCACCTCGGTATTCTGTACCGAAGATTGTGCCATGGTGCAACATTACACACTTTTCACTGCAATCATTCGAGTGCACATGACAATAAACATTACTGTACTTTATTCTCTCAGTCAAGTTTCTGTAATAGCTATGATGTCCCAATCCCATGTTTGTAAACATGCAGTTCATCAGCCTTACCTGTAAGACTCTTTGTAGTGTTGTTCTTCAGAGTTACTACATACTCTGGCTCTCCCTTGACTTTCTTTTCTCATTGACATGCTGCCCTCACATTCAGAGCCTGCTCCATCAATCCTTCCAGTGAGACTGCTCCTCAGAATTCCTCCACTCCCACTGTCTGTTAGTATAAAGTCTCCCTTCATGGAGCGAGCAAATCTCCCTGCTAAGATATTTGTCCCCTTCCAGTTCAGCTTGGACCCATCCTTTTAAATCAGGTGTTTTCTATCTCAAAAGACATTCCAATTGTCCAGAAACCTGAATCCCTGAACAATACACCAGCTATTCAGCCGTTGGTTTATCTCCTCTATCCTTTTGTTCCTTCCCTTGTATGAAATGTACCTGATTGTATTGAGAGTTATTTTCTGTTTGAAGGACTCATTGTCTTTTCAGGTTCAACTGTAACGCCAGCAAAAAATAAAGTGACAGGAGTTTTGGGAAGAGCGATCACAATAGAATGTCACTATGACAAATGGTCACAATTATATGTGAAATTTTGGAGTCGCCAGTGCTCTGTTTTAGTAAAATCAAATGACCATCATGGACAGCAAGGAAGAATATCGATCATCGATAACAAGACACAAAATATATTTTCTGTTACAATGGAGGATCTTCGCTCAGATGATGCAGGATGGTACAGCTGTGGTATTGACCGATCTGGCCACATTTCAGTGTCTGCTGTCGAGCTACAAATATCTCACGGTATATTTCTCAGTGATATCGTTAATTATTCTCTATTGAGATGTTTTATCGATGCTTTATCTGTGAGAGAACATAATCTCAAACTAGTCCCACCTGTTCCTGGTCCATATACCTCCAGATCGTTCCTGTTAATGTATCTAGCCAAATGCTTTTTAAACATTGTAATTGTACCCACATCCACCACTTCCTCAGGAAGTTCACTCCAGATGCGAACCACGCTCTGTCTAAAAATTTGCCTCTCCTGTCTTTTCTAACTCCCCCCCGCTCACCTTAAAAATGTGTCCCCTAGTCTTGAAATCCCTCACCCTCGGGAAAAGACAATTACCATGAACTTGTCTGATCCTCATCATTTTACAAACTTCAATCAGGTCACCTCTCAACCTGCTACACTTCAGGGAAAAAAGTCCCAGTCTATCCAGCCTTTCTTCACAACTCAAACCTTCCATGCCTGGCAACATCCTGGTAAATCTCTTCTGAACCCTCTCCAGCTTGGCAATATCCTTCCTATCACTGCGCAATCAGAACTGGACACAATATTCCAGAAGAGGCCTCACCAATGTCCTGTACAACCTCAATATGACTTCCCAACTCCTGTACTCAAAGGACTGAGCAATGAAGACAAGTGTGCCAAACGCCTTTTTCACAACCCTGTCTCTATGTGATGCAAACTTTGAAGAATTATGTACCTGCACCCCAGGTCCCTCTGTTCTACAACACTACCCAAGGCCCTACAATTAATTGTAACCTCTCAGATCTGAGCAAGTCCCCTGAAGAGGAAGAGCCAGGCTCCAGTCTGGGACAGGTTTTCAGTCCTGAGACAGACAGATCGGGCTCTCGGATGTGTTATAATCAGTTATTCTGAGACTTTTTCAGCAGATTTCCTGCCAACAACCTGTTTGCTGGTTTTAATCTAGCTCAGTGATATCACTTTTGGGGAATGGCCATGCACTGTCTTTAGTAGAATATCACTCTGACCTCGATCGAACAGCAGATTGGATTATTACACATTACTTCATAGCACATTGCTTTATAACTAAGGCACACGATTGCCTCTTGCAAAACAATCTGGATCAAATTAGATTACGTACATTATAAATTCCGCTGATGTGAAGGACAATCACTGAAACACTGCACATTCTGTGGTGATCACATGTGAACTTGTAGGACACAAGGAGAACCTGGTTAGCTCCTCCCATGAGTTGTCCTCAGAATGTATCTGGTCACCGATGTGTTCTGATTACTCTCTTTACAGATAAAAGGGAAAATGTAACTCCACACCAATTCACTCCAATGGAACAGTCATCTAACTTCATAAACTCAGTTACTGATTGCACTGAAGTGCTCATCTCAGTCAAATAAGCACATTTGAACATCTCACAGGCATCAAACTTCTTTAAGTCTAAAATAGGTTGCTGTAAAGTAAACCCTAACCCTAATGACAGCTCTAATCCTATCCCCAACCCTAATCCCAACCCCAAGCCCAACACTAACTCTCACCCTGACCCTAATATTGGGCAGCATTCAATTCAGTGAAAACATGAAACTCAAAATATTATGGCTTCAACATATTGAACCTGGGCACATTGAAGTAGCCAGTAAACCCGACACAAGATCCATTTATGCAGCATTGCGAGGTTTCAGAACCCCAGAAACGCTAATTCTCATCTCCCTCTGAATTTTTGAGTTAAAATATTCTTTTCAGTTGCAGTCAAGTGGGACAAAGCACATTTATACTCCCTGTATAAGGCCTGAAAAGTTGTAACAGATATCTGACAATTTATTCTCTTTTACTGCTCCATTTTAGTGTAAGGCTCTCTCCAACAGCTTTCCATTTGGGAATGAAACGATTAGCCAGCTAAAGGCTTGGAATCCGGCTATCAGCTACTGATAGAAAATATAGGCTCTGATTTCCACATTGACACATGCCCAGTGTCATTGCATTTGTCCTGATTTAGAGCCTTCCCGTGTTCTGTTATAATAGTAGACATGGGAATTCACATTACTGGGAGGCTGGAGAGACATGGACAGGTCGACACGTTTGGGATATTTGAACATACACACCCTGGATGAGATGTGGAAATGTTGGAAATAGGAACAGTGTTTAAATGCTGCTCAGGCAGTGTCTGAATGTCTGCTTCTTTTCCACAGAACCTGTCTCTGTTCCTGTACTTAAATTTTTATCATCTCCACCAAATGCCTCATGTTCTGGAAGCTCATTGACAATCTCCTGTGAATCGGTCCACGGATCCCTCCCCATTCAGTACACATGGTATGAAAAGACCCTGTCTGAAGATTCAAAGATCTCTCACACCAGTAAACTGGATCTGCATTGTCAATCCTTCACACAGCAACATCATCGATATTACTGCACAGCGTCAAATACTCAGGGAGAAGAATCCAGTGAAATTGTTAATGTTTCAGTCATCCACAGATCAGAGGAGAACTGCAGTTATGTAGCACATATCAGCACCAGTGGTAAGCTATACTGTAAACAAACAATATAATTGCTGAGATAACAAGGTGTAGAGCTGGATGAGCACAGCAGGCCAAGCAGCATCAGAAGAGCAGGAAAGCTGATGTTTCAGTTCTGGACTCTTCTTCAGAAAATTCAATATATCCATCAGTGGCATGACGTTATGTTCCATGGTCATAGCACACAGTTACGTTATCCTCTACCCACAGAGGTAACAAATGACACGTGGAGGGTATTAGTCCTGGTCCTGCTGGTTCACAACTGGCCAACTTGTACAGATTCCGTCTTCTCCAGAATGGGATACACTGCCTCCAGAGTCTAAATCCTTCTCTCCCCACAATCAGGCAGCTGAGCCGCTCCTGGTGCCATGGATTTGGCTGTCACTACATTCTTCAGAGAACACATCTCCCCAGCAGTGTCCAAAAGGGAATGTCTATGGCAACAGGATACATTGCTGATTTGTCAAAGCAAAATCTTCCAGAAAGCTAGATGCGGGTTATATTCCTGCAGTCAGTCTGAAAAATTGCATCTGGGCAAATTTACAGTATCTGGTCTTTCAGTAGATCTGAGCAAGATCACTTAGTTGAATATTAAAAAGATTATAAAATATCCCAAAAATATGGATAACATTTGCAGACATTACAGTAACCCCTGAACAGTAAAACGTGATTGCATTGACTGAGTCTAAAGCATTAACAGCCCTTTGTTGCTAAAGTTTCTTCACTCCTGCAATGCAGAAAATCAATCTGTACAGCGCCAATTCCCACAGGCAGCAATGTGAAAATAACACGATAATTTACTTTTAATTGGGGGATAAATATTATTCAGGGCACTTGGAATACCTATACTCCTCTTCTTCAAGACAATGCCATGGGTCAAGCAGAGTTGGCAGATGTAGTCTCAGTTTAACATCTCATCGACGAAGGTAGCACTGCCAACACTGCAGCACTCCTTCACCAACGCATTGAACCAATTGCATTCAGGTTTATGCTCAAGCCTTGGCCCTGATGTAAGTAATTATAGGGGATGTCAGGATTGGAGTCCATTGATAGGCTCAAATAGGTAATGCTGTATTACCATCTGTAAGAAATGGGAAACAATTAGAAACTGCCATGAAAGATTAGTCACTGGCAGTTCAGAGTGGGATTGTTCTGGTAGTGGGGCTGTGGGGATGACACAGAGATTACACCTTCCAAATCCATTATATCAGCTAAAGCTTCCATTTGACAATGTTGCTGTTTTGGTTAACTAGAGTAAAAACGAGGTTAATCTGAAAGTTATTCATTTGTTTCAACAGGAGCTGATTACCGTTCTGAAACTTCATCAGTATCGGTGACAACTACAAATTCAAAAGTCATGCCTCAACTTGATATAAGGTACAATTATCACATCGTTAGGGTTTGACACCTTCCACATGAGTGATTAAATCCTCTTGAACAATGTCTTGTTAATCATGAAGGAAATTATTTCTTATTTCTCAATGTAGATCCCAGAATGGAAATGGGGCCGGACTGACATCAGGCTGTAGCATTAGCTTCTTAACAAAGTGTGCTATGTGCACTTATCAGTTTGGTGTGGAACTAATGGAAAAGTTGTTCTTATGTGGGTGAAAATGAGAAATTACATCAATAAATCTGCTCTGCCTTGGTGGTATCACTTATGAGGAACATCTTGCAACTTTGGTCAAGTTTGCAGTGAGGAGGCCTTCTTCTTGATGGTATTCCCATTGAGGTGTGAAGAAATATCAGACACAGAACACTGTAGGGGCACAGATAGAATCATAGAATCATACAACATGGAAACAGATTCTTAGATCCAACTCATCCACAGTGACCAGACAGCCCAATCTGACCCAGTCCCAATTGCCAGCAATTGGCCCATATCCCTACTAAACCCCACCTATTCATATACTCATCCAGATGCTTTTTAAATGCTGTTATGTATCACCTCACCCAAGTAAATCAAAATATAACATGAGTCCATATTTGCCATGTTGGGATTGTTTAAAGACCTGCTGATGAGAGTTCAAGACTGGCATGTTTCAGTAAGGAGGAAGGATAAGATTGACAAAGTAAGGGACCCTTGCATCATGAGGGAGGTTGTGAATTTATTCAAAGGGAAAAAGAAGCTTATGTAAGGTCTAGCATTCTAAAATTTGACAGGGTCCATGTGGAATATAAAGAAAGGAGGAAAGAACTCTAGGAGGGTATTAGGAGTGTAAGAATGGTCCATAGAATGACCTTGGACAGTAGGGTTAAAGAGAATCCCAAGTCATTCTGTAGATTAGTTAAAAACAAGAGGATAAGTGGGGAGAAGTTAGGAATACTCAACGATAAAGGAGGGAGCTTCCGCTTCGAGGCAAAGAATGTGTGTTACATCCTAAATGAGCATTTTGCATCAGTATTCACTCAGGAAAAGGATATGGAGGATAGAGAGATTTGTGTTGAGCATGCTCATAATCTAGGGCATTTTGAGATCAAGAAAGAAATGGTGTTGAATCTCTTGATGATTCCACTAAAGTGGGTAAGTCCCCAGGGCCTAACGGTATGTACTCCAGGTTATTGAGAGAAGCAAGAGAGGAAATTTCAAGGGCCTCGACCAAGATCTTTATATCCTCACTAGCCACTGAAGAGGGCCTGGAGAATAGCTAATGATGTTCCTCTGTTCAAGACGTTTTCAGAAGATGTCCTGTCACCAACCTATTTGCTGGTTGTCTGGCCTGCTGACACCATTTGACAAGATTGTGCACGTAATATCTGGAGCTAGGATATCAGTTTGATCTTGTGTAAACAGCAGATAGGTAACCAATATGCCTCTAGCAGGTGAAATTATGAATTGCAATCTCAGACTAAAGGGAACGATGTCAGACGTTGAGAACTGAAGTGTTGAAGTTACAAGGACAGGCAAAGTGCAGATTTTAACAGATACACACATAGAACCTTCAAAGAACATCATCTTAAATGGACAGCTGCTGGTCTCCATGCACACCTTTGACAAAGGGAATTTACCTGTGAAGCACTTTGAGTTTTCCTGAGTTTGTGGAATGTTTTGTATCAATGCGCATTATCATTCCAATTCAAAACAAACTCGAGATTAAAATATATCGAAGGCAATGATCTGAGCGCTCACTAGAGAAGGCCGCCCGATTCCTGCCTGCAACAAGAATCGTTAAAATAAAATATTCAGTAAATCCACTGCTGCTGAGTGACGATTCCTGAGTGAGATGATTTACTTCTGGAAGCAAAGTTGTCTTGTTGCAATTTTATGGGTCCTCGGTGAGACCATAGCTGGAGTATTACGCACAGTATTGGTCACTTTCCCTGAGGAAAAATGCACTTGCCTTAGAGAGAGTGCAACAAAGGTTCACCAAATGAATTCCTGGGATGGAAGGATTATCCTCTGAAGAAAGATTAAATAAACCAGGATTATATTCTCTTTAGTTTCAAAAAATCTCATACAGACACACAAAGTATTTCTAGGGTTCAACAGGGTAGATGTGGGAAGATGTTACTAATGGCTGTTGGGTTTAGAACAAAAGAAAACAATCTTAGAATAAGGGGCAGGCCATTTCAGACAGAGATAAGGAGGAATATTTTCACTTCAACTTTGATATTGACTAACCATTATAAATTGATGCTGCTGTTTCTGTTAGCGTTGCATTGCAATAACAATAAATGAAGAGATAAATCAGAAAGGTTTATCAGCATGATGACGTTAGAAATTTCTTATTTCAGATGATAATTTATCAGGACAGTTGGGTTTACACAATGTTGTTAGTTTCCTAACAAAGCTGCGATTTTTGTTGATAGGAATTGAAAATAAGAATTCAGTGCTTTGTGTTTGCCACCTCTCAGAGGTTTTCATTATCCATGTTGCTCCTTCACAATTCACCAAATCCCATGGAGTTGTACTCGTCACACTTCAACAATCATTGATCCTGTGCTTTCTGCAGTATCACTACCAGGGACATTACATTCTCTGTCATCTTCTCCTCCTCCGTTCTCTCACGTTATCCATTATTCCCAATCTGAGAGGGTGAAAGGCAGTCTGGTTCCAGCTGGTTAAGACTTACCTGTTAGAAGGTGCAAGGAGCAGTGTGCGATGATGTCATTCTCAGTTCCTCGCTCACTGAAGACACATCTCATCATTGTAATATTGCACAGGCCGCAGTGCCTCCCGCAAATATCGAACGACGTCTATTAATCCTTGTGTATATCATTGTGCTGAGCATTACAGGGTGTGCTTCTCAAACTTGTTTCATTAATCTTCATTGAAAGATCAAAATAAACTAAACTGAAATTTGTTTTTCATGCTTAAGTCTCTTATTGTGCTATTTTCCTTTACTTTAACATATTGAGATGACAGTGCAAACAGGGAATAATTGTTTAAAACGTGAAGTAGTCTTGTTTCCATCAAATAATTTTGTGTGTCTTCCCTTTTACACAGTTACGTTGCCTGGAATATGATACGATGGGTGCTCTTCACTCTCCTTGTGATTTCAGCTGTTTCAGTTACATTACACACTCGAAAACATAAGGTGAGGATTACAGACTCTATAAGAACCATTTTGAGCACTTTGCAAATACTCCATCAATTATATCCCACTCCATAGGTGTTTGGAAACAGGGAACACAGTTTCATTATAAGGGATAGTCCTTTTAAGGACCAGAAGAGGAGGAATTTCCTCACTCAGAGGGGGTCAGACTTTGAATTCTCTTCCCCTGAGGACGATAGAAGCTGAATCATTGAGAAAGTTTCAGACAGAAATTGCTAGAATTCCAGGTACTAGAATTTCTAGTGAAGTGAAAAGATACGGGGAAATTTCAGTGATATAATGTTTAAGTAACCGATCAACCATGATGTAGTTAAATTGTGGATTCTGCTTGAGGGCAGAATGCCAGTCTCCTGGGTACATTTTCTGTGTTTCTTTGACCAGATTTCAAACACATTATTCAGAGATATTTTAAACAATATGAACCTTTCATTGCTGTCTGGATGAAACAATGTTATTTGCAGAGAGTATGAATTTTTTTTCAAAATGTGTGTAATTTCGATAAAATAAAGTAGATTACTTGTGGGCAGTGTCTGGCTTCTTGATCCTTATTGAAGCAGCATCCATCCAGAAATGATTGGATCCCTTAATCCAGAATACCTCTCAATCAATCAATTTTCACTTTATCACTGAAAGGACCTATCACATAATGTCTGCAGTCCCTGTCATGACATCAAGATATTTAAAGCGCTTGAAGTTCATTGGAGTTATTTGCAGTTCTTTAGATGCTCCATTCAGACATCATAAGACTCAATGCAGAATAATTTTGACAAATGACTGAAAGTCTCCCAAAATCAATGAACGTTCTTCTAACAGAATGTATCCAATCTATTTTTATGACTTCAATATGTTCCATCTACTTTAAATTTCCTGGATTTATTTGCATTATGCAGGCGTCATGGCGGAGAATTTGTAAGCAGCTGAATAGCCAGACAATCTGTTGAGAACATTTTTGTTTTTCAGACAGTATCCTGGCATTTTTCATCTTCCCCAGAACAAACAGCTAGAACTTTCCGTTAATCCATCACCTGACAGAAGATTAGGACTGTACGATGTTGGATTGTCAGTCAGAATGAACGAACCAAACTGTGGAAGATTGAGTTCATTCTGGGCAAGCGTGAATTCATCCACTTTGAATCTGAGAAAGACAAACCAGATCACTTCTCATTCATGAGATGGCATGAAGGAATAATAAACCTCCGTGTGTCCACAAATCATAAAAATTAGTTGTGCAGACACAGAAACTAATGGAGAAAGTTAATGGAATGTTGGACTTTATTTCAAATAGAGAGGAAGTGATGTCTCAGTTATGTAGAGCCTACTGGAAATTCTGTTTTGGCAGCAAAACCCAGAAAAGAAATGCTCACCTGGGGAAGGATACAAGTATTTCTAAAATTCTGTTTCAAGGGGACATTGTTGACATTTGAAAAGGTGAATGAAATGTTGACCTTTATTCCAAGAAGATTGAAATTCAAAGCTGTAGATTTTGTATGGAGACATGGTGAGCCCCTGTTGAGATTTACAGAGATGAGATCATCGAGTATTGGGAAAGATTATAAAGTGGCATGGGCCCGTGACTGGAAAATGAGGGTGAGCGGAAGATCAGTCCAATCTCATCCAATTGGTTGGTGCAACAGGCTCGAGGAGTCGAATGAGCTACTCCTGTGCTCGCTTTCTATCAAAGTTATCCAATGCAGAACCCTCTCGTCTTCTAGTCTAGTTATCAATCAGTCAAAATATGGAAAAGAAAGAATTGGGAAAGGGTAAAAGGGCATAGGTCCAGCGTACATTTGTATAAAATGAATTTGATAGAGTAGCTATTTCAATCTATCTCTGCTGCCATTGTTCACCTTCTCAGCTGCAGGGAAACATTAACTACTTGTGACAAAGTGGCATTCAAATACCAAATATTTTCATCCATATTTCAACGGCGATGCAGAGGGCTGTGTGATCTAGACACAGGTACAGTTTATCACAAGCTTCACCTCAAATTTTTTCCTTTTCCAGAATTTTGAACAGAGATAACATGTAAAATAAGGTACCATTCTCCATCTCAAGAAACCCAGCGTTTTTTTTTATTTCCCCAGTTACTGAATGGACACATTTGAACAGAGTGGGAAATGAAAATTCTCTGCGACTTCAACATGGTCTGGAATTTCCCAATCTGATGGAATATGAATTTTTTTACCTCACTTTGAACATTTATTTTTCTAATTCTACAAAATGAAATTTTGTTATTTAATTATTTTGGCGATTACATTCGAGGACAAGAACCAAAATCTGAACCTCTGAGGTCTATATCTACATCTGGTTAATGCTGATGCGTGTGCCAATGTGTTGTGCACAGTTAAACTCCTTGCTCAATGTTCTTTGATATAATTTGTGCCCAATAGAAGGTGAATCTTCAAGAAATGAGCAATTTGAATGATTTGTTCACTGGAAATCAGTGACACCAATGAATTGTTTTATTTTCACGTGGGATAGATCAATGTTCATTTTTAACAGGAGAATGGGAGACCCTCCTGTATAAATAGGAAAGTGGGTGGAATTTTTTTCTCCCTGGAACAATGTGGGAAACAGCGAGAATTTGGGAAAATATGGCAAAAATGAGAAATCAGAGTCTCCTGTCAAGAAACAATTTTCTGATTATTCCTTTCAGTATTAAACTAAATGATCAGAATTTTGATATTGAGTGGCATTTGTGTCTCATTAAGAGGCAAACTTTCCAATTTATTGGATGATCTCATATACATGATCTCATCTCTGAAATCCCTTCCATTTCTCCTCCTCACCCTTCCCCACCTCCCCCCTGCCCTGCCAACCCGATCCCTGAAACTAGACAGTGCGAATTCACAACATGCAAATTACAGCAACGAACTGGCAGCTGCAACTTGTGGATCGATTGTCTCAAACTTCACTGAAGGTTTGGTTAGTAATGTTTCCAGGATATATCAGGGAAGTCTGAGGGAAGCTATCAAGTCAAGACTTTTTGTTCGACAGCATCGCTGAGGCAATGATTACAGTGAAAACAGGCGTTTTGAGATAAAAGGGACTGAGAGGGGACAAATAAGCAGTATAAGGTTTCTGCTAATCACAAGTACATACCTGAAGTCAGAATATGTACTTACAGTTAGAAAATGAGATCATGTTGTGATATGATTGGATAATATAATCACATGTACAAATTTGAATATGAGTAGATAATAAACTTAATGTAGTATTGTGTACTAACTGGGAAAGCAAGTAAGGTTAGAAAGAGTTGTGGGTTGGTAAATGTGTAACTGCTCAATTGGAAATTATAATTTGGAGAAAGTGTTGTTTGGAAGCTTGTTGTGTGTAAGAAGGGTCCAGACCCAAAACGTCAGCCTTCCTGCTCCTCTGATGCTGCTTGGCCTGCTGTGCTCATCCAGCTCTACACCTTGTTATCTCAGATTCTCCAGTATCTGCAGTTCCGACTATCTCTATTATATGTAAGAGTTGTTTTTGTTCTGAAGAATTGAGCTGTTCACCATTTTTGATGTGTATAGCCCTCATACATACATTAATAAATGTTTAAACAATGAAACCTGTCTGGTCTAAAGAGGGAAGAAAGTGTTAAAATCAGTTTTTCAGTGGGCTGTCCGTGAACATAGGACGCACCAGAGAGTCACATCTGCTGTGCTTTTCGCAAGGTCACTATCATTTTTGTCTCTACATGGGGAGGATTTAGGACCAACAAGAGCTTTGCAAGTCTCAAAGACATGGGGTCTGACAGTAAATGAGGGCCATAATGGTTGTGTAAAGAGAATGAACAGAACAGGGGCATGATAAAAGGTCATTGGGGTCACAGGGACTGCAACACAAAAGGAAGAGGGAACATTCTGCATCACTGGCAGAGCCTGCAAGTTACTCACACGTGTACAAGGTTGAAACCTCACAAGCTTTTGCCCAAAGTTAACCACACAGTAACTGTGCAACAATGTCTGACACCACTTGCAGAGTGGGGCAGAGTCAGCTCTTGTTTCTTTTCAGGAGTGGAGCTTCTTGTAGGGCAGCGTTGATTATGTAATGGGCAGCACTTTGTACAGCTTTTCTCAGCAGACCAAGAGGCACTTGGGGAGAATGGACATGTGAACTGACCATTGTACACCTCCCAGGCTTTAATTGCACTGCACTCATTGAATAGAATAGAATCTTGGAACCCCTGCAGTGCGGAAAGTGGTCATTCACCCATCAAATCTACACTATCCGTCCGAAGAGCATCCCACCCAAACCTACACCACACTCTATCCTGTAACCACCAATTTCCTATGGTTAATCCCCCTCGTCTGCACATCCCTGGACACTACGAGGCAATTTGTGTGGCCAATCCACCGAAACTTCACATCTTTGGACTGCGTTGAGAAACTGCTAAATAGAATGAGCCTTTCCCTCCAGAGACATGGGAAACAGCGAGTCCATACACCAGCTCCCAAGGCGGCTGTAAGTGTACAATGGTGTGTACTACACCCCAGCACAATCACTGCACGTTATGTTCAGCCTCAGTATTGCCCACATTAAAGTGTAACTGCTCGGCTGCAGCCATCTGCCTCACATTTCAAGATCCTGTAACGCCTGGTGCTATCCACAGTCAAAGTGTCAGTTGCTTGTGAGAAACGGGCAATTTGTGTCCATGACAATTCGTTTTACGCTTGGGTAGTCCCTCACTACCAACAATGTGGACTTACCATTGACCAGAAAATGAACTGGACTCACCATATGATTACAGTGGCGACAAGAGCAGCTCAGAATTTCGGAATACTGCAGCAAGTAACTGACCTCCTGACTCCGCACAGACTGTCCCCCAGGACACAAGAGAGGAGTGTGATGGAATACTCCGCACTTGACTGTATGAGTGCAGCTTCAACAACATTCCAGAAGTTAGACATCATCCAGAGCAAAGCAGCCTGCTTGACTGACACTACATGCACAAATATCCATTCCCTCCATGAATACCACCCCGCAGCAGCAGTATGTACCATCCGCCAGATGCACTGCATATATATACCAAGGTAGCGCCTTCCAAACTCGTGACCACTTCCATCCGGGAGGACAATGCGTTATATACATGGAAAAACAACACCTATAAAACCCCCTCCAAATCTCTAACTTTCCTGATTTGGAAATACATCACTGTTCATTCACTGCTCCTGAGTGCAAATTCCCTCCCATGTGGCACTGTGTGCCCACGTACGACACATGAACTGCAGTGGTTAAACATTGAAACAGAGAACCTGGAGTAGACCGTTTGACCTTCTAAGCCTGCTCTGCCATTCAATATTACCAAAGCTGATCATCAAATTCAACAGCCTGTTCCCACTTTTCCACCATAATGGTTGATCCCTTTATCCTGACATGCTATATCCAACTCCTCTTTGAATTGAAACATTGTTTTGGCCTCAACCGTTTTCTGTGCTCGCGAATTCCACAAACTCACCAGTTTCTGGATGAAGAAATGTTTCATCATATTATTCATAAATGGTTACACTGTACCCTTAGACTGCTGTCCCTGGTTCTGGGCTCCCCCATCATCAGGAAAATCCCTCCTACATCTACGCTGTTGAAACTTTCCAGGTTACTGTGAGATCACCCTCATTCTTCTGAACTCCAGTGAATATAATCCTAACGGATTCAATCTCTCTTCATACATTTGTCACGCCATCCCAAGGGTCAGACTGGCAGAAAGAAAAATCAAGCAGCATGCCTCAATTTGCCCACGGAAGCAACATGTCTCTCCCTGGCCTTACACTTATCCCCAGAACAACAAAGGTATCTACATCAAGCTCTGACTTATTGATTTCAGCTCCACCTTCAACACTATAATTCCAACAAATCCATCTCCAAACTCCAGGACATAGGTCCCCCTTCCCCCCAGCTGTAACTGGATACTTGACTTCCTGCCCATCAGACCACAGTCAGTAACGATAGGCAACATCACATCCCCCACAGTATTCCTCAACACCGGAGCACAGCAAGGCTGAGTACACAGCCCCCTATTGCAATCCTTACGCACACACAACTGCGTGACCAAATTGCAGACCAACTCCAATTACAGGTTTGCTGACAATACGACCATTCTACATGAGATCTCAAAGGGAACAAGGCAGAGAACAGGAAGGAGGCAACGTTCTTAATGTCTTGGTGTAAAGACAAAATAATGTCTTCAACAAAGACAACAAATGGATGGAACTGAGATAGTCGGCACTGCCGATGCAGGAGAATCTGAGATAAAACGTTGTGGAGCTGGATGAAAACAACAGGCCAAGCAGCATCGGAGGAGCAGGAAAGTTGATGTTTCGGGTCGAGACCCTTCTTCAGAAATGGGGGAGGGGAAGGGGATTCTGAAATAAATAGGGAGAGAGGGGGAGGCGGATAGAAGATGGATAAAGGAGAAGATAGGTTGAGAGGAGACAGTCAGGTCAAAGAGGTGGGGTTAGAACCAGTGAAGGTGAATGCAGTTGGGGATTTAGGTGGGGGATAGGTCAGTCCAGGGAGGATGGACAGGTCAAGGAGGCGGGATGAGGTTAGTGTGTAGGAGATGGGGGGGTGGGGGGTGCTTGAGGTGGGAGGAATGGTTAGGGAGTGGGGACTGGCTGGGCTGGTTTTGGGATGTCGTCGGGGGAGGGGAGATTTTGAAGCTTGTGAAGTCCACATTGATACCCTTAGGTTGCAGGGTTCCCAAGCGAAATATGAGATGCTGTTCCTGCAGCTTTCGGGTGGCATCATTGGGGCAACGCAGGAGGCCCAGGATGGACATGTCGTCCGAGGAGTGGAGGGGGAGGGGGGGGGGGCGGCGAGTTGAAATGGTTCGCGACTGGGTGGTATAGTTGTTTGTTGCGAACTGAGCTTAGGTGTTCCGCAAAGCGGTCCGCAAACCTCCTTCCCAAAATCCACAAACCTGACTGCCCTGGCCGACCCATTGTCTCCGCCTGCTCCTGCCCCACTGAACTTATTTCCACCTATCTGGACTCCATTTTCTCCCCCTTGAGCCAGGACCTCCCTACCTACATCCGTGACACCACCCACACTCTTCACCTCCTCCAGAACTTCCAATTCCCCAGGCCCCAACATCTCATTTTTACCATAGATGTGCAGTCCCTATACACCTGCATTCCCCATGCTGATGGCCTAAAGGCCCTCTGCTTCTTCTTGTCCCGCAGGCCCGACCAGTCCCCCTCCCCGACACCCTCATCCGCTTAGCTGAACTCGTCCTCACACTCAACAACTTCTCTTTCAATTCCTCCCACTTCCTACAGACAAAGGGGGTGGCCATGGGTGCCTGCATGGGCCCAAGCTATGCCTGCCTCTTTGTAGGATACATGGAACAATCCCTCTTCCAAAACTACACTGGTCCTATCCCCCATGTCTTCCTCCGTTACATTGATGACTGTTTTGGCGCTGCTTTGTGCTCCCATGAGAAGCTGGAACAGTTCATCCACTTCACCAACACCTTCCACCCCAACCTTAAGTTTACCTGGACCATCTCTAATACCTCTCTCTCCTTCCTGGACATCTCTGTCTCCATCTCTGGCCTCCACCTGGAAACCGATATCCATTTTAAGCCTACCGGCTCCCACAACTACCTAGAATACACCTCCTCCCACCCACCTTCCTGTAAAAAGGCCATCCCCTATTCCCAATTCCTTCGCCTCTGCCGCATCTGCTCCTGAGATGAGGCATTCCACTCCCGAACATCCCGGATGTCCTCGTTTTTCAAGGACCGCAACTTCCCCTCCACAGTGATCGAAAATGCCCTTGACCGTGTCTCCCGCATTTCCCGCAACTCATCCTCCACACCCCCTACCCGCTATAATAACCAAAACAGAATCCCTTTCGTCCTCACGTACCACCCCACCAACCTCCAGATCCAACGCATCATCCTCCGACATTTCCGCCATCTGCAATCTGACCCCATTACTGAAGACATTTTTCCATTCCCACCCTTATCTGCTTTCCGGAGGGACCACTCCCTCTGCGACTCCCTTGTCTGCTCCACACACCCCTCTAGCCCTACCCCCCCTGACACTTTTCCCTGCAACCGAAGCAAATGCTACACCTGCCCCTACACCTCCCCCCTTACCCCCATCCCAGGCCTCAAGAAGACCTTCCACATCAAACAGATGTTCACCTGCACATCTGCTAATGTGGTATCCTGCATCCGCTGTTCCCGTTGTGGCCTCCTCTACATCGGGGAAACCAAGCGGAGGCTTGGGGATCGCATTGCAGAACACCTACACTCAGTTCGCAACAAACAACTACACCTCCCAGTCGTGAACCATTTCAACTCGCGCCCCCCACTCCTCGGACGACATGTCCATCCTGGGCCTCCTGCGTTGCCACAATGATGCCACCCGAAAGCTGCAGGAACAGCATCTCATATTTCGCTTGGGAACCCTGCAACCCAAGGGTATCAATGTGGACTTCACAAGCTTCAAAATCTCCCCTCCCCCGACGACATCCCAAAACCAGCCCAGCTTATCCCCACCTCCCTAACCATTCCTCCCACCTCAAGCCCCACCCCCATCTCCTACACACGAACCTCATCCCGCCTCCTTGACCTGTCCGTCCTCCCTGGACTGACCTATCCCCCATATAAATCACCACCTACATTCACCTTCACTGGTTCTAACCCCGCCTCTTTGACCTGTCTGTCTCCTCTCAACCTACCTTCTCCTTTATCCATCTTCTATCCGCCTCCCCCCTCTCCCTATTTATTTCAGAATCCCCATCCCCTCCCCCATTTCTGAAGAAGGGTCTCGACCCGAAACGTCAACTTTCCTGCTCCTCCGATGCTGCTTGGCCTGCTGTGTTCATCCAGCTCCACAACGTTTTAGCTTAAATGGATGGAATTGTTCATTGACTTCAGGAAGCGGATTGAAGGGTACGCCCCTGTCCGCATCAATGGTGCTGAGGTGGAGATGGTCGCGAGAGTCAAACTCCTTGGGGTGATGATTACCAAACTTCTGTCCTGGTCCATCCGTGTTGGCACTACATGCAATAAAGCACTGCAACATCTCTAATTCCTCAGGAGGCTAAAAAAACCCCAGCATATCCATAAAGATTTTCACAAATTTTTACAGATGCACCAAATAAATTATATAATGTGGATGCATCACAACATGGTGTGGCAACTGCTCTTCCGAAGGCTGAAAGAAACTACAGAGAGTTGTGAACACAGCCCAGTCCATGGAGCAAACCAGCTTCCTGTCCATTGACTTCATCCATACTTCTCGCTGCCTCAGGAAAGAACAAAGAGAACAAAGAATAAAGAAAATTACAGCACAGGAACAGGCCCTTCGGCCCTCCAAGCCTGCGCCAATCGAGATCCTCTGTCTAAACCTGTCATCTATTTTCTAAGGGTCTGTATCCCTTTGCTCCCTGTCCATCCATGTACCTGTCCAGATACATCTTAAAAGACACTAACGTGTCTGCGTCTACCACCTCCGTTGGCAACGTGTTCCAGGCACCCACCATCCTCTGCGTAAAGAACTTTCTACGCATATCTCCCGTAAACTTTCCTCCTCTCACTTTGAACTCATGACCCCTAGTAACTGAGTCCCCCACTCTGGGAAAAAGCTTCTTGCTATCCACTTTGTCTATACCCCTCATGATTTTGTAGACCTCAATCAGGGCCCCCCTCAATCTCCGTCTTTCTAATGTAAATAATCCTAGTCGGCTCAACCTCTCTTCATAGCTAGCGCCCTCCATACCAGGCAACATCCTGGTGAACCTCCTTTGCACCCTCTCCAACGTATCCACATCCTTTTGGTAATGTGGCGACCAGAACTGTACACAGTACTCTAACAACAACATCTGTAACAATATAATCATAGACCCCTCCCCCTGAGTTCCAACCTCTCCCCGTCAGGCAGAAGATATAAAAGTTGTACATGTTCATGGACAGTTTCAAGAACAGCTTCTTCCCCTCTGTTACTAGACTTTTGAATGGCCCTCTTTAATGTTATTGTTGGCCTCTCTCTGCACCTTCTCAGCAGCTCTAATGTTGTATCCTGTTCTCTGTCCTGTTGCCTTGATGCACCTGCCTCGTACCATCTGCATAACTGCTTTTAATTAAGTGCCGCCCATGCCACCTCTGTGCCCTCAGTAATTTTTTCCTAACTCTCGCTCCCACTGTGCCTGAGTACAGTCCCACCTGCGACAGCTGGGGCGGAGGGAGCCTGCTCTGTATGGGCCCTGTTATCCCTGAAAACCTGGGTCGGGGTCTCTCAGTATTTCAACTGGAATGGCTCAGGCCAGCTTTAAACGTCCGGGCTCACTCTCACCGACTGGATCTTCTGCAATGGCTTGGCATCACAGGCAGGTAGGAGATGGAGAGGCCAGACATCACTGCCTGAGAGGAAACATTGAGGGATCTTCTGTGAGGCTTCTCCTCTCTATGGGTGCCTCCTGACAGCATCCTGTCTCCCTGAGAGGAAGGGGAACCTGGAGTGAAGTCAATAGCCATGTCTCACTCTCACCTCCTCAGTGATGTTGAGCACCAATGGCTACAGCGATGGAGTGTCGGTCCGTGCTCATATCCAGCAGACTCTGAGTGGGCTGGGCCTGAGTCTGAGTGACAGCTCCTACCTCTCCAAGGGGACGGCCAGACACACCGCCTGGGACTGATATTGGGACTAAATTTAAAATTATTTGAAATTAAAATTTAAATTGTGTAAAATATTTTTCATTCTAAAATTATTTCTATGAAAAATGTTACTAAGTTTAGCACTCTACATGTTTCTAGTTTATTCTAAATGAACACATATTCAGTTTTGGTCCATTCCATTAAATCCTCACATAAGTTCACATTTGATGAGAAATGCAATTGTGAAGTTGAGATCTGAAAAAAATGTTTCCACCCTTGTTGCATGCTTTGACGTTCATTGTGGTTTGACACTGTAAGAAAAATGTATGAATGTTCTCAAGGGGAATGTGTGACAGAAATGTACAAGGAGCCTAAGTGTTTAGTTACTTTTCTTTGCACATTGGAGAGGAGCATCCCTGGGGCAGGGCTTGCTGGATGCTAAATCCGTCAGTCCTGGTCCATTTAAAGGACATTATTTGATGCAGGTGGAACAAACAGCGGACAAATGTACAGGAGTCCTGCCTGAGCTTTATGTGGTCTATCAAGCCACACCCCCATCTCCTATCTGCTAACATTATCCCGCCCCCTTGACCTGTCCATCCTTCCCGGACTGACCTATCTCCTCCCTACCCCCCTACCTACACTCACCTTTACTGGCTCCATCCCCACCTCTTCGACTTGTCTGCCTCCTCTCCACCTATCCTCTCCTCTATCCATCCTCTATCCGCCTCCCCCTCTCTCCCTATTTATTTCAGAACCCTCTTCCCCTCCCCCATTTCTGATGAAGGGTTTAGGCCCGAAACGAAAAGTTTTCCTGCTCCTATGATGCTGCTTGACCTGCTGTGTTCATCCTGCCCCATGCTTGTTATCTGAGATGAGGGAGGAGTTGCCTAAAGTAGACTCAAAGCAAAGGGTCTATGGTGGGACAGTTGAGGAACAGTGGAGGACTTTCAAAGCTATTTTTCAAAGTGCTCAGCGAAAGTATATCGCAGCGAAAAGGAAGGACTGTCGGAAAAGGGGTAATCAGCCATAGATGTGTAAGGAAGTAAGGGAGGCTATTAAATTGAAAGACAAGGCCTACAAAGTGGCAAAGACCTGTGGGAAAATTGGGAAAATTTTAAATATCAACAGCAAGCCACAAAAAAAGGCTGTAAAGAAAAGTAAGTTAGTTTATGAGATTAAATGAGCTCAGAATATAAAGACAGAAAGGTTTCTATAATTATTTAAAACAAAAAAGAGTGGCTAAGGTAAACATTGGTCCTTGAGAGGATGAGAAGGGAGATTTAAAAATGGGAAATGAGGAAATAGCTGAGATATTGAACAGGTATTTTGTGTCGGTCATCACAATGGAGGACACAAATAACTTGCCAGTAATTGACGAAGGAGACGAATGTAGGTGAGGACCTAGACGTGATCATTTTTACGAAAGAAGTAGTATTGGACAAGCTAATGGAGCTTAAGTTCGATAAGTCTTCTGGAATGCATCCCAGGCTAAGAAAAGTGTTGGCTGTGTACTAAGAAATGCACTTGTGGTAATTTTCCAAAATTCATTGGATTCTGGAGCAGTTCCAGCAGATTGGAAAACAGTCAATGTGATGCCACTGTTCAAACAAGGAAGTAAACAAAAAATGGGGAATTATAGGCTGGTTAGCTTGACTTCTGTAGTTGGGAAAATGCTTGAATCTATCATCAAAGAAGAAATAGCAAGATGTCTAGACAGGAATTGTCCGCTTGGGCAGACATAGCATGGGTCCAAGAAAGACAGGTCATGCTTGATTAATTTGTTGAAATTCTATGAAGACATTAGGATCACGGTGAACAACGGGGACCCAATAGATGTGGTGTATCTGGATTTCCAAAAGGCATTTAATAAGTTACCGCACAAAATGCTGCTGCACCTCATAAAAGTGCACAGCATTACAGGCAATGTATCAGCGTGGATCGAGGATTGCTTAACTAACAGGAAGCAAAGGGTGGGGAGAAATGAATTCTATTCTGGTTGGAGATCAGTGACTAATGGTGTGCCTCAGGGATCAGTGCTGGGACCGCAATTGTTTATCATTTACTTAGGTCATTTGGATTTGGGGACCACATGTAGTGTGTGTCAAAGTCTGCAGATGACACTAAGATAAGTGGTAGGACAAAGTGTGCAGAGGACTCTGAAAGTTTGCAGAGGAATGTAGACAGTTGAAGTGAGTGGGCAAAGGTCCGGTAGATGGAATTCAATGTTGGTAAATGTGAAGTCATCCTTTTTGGTAGGAATAACAGTAAAAGGGATGACTATTTGAACAATAAAAAATTGAAGCATGCTGCTGTGCAAAGGGACATGGGTGTTCTTGTGCATGAATCGCAGAAGGTTGGTTTGCAGGAGCAACAGGTAATTAAGAAGGCAAATGGAGTTTTGTCCTTCATTGCTAAAGGGATTGAGTTTAAAAGCAGGGAGGCTACTGTACAGTATATGGTGCTGGTGAGGCCACACCTGGAGCACAGTGTACAGTTTTGGTCTCCTTACTTGAGAAAGGATGCACTGGCACTGGAGGGGGTGCGGAGGAGATTCAATAGGTTGATTCCAGAGGTAAGAGGGTTGGCTTATGAGGAGAGGCTGAAGAGACTGGGATTATTTTCATTGGAATTGAGAAGAATGAAGGGTGCCGAACAACATATAAAATTATGAAGGGAATAGATAAGGTGGAAGCAGGGAGGTTGTTTCCGCTGGTGGGTGCAACTAGAACAAGAGGGTATAGTCTCAAAATTAGGTAAATAAGAATTTGAGGAGGAATTTCTTCACCCAAAGAGTTGTGCATCTGTGGAATTCCAAGCCCAGTGAAGTAGTTGAGGCTTTTGCATTGAATGCTTTTAAAGCTAAGGTCGACAATTTTTTGAATAGTAAAGAGATTAAGGGTGATGGTGAGAGTGTGGATAAGTGGAACTGAGACGATGAAAACATTAGCCATGATCTGATTGAATGGCAGGGCGGGCTCGAAAGGGTGGGAGAGATGTTTAAGTATTTGGATACATGTAAAAGCATAAAGGATGATCTTGTGACACAGTGGGTAATATCTTTATTGTTGCGACAAATGCTCAGAGTTTGATTCATTCGCCAGTACATTTTGCAAAAGGATTGTGCATTCTAAAACAGACAAACAGGTTCATTATCAACCTGCGAATGCTTCCAAAGTGCCCATGACAGGGAGCAATAGTGGATGAGATTCCAAGTCAACTTTGTTCCAATGCAGAGTGACACCCCTCAAATTACAGCAAATGGCTTCAGGCCAGTGACCTGTTCCTGCTGAAAACAGATGCACCATGTGCATTGTCTGCCCCATGTGTCTCTCAATATGGGTCAAATGAACAAATGTAAAAATACATGAGCAATATTAAGAAATATTGTATCTTCTTCGAAACATCTTATAATACCATGGGACATAGTTACCAAATAACTGAGAGCTGCATTATTAATTCGGAATTAAATGGAAAGGACAACATAAGGCCTTTCAAATAACTCACACAATGTAATCAAAATGGAAGTGGCCTGAACTGAAACGTCAACTTTCCTGCTCCTCTGACGCTGCCTGGCATGCTGTGTTCCTGCTGCTCCATACTATGTTGTCTCATAATCTCAAAATCACTGAGCTGGCTTGTTTTCGTTCAGACATTTCGGCACCATGCTCGGTGATATCATCAGTGTAACCTCCAATGAAGTGATACTATTCTACTCCACTTGGAATTTACACTGTTTGGTCCGTTGTGGTGAGTATTGTCATTTCTGATTTGGATCTGTATGGGTTTGTGTATGGGGTTCAATTCTGTGTTTTTGTTGATTGAAGTATGGGTTGAGAACCATGCCTCTAGGAATTCCTGTACATGTCAATGTGTGGCTTGGGCTACTTTGGTTCCTCTGTCCCAGTTAAACTAATGGCCTTCATTGTCTGAGTGCACTGATATTAAGGAGAGTTCCTCGTGCCGTTTTGCTGTTAGCTGATGTTTGTATATTCTGATGGCTAGTTTCCTTCTCAATGTAATGTTTGTGGCAGTCGTTGCATGGTATTTAGTAAACCATATTGGTTCTGCATGTTGTGGGAATGGGGTCTTTAATCCTTGTGAGTGTTTGTCATTGATTGACTGTGGGCTTGTGGCCCACCATGATTCATATGGTCTTCGGAGTCTTGTTGTCAGTTCTGATATGTTCCTGATGTAGGGCAGTGTGGCCAGTGTGTTGTGGCGTACTGTGTGCTCCTGTTGTTGTCTGTTTAGTAGGCATCTGCGGGTGAAGTTGTGGGGATATCCGTTTGTAGCGAAGATTTTGTATAGGTGCTCTTCCCCTTTCCTGCACAGTGCCGGAGGGTTGCAGTGTGTCATGGCCCATTTAAATAGTGTCCTAAAGCAGCTTTGTTTGTGGATGTTGGCGTGTTGCTGTGAAAGTTGAGGATTGGATCAGTGTGGGTTGCTTCTCCGCACACTGAAGTTTGGAACTCCCGTTTGGTCTAACACTCATCTCTAACATCCAGAAATGGACGTTGATTGTTGTTTTCTTCTTCTGTTGTTGATGAGTTGGTGGGTCCCTTCCAATTTGTTGTACGCATTTACTTTCCCATATTTCAATGTATTAAAGGTCGCAGGTTTGGGAGGTGCTGTCACATGCACTGCTACTTGGTGATTTCCTGCAATGCATCTAGTAGATGGTAGACATTGGTGCCACCATGCATTGAGGAGTGAATGTTGAAGATGGTGGAAATGGTGCCAATTAACTGGGAAACTTTGTCAAGGATGGCACCAAGCTGCTTCAGTGTTGTGGGAGCTGCACCCATCCAGGGAAGTGGGGAATATTCCATCATACACCTGACATGGGTCTTCCATATAGTGGGCAGTCTCTGGGACGTCAGGAGGAGAGTTATCTCCTGTGACCAATCCGTGTGGAGGAAGTATCTATCACTGCAATTGCTGGATGCCTAGGTTTTGGAGCTGGGGTGATGCCTGAGGAAACTGTGGACCATCCATGAGACTATCAGTATTGCGGAAAGCCATATAGAGAGATGGTCCCTCTGCAGCCTGAGACCCTAGAGACGGGGAGGGAATAGATGACCAGCAGAATGAAAAAGCAGATTGCGCTGGGGTGTGGGGGGGTAGAGACTGGGCCTGAGGGTATGGGGGCTAAATCAGCCCCGTGGTGCGCAGACTTGTCCGTTCTCTCTGCTCCTACCCCCTACCCCACCCACACTAGCACCGTCCAATTCCCATTTCGAAGTCACGTCTGTTTTCCGCACATGTACAGTGTGGACTTTGCACATGATGGAACAAGTGGAGGATCTGGAACTGTGTGCATGCACGTTCTTGAATGAGTGCACACTCACATTTGTCCTGCATTTCCACTGTCAGCACAGGCTGCCTTAGTTTGTTTATGGCTGACAGACATATTTTTCAGCAGAATTAGGAACTTATGCTTTTAGCAACGGACAGGAAATAAGACCTCTCAGTGTGACTAACACCTGGCATGGTGTCGGTAACCACATCTGCAGACCAAGTAACATCCTCCTGGCAGCAATTCTCTGCAAGAAAACAAACAGGCAGGTGTCGAGCTGTGCTTTCTGTTGTAAGAATATCTGCAGCTAACAAGGAGCACTGGCATAACCAGTGAAGAAATGGTCAGATCTGACCCCTCTTCAGGAGGGATTTGAAGAGAGGAATTTTCAAAGGACTGGCTTGCTACCATCTTCTCCCTCACGGAAATTCCTCATTTGACTTTTATTGGAGGCTTCTTTCCTGGAGATCACTCAGAGCTGGGTGAGTGATAACAAGCGCCAATCTGAACGTTGCAAGGAAAAGAAAATGTGGAGCCTGATTCTACTCATTTATTCGGTGCCCGGTGAGTGACAGCCCGAGCTGGATATTTTGGACAGTCTGTATTGGCTTACACCTCGTGTACCTGCTATTCAGCCGTGATGTTTAAATAGTCAGGGACACGCATAGGCACGGAATACTCAGGAAAAATGTTTGGGTGAAGTCTTGTCCCTATTTTATCGAAACTACTTCATCTCAGAAATATTTACCAATATGCAGTAACGTATATTGTTCATGGTTAATTTTAAATAGAGGTTCTCATTTAGTTTGTCTCAAGAGCCACCAACAACTTGAAAGAAATGTAGCAGTAACACAATAGATTTGTGAAAAGTGAACTTTTGCATGCATTTGCTATCCAATGGCTAACTGAATGTTGCGGCGGTAATAATGTCTCTAAGAGAGTTTGCAATTCTTTTTGCTCTTTCAAGAGCGGCTGTTGAAATATTGAAGCTCTGTCAAGGTCACTGCTCCTCAATGACACACATTTTACGCACAGTGCTACATCAATAAGGAATCTTTTCCTACCATTCTTCAGCTCCAAAGAAGTAAATTTGTCATTTTTGCATCCACTCCAAAGTAATCTTCTGAATTTAGCTTCAGTGAAATTTTTGATGCATAACATTCATGGAGGAACCTCAGAAATAGCAGAAGGATTCAGCTCTTTGACCCCTTCAACGATGCTCCATCACTCAACAACATTAAAGCTCCCTCAACACTACTTGCCTGAATAAGACCCATATCTCTGAACAAAAAACATTCACTCACAGTTACACTGAATATACTTAAAGCTGATTGTCATTCAAAGGTTGGGAACCTTTCAAATCCTCTAACCAAGAGAGCTGAAGGCAAAGTTTCTCCTCTTCTTCTTCCAAACGCCTGACTCCCATTTTTGAGACTGTGATACTGTGCTCCAGAATCTCCAGCCCTGTGAAATATATGTCCTACATGGGTCTAATCAGGCCCCCTGGGCTCTTTATATGTTTCGATTCGTCAACACTCATTCCTTTAATTCCTAGGGAAAATAGAACTGATCAGAGAATAATAGAATCATAGATGACTACAGCAAAGAAAGAGACCCTTTATTCCATTGATCCTGCACCATTTTATAAATAATTTTCCTTCAATTCCTTCCAAACTTCCTGTTCTTACTTCAAGTCTATTTCGTCTTCCACATCTGTTCCTCCATAATTTTATACATTTCAATCATGTCCCCTCTCAATCGCCATTGTACCAAGTAAACACAACTAATTTATCCAATCTCTCGTCTTCAATAAATCTCACGTCTAAATTCAAACCTAAGGTGATGTATAGTCTACCGTCTAACTATTGGTGCAAAAAGTAGCAATAACTTTGGTTTGGGAGATGACGATGTAGGATCGGTTTGGATGGAGATGAGGAATAATTTGGATGAAGTGATCACTTGTGGGAGTGACTTACAAATCCCTGAACACTTGCCATGATGTAAGGGGCATTTAAGAAGAAATATATGGCTGCTTGTCATAAAGGGATAGCAATAACTGTGAGTAATTTTTAACCTGTTTGATGAGGGGTTTGTTGAATATTTTTGAGACAGTCTCTTACAGCGACACATTCTCGAACCGACCAGATAGCTGGTATTTGGTATTGTCTGAATAGCAGTGACCACAATCTGATTGAAATTTGTATCACGTTGGAAAGGTAAAGGTATTATTCAATGAGATGGACATGATAGAACATAGAACATAGAACAATACAGTGCAGAACAGGCCCTTCGGCCCTCGATGTTGCGCCCACCTGTGAACTAATCTAAGCCCACCTCCTACACTATCCCACCATCATCCATTTGCTTATCCAAGGACTGTTTAAATGCCCCTAATGTGGCTGAGTTAACTACATTGGCAGGCAGGGCATTCCACGCCCTTTCCACTCTCTGAGTAAAGAACCTGCCTCTGACATCTGTCTTAAATCTATCACCCCTCAATTTGCAGCTATGCCCCCTCGTACTAGCCGACATCATCATCCTAGGAAAAAGACTCTCACTGTCCACCCAATCTAATCCTCTGATCATTTTGTGCGTCTCTATTAAATCCCCTCTTAACCTTCTCCTCTCCAATGAGAACAGACCAAAGTCCCTCAGCCTTTCTTCATAAGACCTTCGCTCCAGACCAGGCAACATCCTGGTAAATCTCCTCTACACCTTTTCCAATGCTTCCACATCCTTCCTGTAATGGTGTGACCAGGACTGTACGCAATATTCCAAGTGAGGCCGCACTAGCGTGTTGTACAGTTGCAGCATGACATCACAGCTCCGGAACTCAATCCCTCTACCAATGAAACCTAACACACCGTATGCCTTCTTAACAGCACTATCAACCTGGGTGGCAACTTTCAGGGATCTATGTACCTGGACACCAAGATCCCTCTGCACATCCACACTACCAAGAATCTTTCCATTGACCCAGTGTTCTGCCTTCCTATTATTCTTCCCAAAGTGCAACACCTCACATTTATCTGCATTGAACTCCATTTGCCACCTTTCAGCCCAATTCTGCAGTTTATCCAAGTCTCCCTGCAACCTGCAACATTCTTCCACACTGTCCACCACTCCACCGACTTTCGTGTCATCTGCAGACTTACTAACCCATCCACCTATGTCTGCGTCCAAGTCATTTATAAAAATGACTAACAGCAGCGGTCCCAAAACAGATCCCTGTGGCACACCACTCGTAACCGGACTCCAGGCTGAATATTTTCCATCAACCACCACTCTTTGGCTTCTTTCAGAAAGCCAGTCTCTAATCCAAACTGCTAAATCTCCCTCAATCCCATGCCTCCGCATTTTCTCCAATAGCCTACCACGTGGAACCTTATCAAAGGCTTTACTGAAGTCCAGGTACACCATGTCAACTGCCCTACCCTCATCCACATGCTTGGTCACCTTCTCAAAAAACTTAATGAGGCTTGTGAGACACGACCTGCCCTTGACAAATACATGTTGACTATCTCCAATCAAATTGTTGCATGCTAGATGATTACAAATCCTATCTCTTATAATCCTTTCCAAAACTTTTCCTACAACAGATGTAAGGCTCACTGGTCTATAATTACCTGGGTCATCTCTACTGCCCTTCTTGAACAAGGGCACAACATTTGCAATCCTCCAGTCCTCTGGTACTAAACCTATAGACAATGATGACTCAAAGATCAAGGCCAAAGGATCCGCCATCTCCTCCCTAGCTTCCTAGAGAATCCTCGCAAAAATCCCATCCGGCCCAGGGGATTTATCTACCATCACACCTTCAAGGATTGATAACATCTCCTCCTGACTAACCTCAATACTTTCAAGTCTAATAGCCCGTATCTCAGTCTTCTCCTCTACAATATTCTCCGTTTCCTGAGTGAAAACAGATGAGAAATATTTGTTTAGCACCTCTCCGATCTCCACAGGATCCACACACAACTTCCCACTTCTGTCTTTGACTGGCCCTATTCTTACCCCAGCCATCCTTTTATTCCCCACATACCTATAGAAAGCTTTAGGGTGCTCCTTAATTCTACCTGCTAATGACTGCTCATGTCCCCTCCTTGCTCTTCTTAACTCTCTCTTTAAATCCTTCCTCACTAATCTGTAACTCTCCATCGCCTCATCTGAACCATCTCATCTCAATGTCACATAAACCTCCCTCTTCCGCTTTATAAGAGATCCAATTTCTTTTGTAAACCACGGTTCCCTTACCTTATCACTTCCTCCCTGCCTGACAGGGGCATACCTATCAAGGAGACGCAATATCTGTTCCTTAAACCAGCTCCACATTTCGATTGTCCCCATCCCCTGCAGTTTGCAACCCCATTCTATCCCTCCTAAGTCTTGCCTAATCGCATTATAATTGCCCTTCCCCCATCTATAACCCTTGCCCAGCGGCATGTTTCTATCCCTTTCCATCGCTAAACTAAACGTAACCGAATAGCTCAGCTTTCTGAAGTGAACTGGAATATAAGGTTAGCAAATAGATCAGTAATGAAGCTGTGACAGACACTGTCAATAATATTTCACAATACTGAGAATAAGGAGATGAGCACAAAAAATTCCAAATGGAGGACTTACCTTACCATGGTTAACTAAAGAAGTTGAGGAATGCATCCAACTACAGGAAAAAGAATATCAATGCACTAAGATGAATGGCACATCAGATGACCTGAAACAATAGTGAGAATGGCAGAAAATGACAAAAAGTTTAAACAGGACAAATCAATAAAAACATAAAAACAAGCAAGTCAAAAACTCTACAAATGGATAGCAAGAGTTTGAACATCTATCTGGAAAGGAAAAGAATAAGTAAAGTGAGTGTTGGTGTCAAGAGATTGAGAATGCAGAGTTAATAGTAGATTGATGCTCTGAGCTCACCTTATGCAACGATGAGAAAAGTCAAATCCCAGACTGAAATCTGATTCGGTAGATTTTCTTAACTTTTGGCTAATGCAGTGTTTAATCACTCAAGCATAATCAGAGAAGATTACTGAACTTTTAAAAGAATAGAACAAAAGTTTATGACAAAGAAAATGAAATTGAAAATGAAGGCAATCTATCCGGATATACAGTTTCAAACAATCCTAAGACACACTGCAAAACAAAGTTTTCAACTGTTTTCCAACATTGTCAACTTACAGTGACTCAAGTCCAGAGAAATCTGCCATCCTGCTGAGGTAAAGTAGCAGGCTAATACAATGCCATCCTGGACTGAATATAAAAGTGAGATCATTGTGCTTCAATGATGCAGCACATTGTCCCTGAGGGGTCACCATTTTAAAATTAGGGATCACCCTTTTTTAATACAGAGGTGGAGGAATTTTTTCTCCAGAGAACTGGCTACCATAGAAGGAGATTGAGGTGGATAGATATTTGTGAGACAAGAATCAAAGGTTATCGGGATAAATGGGAATGTGGGATTGGAACACAAATATAACGGCTGTAATCTTCTGGGTGGCTGAGCGGGTTTCAAGAACTGAATGCTCTGCTTCTGCTTTGTATTTCTAGACTATATCCTCAATTTATATGGTCATATGTTTGTTACAGATATAGTGCAGCGTTTCCTGTGGGTGGAGGGGTAAAAGTTATTAAGATGTATTTATTTGTATTAAGAGCTAAGTTCTTTCTCAATTTCTGAAAAGTTGTCTCCCCAGCATCATCACATGTGTGGACAAAGGAGAAAGTAACAGGAATTGTGGGAAGATCAATCACCATACCTTGTGAATATGACACATCGTTCAAGGACAATATGAAATACTGGTGTCATGGTTGGAGTACCTACTGCTCATATTTGGTGAGAACGACTGATCCAGATGGACAGCGAGAGAGAATGTCAATCCAAGATAACAAGACACAAGGAGTATTTGTTGTTACCATGGAGGGTCTTCGCACGGAAGATGCCGGATGGTACAGCTGTGGTATTGATCGAGCAGGTAGAGATGAATTATCTGCTGTGGATCTCAAAGTATCACACGGTACATTTTACATTTTTTTAATTAATATCAACTGAACTATCTGTTCAATGTTTTATCTGGGACGAACCATAAAACCTTTAATACCCCAATGTGCTGCAGCAGAGCTGATACTCGTTGATAGGAAGATGTGTACATTGGAGGCCATTCAGAATATTGAGCCTGTCCCACTAATTAATGCAATTATGGCTGATTGAACACGTCAGTGCCAGTAAGACACACTATGCTCTTAACTCTTCATACAAATAATAATAAAAAAATTATCGAGTCCTACTTTAAATATACACCATAAAACCTGTTGAACCGATGATGCACTCCTTCCAAGGCAATAATATCTTTCCTGAAGTAAGCTGATCGAAACTGCACAAAATACTTCAGGTTTGGTTTAACCAAGATCCTAAACAATAACTGAAGCATGAATTCTCAATACTCAAATCCTCATGTAATAAAG